>CANTAL010000148.1:0-600000 GCA_947650365.1 Chamaelirium japonicum | reverse complement strand
ATTCTAATTCATTCATATGATCCATTCTAATTCATTCGCACGATCCATTCTAATTCATTCCTATGATACATTCTAATTCATTCGTACGATCCATTATAATTCATTCGCTCGAATGTATCCATTCTTATTCGTTCGTACGATCCATTCTAATTCGTTCGTACGATCCATTCTAATTCATTCGTACGATCGATTCTAATTCGTTCGTACGATCCATTCTAATTCATTCGTACGATCCATTCTAATACATTCGTACGATCCATTCTAATTCATTCGTACGATCCATTCTAATTCATTCTCACAAATGTAACCTTTCTAATTCATTTGTATGATCCATTCTAATTCATTCCTATGATCCATTCTAATCCATTCGTACGATCCATTCTAATCCATTCGTACGATCCGTTCTAATTCATTCGTACGATCCATTCTAATTCATTCTCACAAATGTATCCTTTCTAATTTATTTGTATGATCCATTCTAATTCATTCATACGATCCATTCTAATCCATTCGTACGATCCATTCTAATCCATTCGTACGATCCATTCTAATCCATTCGTACGAATGTAACCATTCTAATTCATTCATACGATCCATTCTAATTCGTTCATACGATCCATTCTAATTCATTCGCACGAATGTAACTATTCTAATTCATTCGTACGATCCATTCTAATTCATTCCGACGATCCATTCTAATTCATTCGCACGAATGTATCCATTCTAATTCATTTGCACGATCCATTCTAATTCATTCCGATAATCCATTCTAATTCATTTGCACGATCCATTCTAATTCATTCCTATGATCCATTCTAATTCATTCGTACGATCCATTCTAATTCATTTGCACGAATGTATCCATTCTAATTCATTCGTAAGATCCATTCTAATTTATTCTAATTCATTCGTACGATCCATTCTAATTCATTCGCACGATCCATTCTAATTCATTCGTACGATCAATTCTAATTCATTCGTACAATCCATTCTAATTCAGTCGTATGAATGTATCATACGAATGAATTAGAATGGATCATAGGAATGAATTAGAATGGATCGTGCAAATGAATTAGAATGGATACATTCGTGCGAATGAATTAGGATGGATCGTAGGAATGAATTAGAATGGATCGTACGAATGAATTAGAATGGTTACATTCATGCGAATGAATTAGAATGGATCGTACGAATGGATTAGAATGGATCGTGCGAATGGATTAGAATGGATCGTACGAATGAATTAGAATGGATCCTACAAATGAATTTGAAAGGTTACATTTGTGAGAATGAATTAGAATGGATCGTACGAATGGATTAGAATGGATCGTACGAATGGATTAGAATGGATCGTGCGAATGAATTAGAATGGATCGTAGAATGGTTTAGAATGGATCGTACGAATGGATTAGAATGGATCGTACGAATGAATTAGAATGGATCGTACAAATGAATCAGAAAGGTTACATTTGTGAGAATGAATTATAATGGATCGTATGAATGGATTAGAATGGATCGTACGAATGGATTAGAATGGATCGTACGAATGGATTAGAATGGATCGTAGGAATGGATTAGAATGGATCATACAAATGAATTAGAAAGATTACATTCGTGAGAATGAATTAGAATGGATCGTGCAAATGAATTAGAATGGATACATTCGTGCGAATGAATTAGAATGGATCGTACGAATGGATTAGAATGGATCGCACGAATGGATTAGAACGCATTGTACGAATGAATTAGAATAGATATATTTGTGTGAATGAATTAGATTGCATAGTACGAATGAATTTGAATGGATTGTACGAATGAATTAGAATGGATCATACGAATGAATTAGAATGGATCATGCGAAAGAATTTGAATGGATCGTACGAATGAATTAGAATGGATCTAACGAATGAATTAGAATGGATACATTTGTGTGAATGAATTAGAATAGATCGTACGAATGGATTAGAATGGATCGTATGAATGAATTAGAATGGATCGTATGAATGAATAAGAATGGATCGTACGAATAAATTAGAATGGTTACATTCGTGAGAATGAATTAGAATGGATCGTACGAATGAATTAGAATGGATACATTCGAGCGAATGAATTAGAATGGATCGTACGATGCAATCTAATTCATTCGTACAATCCATTCTAATTCATTCGTACGATCCATTCTAATTCATTCTCACAAATGTAACCTTTCTAATTCATTTGTACGATCCATTCTAATTCATTCGTACGATCCATTCTAATTCGTTCATACGACACATTCTAATTCATTCACACGATCCGTTCTAATTTATTCGTATGATCTATTCTAATTCATTCGCATGATCCATTCTAATTTATTCGTACGATCCATTCTAATTCGTTCGTACAATCGATTCAAATTCATTCGTATGATGCAATCTAATTCATTCGCACAAATGTATCGATTCTAATTCATTCGTACGATCCATTCTAATCCATTCGTACGATCTATTCTAATTCATTCTCAAAAATGTAACCTTTCTAATCCATTCGTACGATCCATTCTAATCCATTCATACGATCCATTCTAATCCATTCGTACGATCCATTCTAATTCGTTCGTACGATCCATTCTTATTCATTCGTACGATCCATTCAAATTCATTCGCATGATCCATTCTAATTCATTCGTACGATCCATTCTAATTCATTCTCACGAATGTAACCTTTCTAATTCATTTGTATGATCCATTCTAACTCATTCGTACGATCCATTCTAATCCATTTGTACGAATCATTCTAATTCATTCTGACAAATGTAACCTTTCTAATTCATTTGTATAATCCATTCTAATTCATTTGTACTATCCATTCTAATCCATTCGTACGATCCATTCTAATCCATTCGTACGATCCATTCTAATTCAATTGTACGATCCATTCTAATTCATACGTATGAATGTATCCATTCTAATTCATTCGTACGATCCATTCTAATCCATTCGTATGATCCATTCTAATTCATTCGTATGATCCATTCTAATTCATTCGTACGATCCATTCTAATTCATTCGCACGATCCATTATAATTTATTCGTACGATCCATTCTAATTCATTCGTACGATCTATTCTAATTCATTCGCACGAATGTAACCATTCTAATTCATTCGTACGATTCATTCTAATTCATTCGTATGAGCTATTCTAATTCATTCGTACAATCCATTCTAATTCATTCGTACGATCCATTGTAATTCATTCATACAATCCATTCAGATTCATTCGCACAAATGTATCCATTCAAATTCATTCGTACAATCCATTCCAATTAATTCGCACGATCAATTCTAATTCAGTCGTATGAATGTATCCATTTTAATTCATTCGTACGATCCATTCTAATTCATTCATAAGATCTAATTCATTCGTACGATCCATTCTAATTCATTCGTACGATCAATTCTAATTCATTCACACGATCCATTCTAATTCATTCGTACGATCCATTCTAATTCATTCGTATGATCCATTCTAATTTATTCGTTCAAATATATCCATTCTAATTCATTCGTACGATCCATTCTAATTCATTCGCACGATCCATTCTAATTCATTCACACGATCCATTATAATTTATTCGCATGAATGTATCCATTCTAATTCATTTGCACAATCCATTCTAATTCATTCCTATGATCCATTCTAATTCATTCGTACGATCCATTCTAATTCATTCGTCCGATCCATTCAAATTCATTCGTACGATGCAATCTAATTCATTCGCACAAATGTATCTATTCAAATTCATTGGTACAATGCGTTCTAATCCATTCATACGATCCATTCTAATCCATTCATACGATCCATTCTAATCCATTCGTATGATCTATTCTAATTCATTCGTACGGTCCATTCTAATTCATTCTCACAAATGTAACCTTTCTAATTCATTTGTACGATCCATTCTAATTCATTCGTACGATCCATTCTAATCCATTCGTACGATCCATTCTAATCCATTCGTACGATCCATTCTAATTCATTCACACGAATGTAACCATTCTAATTCATTCGTACGATCCATTCTAATTCATTCCTACGATCCATTCTAATTCATTCACACGAATGTATCCATTCTAATTTATTTGCACGATCCATTCTAATTCATTCCTATGATCCATTCTAATTCATTCGTACGATCCGTTCTAATTCATTCGCTCGAATGTATCCATTCTAATTCATTCCTACGATCCATTCTAATTCATTCCTACGATCCATTCGAATTCATTCGCACGAATGTATCCATTCTAATTCATTTGCACGATCCATTCTAATTCATTCCTATGATCCATTCTAATTCATTCGTACGATCCATTCTAATTCATTCGCTCAAATGTATCCATTCTAATTCATTCGTACGATCCTTTCTAATTCGTTCATACGATCCATTCTAATTCGTTTGTACGATCCATTCTAATTCATTCGTACGATCCATTCTAATCCATTCGTACGATCCATTCTAATTCATTCGTACGAATGAATTAGAATGGATCGTACGAATGAATTAGAATGGATCATAGGAATGAATTAGAATGGATCGTGCAAATGAATTAGAATGGATACATTCGTGCCAATGAATTAGAATGGATCGTACGAATGAATTAGAATTGTTACATTCGTGCGAATGAATTAGAATGGATCGTACGAATGAATTTGAATGGATCGTACGAATGGATTAGAATGGATCATACGAATGAATTAGAATTGATCATACGAATGAGTTAGAATGGATCGTACGAATGAATTAGAATGAATTGTACGAATGAATTAGAATGGATCATACGAATGAATTAGAATGGATCGTGCGAATGAATTAGAATTGATCATACGAATGCGTACGAATGAATTAGAATGAATCGTACAAATGAATTAGAAAGGTTATATTTGTGAGAATGAATTAGAATGGATCGTACGAATGAATTAGAATGGATCATACGAATGGATTAGAATGGATCGTACGAATGGATTAGAATGGATCGTACGAATGAATTAGAATGGATCATACAAATGAATTAGAAAGGTTACATTCGTGAGAATGAATTAGAATGGATCATACGAATGAATTAGAATGGATCATGCGAATGAATTTGAATGGATCGTACGAATGAATTAGAATGGATCGAACGAATGAATTAGAATGGATACATTCGAGCGAATGAATTAGAATAGATCGTAGAAATAAATTAGAATGGATCATACGAATGAATTAGAATGGTTCGTGCGAATGAATTAGAATGGATTGTACGAATGAATTAGAATGGATACATTCGTGCGAATGAATTAGAATGGATTGGACGAATGAATTAGAATGGATTGTACGATCCATTCTAATTCATTTGTATGATCCATTCTAATGCATTCGTACGATTCATTCTAATTCATTCGCACGATCCATTCTAATCCATTCGTACGATCCATTCTAATTCATTCGTACGATCCATTCTAATTCATTCTCACAAATGTAACCTTTCTAATTCATTTGTACGATCCATTCTAATTCATTCGTACGATCCATTCTAATCCATTCGTACGATCCATTATAATCCATTCGTACGATCCATTCTAATTCATTCGCACGAATGTAACCATTCTAATTCATTCGTACGATCCATTCTAATTCATTCCTACGATCCATTCTAATTCATTCGCACGAATGTATCCATTCTAATTCATTTGCATGATCCATTCTTATTCATTCCTATGATCCATTCTAATTCATTCGCACGAATATAAGCATTCTAATTCATTCATACGATCTATTCTAATTCATTCCTACGATCCATTCTAATTCATTCGCACGAATGTATCCATTCTAATTCATTTGCACGATCCATTCTAATTCATTCCTATGATCCATTCTAATTCATTCGTACGATCCATTCTAATTCATTCGCTCGAATGTATCCATTCTAATTCATTCGTACGATCCATTCTAATTCATTCTCACGAATGTATCCATTCTAATTCAATCGTACAATCCATTCTAATTTATTCATACGATCCATTCTAATTCATTCGCATGATCCATTCTAATTCATTCGTACGATCCATTCTAATTCATTCGCATGAATATATCTATTCTAATTCATTCGTATGATCCATTCTAATTTATTCGCACGATCTATTCTAATTCATTCGCTCGAATATATCCATTCTAATTCATTCGTACGATCCATTCTAATTCGTTCATACGATCCATTCTAATTCGTTCGTACGATCCATTCTAATTCATTCGCACGATCCATTCTAATTCATTCGCACGATCCATTCTAATTCATTCCTATGATCCATTCTAATTCATTCGTCCGATCCATTCAAATTCATTCGTACGATGCAATCTATTTCATTCGCACAAATGTATCTATTCCAATTTATTCGTACAATGCGTTCTAATCCATTCGTACGATCCATTCTAATCAATTCGTACGATCCATTCTAATCCATTCGTACGATCCATTCTAATTCATTGTCACAAATGTAAACTCTCTAATTCATTCATATGATCCATTCTAATTTATTCGCACGATCTATTCTAATTCATTCGTACGATCCATTCGAATTCATTCGTACGATCCATTCTAATTCATTCTCACGAATGTAACCTTTCTAATTCATTTGTATGATCCATTCTAATTCATTCATACGATCCATTCTAATCCATTCGTACGATCCATTCTAATTCATTCGTATGATCCATTCTAATTCATTCTCACAAATGTAACCTTTCTAATTCATTTATACGATCCATTCTAATTCATTCGTACGATCCATTCTAATCCATTCGTACGATCCATTATAATCCATTCGTACGATCCATTCTAATTCATTCGCACGAATGTAACCATTCTAATTCATTCGTACGATCCATTCTAATTCATTCCTACGATCCATTCTAATTCATTCGCACGAATGTATCCATTCTAATTCATTTGCATGATCCATTCTAATTCATTCCTATGATCCATTCTAATTCATTCGCACGAATATAACCATTCTAATTCATTCATACGATCTATTCTAATTCATTCCTACGATCCATTCTAATTCATTCGCACGAATGTATCCATTCTAATTCATTTGCACGATCCATTCTAATTCATTCCTATGATCCATTCTAATTCATTCGTACGATCCATTCTAATTCATTCGCTCGAATGTATCCATTCTAATTCATTCGTACGATCCATTCTAATTCATTCTCACGAATGTATCCATTCTAATTCAATCGTACAATCCATTCTAATTTATTCATACGATCCATTCTAATTCATTCGCACGATCCATTCTAATTCATTCGTACGATCCATTCTAATTCATTCGCATGAATATATCTATTCTAATTCATTCGTATGATCCATTCTAATTTATTCGCACGATCTATTCTAATTCATTCGCTCGAATATATCCATTCTAATTCATTTGTACGATCCATTCTAATTCGTTCATACGATCCATTCTAATTCGTTCGTACGATACATTCTAATTCATTCGCACGATCCATTCTAATTCATTCCTATGATCCATTCTAATTCATTCGTCCGATCCATTCAAATTCATTCGTACGATGCAATCTAATTCATTCGCACAAATGTATCTATTCCAATTTATTCGTACAATGCGTTCTAATCCATTCGTACGATCCATTCTAATCAATTCGTACGATCCATTCTAATCCATTCGTACGATCCATTCTAATTCATTCTCACAAATGTAAACTCTCTAATTCATTCATATGATCCATTCTAATTTATTCGCACGATCTATTCTAATTCATTCGTACGATCCATTCGAATTCATTCGTACGATCCATTCTAATTCATTCTCACGAATGTAACCTTTCTAATTCATTTGTATGATCCATTCTAATTCATTCATACGATCCATTCTAATCAATTCGTACGATCCATTCTAATTCATTCGTACGATCCATTCTAATTCATTCTCACAAATGTAACCTTTCTAATTCATTTATACGATCCATTCTAATTCATTCGTACGATCCATTTTAATTCATTCGCATGATCCATTCTAATTCATTCGTATGATACATTCGTGCGAATGAATTAGAATGGATCGTACGAATGAATTAGAATGGATCGTACGAATGAATTAGAATAGATCGTGCGAATAAATTAGAATAGATCATACGAATGAATTAGAATAGATATATTCATGCGAATGAATAAGAATGGATCGTACGAATGAATTAGAATGGATCGTGCGAATGAATTAGAATGGATCGTATGAATAAATTAGAATGGATCGTACGAATGAATTAAAATGGATACATTTGTGCGAATGAATTAGAATGGATCATACGATAGAATTTGAATGGATCGTACGAATAAATTAGAATGGATACATTTTTGCGATGAATAAGAATGGAGCGTACGAATGAATAAGAATCGAGCGTACGAATGAATTAGAATGGATCGTACGAATGAATTAGAATGGATCGTGCGAATGAATCAGAATGGATCGTACGAATGAATTAGAATGGATACATTCATGCGAATGAATTCGAATGGATCGTACGAATGAATTAGAATGGATTGTGCGAATGAATTAGAATGGATCGTGCGAATGAATTAGAATGGATCGTACGTATGATCCCTTCTAATTCATTCGTACGATCCATTCTAATTCATTCTTACGATCTATTCTAATTCATTCGCTCGAATGTATCCATTCTAATTCATTCGTACGATCCATTCTAATTCATTCGTATGATCCATTCTAACTCATTTTGTGGATCCATTCTAATTCATTCCTACGATCCATTCTAATTCATTCGTACGATCCATTCTAATTCATTCGCACGAATGTATCCATTCTAATTCATTCGTACGATCCATTCTAATTCATTCGCACCATCCATTCTAATTCTTTCGCACGATCCATTCTAATTCATTCGTACGATCCATTCTAATTCATTCGCACGAATGTAACCATTATAATTCTTTTGTACGATCCATTCTAATTCATTCGTACGATCCATTCTAATCCATTCATACGATCCATTCTAATTCATTCGAACGATCCATTCAAATTCTTTCGTACGATCCATTATAATTCATTCACACAAATGTATCCATTCTAATTCATTCGTACGATCCATTCTAATTTATTCTTATGATCCATTCTAATTCATTCGTACGATCCATTCTAATTCATTCGTACAATCCATTCAATTTCATTCGTACGATCCATGCTTATTCATTCATACGATCCATTCTAATTCATTCGCACAATCCATTCTAATTCATTCGTACGATCCATTCAAATTCATTCGTATGATCCATTCTAACTCGTACGATCCATTCTAATTCATTTGCACGAATGTAACCATTCTAATTCATTCGTACGATCCATTCGTACGATCCATTCAAATTCATTCGCAAGAATGTATCCATTCTAATTCATTCGCAGAATGTATCCATTCTAATTCATTCGTATGATCCATTCTAATTCATTCGTACGATCCATTCTAATCCATTCGTACGATCCATTCTAATTCATTCGTATGATCCATTCTAATTCATTCGTACGATCCATTCTAATTCATTTGCATGAATGTATCCATTCTAATTTATTCGTGCGATCCATTCTAATTCATTCCTACGATCCATTCTAATTCATTCGCACGAATGTATCCATTCTAATTCATTTGCACGATCCATTCTAATTCATTCCTATGATCCATTCTAATTCATTCGCTCGAATGTATCCATTCTAATTCATTCGTACGATCTATTCTAATTCATTCGTGCGAATGAATTAGGATCGTACGAATGAATTAGAATTGATCATACGAATGAATTAGAATGGATCATAGAAATGAATTAGAATGGATCGTGCAAATGAATTAGAATGGATACATTCGTGCGAATGAATTAGAATGGATCATAGAAATGAATTAGAATGGATCGTACGAATGAATTAGAATGGTTACATTCACGCGAATGAATTAGAATAGATCGTACGAATGGTTTAGAATGGATCGTACGAATGGATTAGAATGGATCGTACGAATGGATTAGAATGGATCGTACGAATGGATTAGGATGGATCGTACGAATGAATTAGAATGGATCATACAAATGAATTAGAAAGGTTACATTCGTGAGAATGAATTAGAATGGATCGTACGAATGAATTAGAATAGATACATTTGAGCGAATGAATTAGAATGGATCTTACGAATGTATTAGAATGGATCATAGGAATGAATTAGAATGGATCGGGCAAATGAATTAGAATGGATACATTCGTGCGAATGAATTAGAATGGATCATAGGAATGAATTAGAATGGATCGTACGAATGAATTAGAATGGTTACATTCGTGCGAATGAATTAGAATGGATCGTAGGAATGAATTAGAATGGATCGTACGAATAAATTAGAATGGTTACATTCGTGCGAATGAATTAGAATGGATCGTACGAATGGATTAGAACGGATCGTACGAATGAATTAGAATGGATCATACAAATGAATTAGAAAGGTTACATTTGTGAGAATGAATTAGAATGGATCGTACGAATGGATTAGAATGGATCATACGAATGGATTAGAATGGATCGTACGAATGTATTAGAATGGATCGTACGAATGGATTAGAATGGATCGTACGAATGAATTAGAATGGATCATACAAATGAATTAGAAAGGTTACATTCGTGAGAATGAATTAGAATGGATCGTACGAATGAATTAGAATGGATCATGCGAATGAATTTGATTGGATCGTACGAATGAATTAGAATGGATCGAACGAATGAATTAGAATGGATACATTCGAGCGAATGAATTAGAATAGATCGTAGGAATGAATTAGAATGGATCATACGAATGAATTAGAATGGATCGTGCGAATGAATTAGAATGGATTGTACGAATGAATTTGAATGGATACATTCATGCGAATGAATTAGAATGGATCAGACGAATGAATTAGAAATGACCGTACGATCCATTCTAATTCATTTGTATGATCCATTCTAATTCATTCGTACGATCCATTCTAATCCATTCGTACGATCCATTCTAATCCATTCGTACGATCTATTCTAATCCATTCGTACGATCCATTCTAATTCATTTGTACGATCCATTCTAATTCATTCATACGATCCATTCTAATCCATTCGTACGATCCATTCTAATCAATTCGTACGATCCATTCTAATTCATTCGTACGAATGTAACGATTCTAATTCATTCGTACGATCCATTCTAATTCATTCCTACGATCCATTCTAATTCATTCGCACGAATGTATCTATTCTAATTCATTTGCACGATCCATTCTAATTCATTCCTAAGATCCATTCTAATTCATTCGTACGATCCATTCTAATTCATTCGCTCGAATGTATACATTCTAATTCATTCGTACGATCCATTCTAATTCGTTCATACGATCCATTCCAATTCGTTCGTACGATCCATTCTAATTCGTTCGTACGATCCATTCTAATTCATTCGCACAATCCATTCTAATTCATTTGTACGATCCATTTTAATTCATTCGCATGATCCATTCTAATTCATTCGTATGATACATTCGTGCGAATGAATTAGAATGGATCGTACGAATGAATTAGAATGGATCGTACGAATGAATTATAATAGATCGTGTGAATAAATTAGAATGGATCATACGAATGAATTATAATAGATATATTCATGCGAATGAATTAGAATGGATCGTACGAATGAATTAGAATGGATCGTATGAATAAATTAGAATGGATCGTACGAATGAATTAAAATGGATACATTTGTGCGAATGAATTAGAATGGATCATACGATTGAATTTGAATAGATATATTCGTACGAATGAATTAGAATGGATCGTATGAATGAATTAGAATGGATCGTGTGAATGAATTAGAATGGATCATACGAATGAATTAGAATGGATACATTCGAGCGAATGAATTAGAATGGATCGGATGAATGAATTAGAATGGATCGTACGAATGAATTAGAATGGATACATTCGAGCGAATGAATTAGAATTGATCGTACGAATGAATTAGAATAGATCATAGGAATGAATTAGAATGGATCGTGCAAATGAATTAGAATGGATACATTCGAGCGAATGAATTAGAATGGATCGTATGAACGAATTAGAATGGATTGTACGAATGAATTAGAATGGATACATTCGAGCGAATGAATTAGAATGGATCGTACGAATGAATTAGAATAGATCATAGGAATGAATTAGAATGGATCGTGCAAATGAATTAGAATGGATACATTCGTGCGAATGAATTAGAATGGATCGTAGGAATGAATTAGAATGGATCGTACGAATGAATTAGAATGGTTACATTCGTGCGAATGAATTAGAATGGATCGTACGAATGGATTAGAATGGATCGTACGAATGGATTAGAACGCATTGTACAAATGAATTAGAATAGATACATTTGTATGAATGAATTAGATTGCATCGTACGAATGAATTTGAATGGATTGTACGAATGAATTAGAATGGATCGTACGAATGAATTAGAATGGATACATTTGTGTGAATGAATTAGAATGGATCGTAGCAATGAATTAGAATGGATCGTGCGAATGAATTAGAATGGATACATTCGAGCGAATGAATTAGAATGGATTGTACGAATGAATTAGAATGGATATATTCGTGCGAATGAATTAGAACGGATCATACGAATGAATTAGAATGGATACATTTGTGCGAATGAATTTGAATGGATTGCACGAATTGAATTAGAATAGATCGTACGAATTGATAAGAATGGATCGTACGAATGAATTAGAATGGATCATACAAATGAATTAGAAAGGTTACATTCGTGAGAATGAATTAGAATGGATCGTGCGAATGAATTAGAATTGATCATACGAATGGATTAGAATGGGTCGTACGAATGAATTAGAATAGATCATGCGAATGAATTAGAATGGATCGTACGAACGAATTAGAATAGATCGTACGAATGAATTAGAATGGATCGTATGAACGAATTAGAATGGATCGTACGAATGAATTAGAATGGATACATTCGAGCGTATGAATTAGAATGGATCGTACGAATGAATTAGAATGTATCATAGGAATGAAGTAGAATGGATCGTGCAAATGAATTAGAATGGATCGTACGAATGGATTAGAATGGATCGTACGAATGAATTAGAATGGATCATACAAATGAATTAGAAAGGTTACATTCGTGAGAATGAATTAGAATGGATCGTGCGAATGAATTAGAATTGATCATACGAATGGATTAGAATGGATCGTACGAATGAATTAGAATAGATCGTGCGAATTAATTAGAATGGATCGTACGAACGAATTAGAATGGATCGTACGAACGAATTAGAATGGATCATACGAATGAATTAGAATGGATACATTCGAGCGAATGAATTAGAATGGATCGTACGAATGAATTAGAATGGATCATAGGAATGAATTAGAATGGATCGTGCAAATGAATTAGAATAGATTGTTGGAATGAATTAGAATGGATCATACAAATGAATTAGAAGGGATCGTGCGACATTCTAATTCATTCCTACGATCTATTCTAATTCATTCGCTCGAATGTATCCATTCTAATTCATTCGTACGATCCATTCTTATTCATTCGTACGATCCATTCAAATTCATTCGCATGATCCATTCTAATTCATTCGTACGATCCATTCTAATTCATTCGTACGATCCATTCTAATTCATTGTCACAAATGTATCCATTCTAATTCATTCGTATGATCCATTCTAATTCATTCGCACGATCCATTCTAATTCATTCGCACGAATATATCCATTTTAATTCATTCGCACGATCCATTCTAATTCATTCTCAGGAATGTAACCTTTCTAATTCATTTGCATGAATTAGAATGGATCGTATGAATGAATTAGAATGGATCGTACGAATGAATTAGAATGGATCGTACGAATGAATTAGAATGGATACATTCGTGCGAATGAACTAGAGTGGATCGTACGAATGAATTAGAATGGATCGTACGAATTAATTAGAATGGATACATTCGTGCGAATGAATTAGAATGGATACATTTGTGCGAATGAATAAAAATAGATTAGAATGGATCGTACGAATGGATTAGAATCCATTCTAATTCATTTGTATGATCCATTCTAATTCATCGCACGATCCATTCAAATTCATTCATACGATCCATTCTAATTCATTCGTACGATCCATTCTAATTCATTCTCACAAATGTAACCTTTCTAATTCATTTGTACAATCCATTCTAATTCATTCGTACGATCCATTCTAATTCATTCGCACGAATGTATCCATTCTAATTCATTCGAGCAATCCATTCTAATTCATTCGCACGAATATATCCATTCTTTCGTACGAATTAGAATGGATCTTACGAATGAATTAGAATGGATCGTACGAATGAATTAGAATGGATCATACGAATGAATTAGAATGGATTGTGCAAATGAATTAGAATGGATATATTCGTGCGAATGAATTAGAATGGATCGTAGGAATGAATTAGAATAGATCGTGCGAATGAATTAGAATGGATACATTCGTGCGAATGAATTAGAATAGATCGTATGAATGAATTAGAATGGATCGTACGAATGAATTAGAATGGATCGTGTGAATGAATTTGAATGGATCGTGCGAATGAATTAGAATGGATCATACGAATGAATTAGAATGGATCGTATGAATGAATTAGAATGGATACATTCGTGCGAATGAATTAGAATGGATCGTACGAATGAATTAGACTGGATCGTACGAATAAATTAGAATGGATATATTCATACGAATGAATTAGAATGGATCGTAGGAATGAATTAGAATGGATCGTACGAATGAATTAGAATGGATCGTATGAATGAATTAGAATGGATCGTACAGATGAATTAGAAAGGTTACATTTGTGAGAATGAATTAGAATGGATCGTACGAATGGATTAGAATGGATTGTACGAATGAATTAGAATAGCTCATACGAATGAATTAGAATGAATCGTATGAATGAATTAGAATGGTTATATTCGTGCGAATGAATTAGAATAGATCATACGAATGAATTAGAATGGATCGTACGAATGAATTAGAATGGATCGTACGAATGCATTAGAATGGATCGTATGAATGAATTAGAATGGATACATTCGAGCGAATGAATTAGAATGGATCGTGCGAATGGATTAGAATGGATCCATTCTAATTCATTCGTATGATCCATTCTAATCCATTCGTATGATCTATTCTAATTCATTCGTACAATGCATTCTAATCCATTCGTACGATCCATTCTAATTCATTTGTACGATCCATTCTGATTCATTCGTACGGTCCATTCTAATCCATTCTAATTCATTCGCTCGAATGTATCCATTCTAATTCATTCGTACGATCCATTCTTATTCATTCATACGATCCATTCTAATTCATTCGCACGATTTATTCTAATTCATTTGCACAATCTGTTCTAATTCATTCACACAATCCATTCTAATTCATTCGCACGAATGTATCCATTCTAATTCATTCGTACGATCCATTCTAATTCATTCGTACGATCCATTCTAATTCATTCGCATGATCCATTCGTACGATCCATTCTAATCCATTCGTACGATCCATTCTAATTCATTCATACGATCCATTCTAATTCGTTCGTACAATCCATTCTAATTCGTTCGTACGATCCATTCTAATTCATTCGCACTATCCATTCTAATTCATTCCTATGATCCATTCTAATTCATACGTACGATCCATTCTTATTCATTCGCTCGAATGTATCCATTCTAATTCATTCGTACGATCCATTCTAATTCATTCGTTCGATCCATTCTAATTTATTCGTACGATCCTTTCAAATTTATTCGCATGATCCATTCTAATTCATTCGTACGATCTATTCTAATTCATTCGTATGATCCATTCTAATGCATTCGTACGATCCATTCTAATCCATTCGTACGATCCATTCTAATTCATTCGTACGATCCATTCTAATTCATTCGTATGATCTATTCTAATTCATTCGCATGATCCATTCTAATTCATTCGTACGATCCATTCTAATCCATTCGTACAATCCATTCAAATTCATTCGTACGATGCAATCTAATTCATTCGCACGAATATATCCATTCTAATTCATTCGTACGATCCTTTCTAATTCATTCGCACGATCCATTCAAATTCATTTGTACGATCCATTCTAATTCATTCGCTCGAATGAATTAGATTGCATCGTACGATCCATTCTAATTCATTCGTACAATCCATTCTAATTCATTCGCACGATCCATTCTAATTCATTCGCACGAATGTATCCATTCTAATTCATTTGCATGATCCATTCTAATTCATTCCTATGATCCATTCTAATTCATTCCTACGATCTATTCTAATTCATTCGCTCGAATGTATCCATTCTAATTCATTCGTACAATCCATTTTAATTTATTCGCACGATCCATTCTAATTCATTCACACGATCCATTCTAATTTATTCGTACGATCCATTCTAATTCATTCGTACGATCTATTCTAATTCATTCGTACGATCCATTCGAATTCATTCGTACGAATGAATTAGAATGGATCATACAAATGAATTAGAAAGGTTACATTCGTGAGAATGAATTAGAATGGATCGTACGAATGAATTAGAATAGTTCGTACGAATGAATTAGAATGGATACATTCGAGCGAATGAATTAGAATGGATCGTACGAATGAATTAGAATGGATCATAGGAATGAATTAGAATGGATCGTGCAAATGAATTAGAATGGATCGTATGAATGAATAAGAATGGATCGTACGAATAAATTAGAATGGATATATTTGTGCGAATGAATTAGAATGGATCGTGCAAATGAATTAGAATGGATTGTACGAATGAATTTGAATGGATCGTACGAATGGATTAGAACGCATTGTACGAATGAATTAGATTAGATACATTTGTGTGAATTAATTAGATTGCATCGTACGAATGAATTTGAATGGATTGTACGAATGAATTAGAATGGATTGTACGAATGAATTAGAATGGATCATGCGAATGAATTAGAATAGATCGTACGAATGAATTAGAATGGATCGTACGAATAAATTAGAATGGATCGTGCGAATGAATTAGAATGGATCGTACGAATGAATTAGAATGGATCCACCGAATGAATTAGAATGGATCGTATGAATGAATTAGAATGGATACATTCGAGCGAATGAATTAGAATGGATCGTACCAGTGAATTAGAATGGATCATACGAATGAATTAGAATGGATCGTACGAATGAATTAGAATAGATACATTCGAGCGAATGAATTAGAATGGATCGTACGAATGAATTAGAATGGATCATAGGAATGAATTAGAATGGACCGTGCAAATGAATTAGAATGGATACATTCGTGCGAATGAATTAGAATGGATTATACGAATGAATTAGAATGGATCGTACGAATGAATTAGAATGGTTACATTCGTGTGAATGAATTAGAATGAATCGTATGAATGAATTAGAATGGATCGTGCAAATGAATTAGAATTGATCATACGAATGAATTAGAATGGATCGTACGAATGGATTCGAACGCATTGTACGAATGAACTAGAATAGATACATTTGTGCGAATGAATTAGATTGCATCGTACGAATGAATTTGAATGGATTGTACGAATGAATTAAAATGGATCGTACGAATGAATTAGAATGGATCATGCGAATGAATTAGAATAGATCGTACGAATGAATTAGAATGGATCGTACGAATAAATTAGAATAGATCGTGCAAATGAATTAGAATGGATCCACCGAATGAGTTAGAATGGATCATGCGAATGAATTAGAATGGATCGTACGAATGAATTAGAATGGATCGTACGAATGAATTAGAATGGATACATTCATGCGAATGAATTAGAATGGATCGGACGAATGAATTAGAATTGATCGTGCGAATGAATTAGAATGTATCATACGATTGAATTTGAATGGATCGTACGAATAAATTAGAATGGATAAATTTGTGCGATGAATAAGAATGGAGCGTACGAATGAATTAGAATGGAGCGTACGAATGAACTAGAATAGATACATTCGTGCGAATGAATTAGAATGGATCATATGAAAGAATTAGAATGGATCGTGTGAATGAATTAGAAAGGACTGTATAAATGAATTAGAATGGATATATTCGTGCGAATGAATTAGAATGGATCGTACGGATGAATTAGACTGGATCGTACGAATAAATTAGAATGGATACATTCATGCAAATGAATTAGAATGGATCGTGCGAATGAATTAGAATCGATCGTACAATGAATTAGAATGGATCGTACGAATGAATTAGATCGTACGAATGAACTAGAATGGATCGTGCGAATGAATTAGAATTGATCACACGAATGAATTAGAATGGATCGTGCGAATGAATTAGAATGGATCGTACGAATGCATTAGAATGGATACATTCGTGCGAATGAATTAGAATGGATCATATGAATGAATTAGAATGGATACATTTGTGCAAATGAATTTGAATGGATTGCACGAATTGAATTAGAATGGATCGTACGAATGGATTAGAATGGATCGTATGAATGAATTAAAATGGATCATACAAAATAATTAGAAAGGATACATTCGTGAGAATGAATTAGAATGGATCGTGCGAATGAATTAGAATTGATCATACGAATGGATTAGAATGGATCGTACGAATAAATTAGAATAGATCGTGAAAATTAATTAGAATGGATCGTACGAACGAAATAGAATGGATCGTACGAACGAATTAGAATGGATCATACGAATGAATTAGAATGGATACATTCGAGCGAATGAATTAGAATGGATCGTACGAATGAATTAGAATGGATCATAGGAATGAATTAGAATGGATCGTGCAAATGAATTAGAATGGATACATTCGTGCGAATGAATTAGAATGGATCGTAGGAATGAATTAGAATGGATCGTACGAATGAATTAGAATGGTTACATTCGTGCGAATGAATTAGAATGGATCCTACGAATGAATTAGAATGGATCGTGCGAATGAATTAGAATGGATCGTACGATCCATTCTAATTCATTCGTATGATCAATTCTAATTCATTCGTACGATCCATTCTAATTCATTCGTACGATCCATTCTAATTCATTCGAACGAATGTAACCATTCTAATTCATTCGTACGATCCATTCTAATTCATTCCTACGATCCATTCTAATTCATTCGCACGAATGTATCCATTCTAATTCATTTGCACGATCCATTCTAATTTACTCCTATGATCCATTCTAATTCATTCGTACGATCCATTCTAATTCATTCGCTCGAATGTATCCATTCTAATTCATTCGTACGATTCATTCTAATTCATTCGCACGATCCATTCTAATTCATTCGTACGATCCATTCTTATTCATTCATACGATCCATTCTAATTCATTTGTACGAATGAATTAGAATGGATCGTACGAATGAATTAGAATGGATCGTACGAACGAATCAGAATGGATCCTATGAACGAATTAGAATAGATCGTACGAATGAATTAGAATGGATACATTCGAGCGAATGAATTAGAATGGATCGTACGAATGAATTAGAATGGATAATAGGAATGAATTAGAATGGATCGTGCAAATGAATTAGAATGGATCGTAGGAATGAATTAGAATGGATCGTACGAATGAATTAGAATGGTTACATTCGTGCGAATGAATTAGAATGGATCGTACGAATGAATTAGAATGGATCGTACGAATCGATTAGAATGGATCGTACGAATGAATTAGAATGGATCGTACAAATGAATTAGAAAGGTTATATTTGTGAGAATGAATTAGAATGGATTGTACGAATGAATTAGAATGGATCGTACGAATGGATTAGAATAGATCGTACGAATAGATTAGAATGGATCATACGAATGAATTAGAATGGATCATACAAATGAATTAGAAAGGTTACATTCGTGAGAATGAATTAGAATGGATCGTGCGAATGAATTAGATTGCATCGTACGATCCATTCTAATTCATTCGCTCGAATGTATCCATTCTAATTCATTCGTACGATCCATTCTAATTCGTTCATACGATCCATTCTAATTTGTTCACACGATCCATTCTAATTCATTTGTACGATCTATTCTAATTCATTCGCATGATCCATTCTAATTCATTCATACGATCCATTCTAATTCATTCGTACAATCCATTCAAATTCATTCGTACGATGCAATCTAATTCATTCGCACAAATGTATCTATTCTAATTCATTCGTACAATGCGTTCTAATCCATTCGTACGATCCATTCTAATCCATTCGTACGATCCATTCTAATTCATTCGCACGAATGTAACCATTCTAATTCATTCATATGATCCATTCTAATTCATTCGCATGATCCATTCTAATTCATTCCTATGATCCATTCTAATTCATTCGTACGATCCATTCTAATTCATTCGCTCGAATGTATCCATTCTAATTAATTCGTACGATCCATTCTAATTCGTTCGTACGATCCATTCTAATTCGTTCGTATGATCCATTCTAATTCGTTCGTACGATCCTTTCTAATTCATTCGTACGATCCATTCTAATTCATTCGCACGATCCATTCTAATTCATTCATATGATCCATTCTAATTCATTCCTACGATCTATTCTAATTCATTCTCTCGAATGTATCCATTCTAATTCATTCGTTCGATCCATTCTAATTCATTCGTACGATCCATTCAAATTCATTCGCATGATCCATTCTAATTCATTCGTACGATCCATTCTAATTCAGTCGTATGATCCATTCTAATGCATTCGTACGATCCATTCTAATCCATTCGTACGATCCATGCGAATGAATTAGAATAGATCGTGTGAATAAATTAGAATGGATCATAGGAATGAATTAGAATGGATCGTGCAAATGAATTAGAATGGATACATTCGTGCGAATGAATTAGAATGGATCGTAGGAATGAATTAGAATGTATTAGTACGAATGAATTAGAATGGTTACATTCATGCGAATGAATTAGAATTGATCGTATGAATGGATTAGAATGGATCGTACGAATGGATTAGAATGGATCGTACGAATGAATTAGAATGGATCGTACAAATGAATTAGAAAGGTTACATTTGTGAGAATGAATTAGAATGGATCGTACGAATGAATTAGAATGGATCGTGTGATCCATTCTAATTCATTCGCTCGAATGTATCCATTCTAATTCATTCGTACGATCCATTCTAATTCATTCATATGATCCATTCTAATTCGTTCGCACGATCCATTCTAATTCATTCGTACAATCTATTCAAATTCATTCATACCATGCAATCTAATTCATTCGCACAAATGTATCTTTTCTAATTCATTCGTATGATCCATTCTAATTCGTTCGTACGATCCATTCTAATTCGTTCGTACGATCCATTCTAATTCATTCGCACGATCCATTCTAATTTATTCTCACGAATGTAACCTTTCTAATTCATTTGTATGATCTATTCTAATTCATTCGTACGATCCATTCTAATCCATTCGTACGATCCATTCTAATCCATTCGTACGATGCATTCTAATTCATTCTCACAAATGTAACCTTTCTAATTCATTTGTATAATCTATTCTATTTCATTCGTACGATCCATTCTAATCCATTCATACGATCCATTCTAATCCATTCGTACGAATGTAACCATTCTAATTCATTCGTACGATCCATTCTAATTCATTCGTACGATCCATTCTAATTAATTCGCATAAATGTATCCATTCTAATTCATTCGTACGATACATTCTTATTCATTCATACGATCCATTCTAATTCATTTGTACGAATGAATTAAAATGGATCGTACAAATGAATTAGAATAGATCGTACGAATGAATTAGAATGGATCGTACGAACGAATTAGAATGGATCGTACGAACGAATTAGAATAGATCGTACGAACGAATTAGAATGGATCGTACGAATGAATTAGAATAGATACATTTGTGCGAATGAATTAGATTGCATCGTACGAATGAATTTGAATGGATTGTACGAATGAATTAGAACGGATCGTACGAATGAATTAGAATGGATCATGCGAATGAATTAGAATAGATCATACGAATGAATTAGAATGGATCGTACGAATAAATTAGAATGGATCGTGCCAATGAATTAGAATGGATCGTACGAATGAATTAGAATGGATCCACCGAATGAGTTAGAATGGATCATGCGAATGAATTAGAATGGATCGTACAAATGAATTAGAATGGATACATTCGTGCGAATGAATTAGAATGGATCGGACGAATGAATTAGAATTGAAAATGCGAATGAATTAGAATGGATCATACGATTGAATTTGATTGGATCGTACGAGTAAATTAGAATGGATACATTTGTGCGATGAATAAGAATGGAGCGTACGAATGAATTAGAATGGATCGTACGAATGAACTAGAATGGATACATTCGTGCGAATGAATTAGAATGGATCATATGAAAGAATTTGAATGGATCGTGCGAATGAATTAGAAAGGATCGTACGAATGAATTAGAATGGATATATTCGTGCGAATGAATAAGAATGGATCGTACGAATGAATTAGACTGGATTGTAGGAATAAATTAGAATGGATACATTCATGCAAATGAATTAGAATGGATCGTACGAATGAATTAGAATGGATCATACGAAAAAATTAGAATGGATCGTGCGAATGAATTAGAATGGATCGTGCGAATGAATTAGAATGGATACATTCGTACAAATGAATTAGAATGGATCGTGCAAATGAATTAGATGGATCGTACGAATGAATTAGAATAGATACATTTGTGCCAATGAATTAGAATGGATCGGACGAATGAATTAGAATGAATTATACGAATGAATTAGAATGGATCATACGAATGAATTAGAATACATCATGTGAATGAATTAGAATGGATCGTACGTTTGAATTAGATTGGATTGTGCGAATGAATTAGAATGGATACATTCGTGCGAATGAATTAGAATAGATCGTATGAATGAATTAGAATGGATCGTACGGATGAATTAGAATGGATACATTTGTGCGAATGAATTAGAATGGATCGTACGAATGAATTAGAATGGATCGTACGAATGAATTAGAATGGATAGTGCGAATGAATTAGAATGGATCGTACGAATGAATTAGAATGGATTGTACGAATGAATTAGAATAGATCGTGCGAATGAATTAGAATGGATCGTACGAAAGAATCAGAATGGATCGTACGAATGAATTAGAATGGATCATACGAATAAATTAGAATCGATCGTCTGAATGAATTAGAATGGATCGTACGACTGAATTAGAATGGATACATTTGTGCGATGAATAAGAATGGAGCGTACGAATGAATTAGAATGGAGCGTACGAATGAACTAGAATGGATACATTCATGCGAATGAATTAGAATGGATAATATGAAAGAATTAGAATGGATCGTGTGAATGAATTAGAATGGATCGTGCGAATGAATTAGAATGGATCGTACGAACGAATTAGAATGGATCGTACGAACGAATTAGAATGGATCATATGAATGAATCATATGAATGGATCATTCTAATCCATTCGTACGATCTGTTCTAATTCATTCTCACAAATATAACCTTTCTAATTCATTTGTACGATGCATTCTAATTCATTCGTACGATCCATTCTAATCCATTCGAACGATCCATTCTAATCCATTCGTACGATCCATTCTAATTCATTCGCACGAATGTAACCATTCTAATTCATTCGTACGATCCATTCTAATTCATTCCTACGATCCATTCTAATTCATTCGCACGAATGTATCCATTCTAATTCATTTGCACGATCCATTCTAATTCATTCCTACGATCCATTCTAATTCATTCGTACAATCCATTCTAATTCATTCGCTCGAATGTATCCATTCTAATTCATTCGTACGATCCATTCTAATTCGTTCATACGATCCATTCTAATTCGTTCGTATGATCCATTCTAATTCGTTCATATGATCCATTCTAATTCATTCGCACGATCCATTCTAATTCATTTGTACGATCCATTTTAATTCATTCGCATGATCCATTCTAATTCATACGTATGATACATTCGTGCGAATGAATTAGAATGGATCGTACGAATGAATTAGAATGGATCGTACGAATGAATTAGAATGGATCGTACGAATGAATTAGAATAGATCGTGCGAATAAATTAGAATGGATCATACGAATGCATTAGAATAGATATATTCATTCGAATGAATAAGAATGGATCGTGCGAATGAATTAGAATGGATCGTATGAATAATTTAAAATGGATCGTACGAATGAATTAAAATGGATACATTTGTGCAAATGAATTAGAATGGATCTTACGATTGAATTAGAATGGATCATGCGAATGAATTAGAATGGATCGTATGAATGGATTAGAATGGATCATAGGAATGAATTAGAATGGATCGTGCAAATGAATTAGAATGGATACATTCGTGCGAATGAATTAGAATGGATCGTAGGAATGAATTAGAATGGATCGTACGAATGAATTAGAATGGTTACATTCGTGGGAATGAATTAGAATGGATCGTATGAATGGATTAGAATGGATCGGATAAATGGATTAGAATGGATCGTACGAATGAATTAGAGTGGATCGTACAAATGAATTAGAAAGGTTACATTTGTGAGAATGAATTAGAATGGATCGTACGAATGGATTAGAATGGATCGGACGAATGGATTAGACTGGATCGTACGAATGGATTAGAATGGATCGTACAAATGAATTAGAATGAATCATACAATTGAATTAGAAAGGTTACATTCGTGAGAATGAATTAGAATGGATTGTACGAATGAATTAGAATGGATCATGCGAATGAATTTGAATGGATCGTACGAATGAATTAGAATGGATCAAACGAATGAATTAGAATGGATACATTCGAGCGAATGAATTAGAATAGATCGTAGGAATGAATTAGAATGGATCATACGAATGAATTAGAATGGATCGTGCGAATGAATTAGAATGGATTGTACGAATGAATTAGAATGGATACATTCATGCGAATGAATTAGAATGGATCGGACGAATGAATTAGAATGGGTCGTACGATTCATTCTAATTCATTCGTACGATCCATTCTAATGCATTCGTACGATTCATTCTAATTCATTGGCACGATCCATTCTAATTCATTCGTATGATCCATTCTAATTTATTTGCACGAATATACGATCCATTCTAATTTATTCGCAAGAATGTATCCATTCTAATTCATTCGTACAATCCATTCTAATTTATTCGTACAAATGTATCCATTCTAATTCATTCGTACGATCCATTCTAATTCATTCGTACGATTTATTCTAATTCATTCGTACGATCCATTCTAATTCATTCGTACGATCCATTCTAATTCATTCGTACAATCCATTCAAATTCATTCGCATGATCCATTCTAATTCATTCGTACGATCCATTCTAATTCATTCTCACGAATGTAACCTTTCTAATTCATTTGTATGATCCATTCTAATTCATTCGTACGATCCATTCTAATCCATTCGTACAATCCATTGTAATTCTTTCATACAATCCATTCAGATTCATTCCCACAAATGTATCCATTCTAATTTATTCGTACGATCCATTCTAATTAATTCGCACGATCCATTCTAATTCAGTCGTATGAATGTATCCATTTTAATTCATTCGTACGATCCACTCTAATTCATTCATACGATCCATTCTAATTCATTCGCACGATCCATTCTAATTCATTCGTACGATCCATTCTAATTCATTCGTATGATCCATTCTAATTTATTCGTTCAAATATATCCATTCTAATTCATTCGTACGATCCATTCTAATTCATTCGCACGATCCATTCTAATTCATTCGCACGAATGTATTCATTCTAATTCATTTGCACGATCCATTCTAATTAATTCCTATGATTCATTCTAATTCACTGGTACGATCCATTCTAATTCATTCGCTCGAATGTATCCATTCTAATTCATTCGTACGATCCATTCTAATTCGTTCGTACGATCCATTTTAATTCGTTCGTACGATCCATTCTAATTCATTCGCACGTTCCATTCTAATTCATTTATACGATCCATTTTAATTCATTCATACAAATAAATTAGAATGGATCGTATGAATGAATAAGAATGGATCGTACGAATGAATTAGAATGGATACATTTGTGCGAATTAATTAGAATGGATCTTACGAATGAATTAGAATAGATCGTACGAATGAATTAGAATGGTTACATTCGTGCGAATGAATTAGAATGGATCGTACGAATGGATTAGAATGGATCGTACGAATGGATTAGAATGGATCGTATGAATGAATTAGAATGGATCGTACAAATGAATTAGAAAGGTTACATTTGTGAGAATGAATTAGAATGGATCGTATAAATGAATTAGAATGGATCGTACGAATAGATTAGAATGGATCATACGAATGCATTAGAATGGATCGTACGAATGAATTAGAATGCATATATTTGTGTGAATGAATTAGAATGGGTCATGCGAATGAATTAGAATGGATCGTACGAATGAATTAGAATGGATATATTTATGCGAATGAATTAGAATGAATCGTACAAATGCATTAGAATGGATCGTATGAATGAATTAGAATAGCTCATACGAATGAATTAGAATGAATCATACGAATGAATTAGAATGGTTACATTCGTGCGAATGAATTAGAATAGATCGTACGAATGAATTAGCATGGATCGTACGAATAAATTAGAATGGATCGTGCGAATGAATTAGAATGGATCGTACAAATGAATTAGAATGGATCCACCAAATGAGTTAGAATGGATCGTACGAATGAATTAGAATGGATCGAACGAATGAATTAGAATGGATACATTCGAGCGAATGAATAAGAATAGATTGTAGGAATGAATTAGAATAGATCATATGAATGAATTAGAATGGATCGTGCGAATGAATTAGAATGGATTGTACGAATGAATTAGAATAGGTACATTCGTGCGAATGAATTAGAATGGATCGGACGAATGAATTAGAATGGATCGTACGATTCATTCTAATTCATTCGTACGATCCATTCTAATGCATTCGTACGATTCATTCTAATTCATTCGCACGATCCATTCTAATTCATTCGTACGATCCATTCTTATTCATTCATACGATCCATTCTAATTCATTCGCACAATCCATTCTAATTCATTCGTACGATCCATTCTAATTCATTCGTATGATCCATTCTAACTCATTCGGTGGATCCATTCTAATTCATTCGTACGATCCATTCTAATTCATTCGCATGATCTATTCTAATTCATTCGTATGATCCATTCTAATTTATTCGTACAATCCATTCAAATTCATTCGTACGATGCAATCTAATTCATTCACACAAATGTATCTATTCTAAATCATTCGCACGATCCATTCTAATTCATTTGTACGATCCATTCTAATTCATTCCCAAGATCCATTCTAATTCATTCGTACGATCCATTCTAATTCATTCGCACAAATCTATTCTAATTCATTCGTACGATCAATTCTAATTCATTCGCTCGATCCATTCTAATTCATTCGTACGATCCATTCTAATTCATTCACACAAATGGATCCATTCTAATTCATTAGGACGACCTATTCAAATTCATTCTTACATTCCATTCTAATTCATTCGCACGAATGTATCCATTCTAACTCATTCGTACAATCCATTCTAATTCATTCGTACGATCCATTCTAATTTATTCGTATGATCCATTCTAACTCATTCGGTGGATCCATTCTAATTCATTCGTACGATCCATTATAATTCATTCGCACGATCCATTCTAATTTATTCGTACGATCCATTCTAATTCATTCGTACGATCTATTCTAATTCTTTCGCATGATCCATTCTAATGCATTCGTACGATCCATTCTAATTCATTCGTATAATCCATTCAAATTCATTCATACGATACAATCTAATTCATTCGCACAAATGTATCTATTCTAATTCATTCGTACAATGCGTTCTAATCCATTCGTACGATCCATTCTAAGCCAATCGTACGATCCATTCTAATTCATTCGCACGAATGTAACAATTCTAATTCATTATACGATCCATTCTAATTCATTCGTACGATCCATTCTAATTCATTCGTATAATCCACTCTAATTCATTCGTACGATCCATTCTAATTCATTTGCATGAATGTGTCCAATCTAATTTATTCGTACGATCCAGTCTAATTCATTCGTACGATACATTCTAATTCATTCGCACGAATATATCCATTCTAATTCATTCGTACGATCCTTTCTAATTCATTCGCACGATCTATTCTAATTCTTTCATATGATCCATTCTAGTTCATTCGTACGCTCCATTCTAATTCATTCGTACGCTTCATTCTTATTCATCGCAAAAATGTATCCATTCTAATTTATTCGTACGATCCATTCTAATTCATTCGTACGATCCATTCTAATTCATTCGCACGAATGTATCCATTCTAATTCATTCATACGATCTATTCTAATTTATTCGCACTATCCATTCTAATTCATTCGCACGATCCATTCAAATTCATTCGTACGATCCATTCTAATTCATTCGCACGAATGTATCCATTCTAATTCATTCGTACGATCCATTCTAATTCATTCGCACGATCGATTCTAATTCATTCATATGATCCATTCTAATTCATTTGTACGATCCATTCTAATTCTTTCCAACGATCCATTCTAATTCATTCGCACGATCTATTCTAATTCATTCGTACAATCCATTCTAATTCATTCGTACGATCCATTCTAATTCATTCGCACTATCCATTCCAATTCATTCGTACGATCCATTCTAATTCATTCGTACGATCCATTCTAATTCATTCGTACAAATGTATCCATGCTAATTCATTCGTACGATCCATTCTAATTTATTCATACGATCTATTCTATTTCATTCGCACGAATGTATCTATTCTAATTCATTCGCACAATCCAATCTAATTCAAACGTACGATCCATTCTAATTCATTCACATGATGTATTCTAAGTTATTCGTATGATCCATTCTAATTCATTCGTATGATTCATTCTAATTCATTCGTACGATCCATTCTAATTTATTCGCACAAATGTATCCATTCTAATTCATTTGTACGATCCATTCTAATTCATTCGCACGATTCATTCTAATTCATTTGTACGAATGTATCCATTCTAATTCATTCGCACGATCCATTCTAATTCATTCGCACGATCCATTCTAATTCATTCGTATGATCCATTCTAATTTATTTGCATGAATGTATCCATTCTAATCCATTCTAATTCATTGATACGATCCATTCTAACTCATTGATACGATCCATTCTAATTCATTCGCATGAATGTATGTATCCATTCTAGTTCATTCGCATGATCCATTCTAATTCATACGTACAATCCATTCTAATTCATTCGCACGAATGTATCCATTCTAATTCATTCGCACGATCCATTCATATTCATTCGTACGATCCATTCTAATTCATTCGTACGATCCATTCTAATTCATTTGTATGAATGTAACCATTCTAATTCATTCGTACGATCCATTCTAGTTCATTTGCACGATCTATTCTAATTCATTCACACAATCCATTCTAATTCATTCGCACGAATGTATCTATTCTAATTCATTCGCACGATCCATTCTAATTCATTCGAACGGTCCATTCTAATTCATTCGCAAGAATGTATCCATTCTAATTCATTCGCACGATCCATTCTAATTCATTCGTACGATCCATTCTAAATCATTCATACGATCCATTCTAATTCATTCGCACGAATGTATCCATTCTAATTATTTCGTACAATCCATTCTAATTCATTCGCACGATCCATTCTAATTCATTCGCAAAAATGTATCCATTCTAATTCATTTGTACGATCCATTCTAATTCATTCGCACGATCCATTCTAATTCATTCGTACAATCCATTCTAATTCATTCGCACGAATGTATCCATTCTAATTCATTCGTACGATCCATTCTAATTGATTCGTACGATCCATTCTAATTTATTCGCACGATCCATTCTAATTCATTCGTACGATCCATTCTAATTTATTCGCACGACCCATTCTGATTCATTCGTACGATCCATTGTAATTCAGTCGCACGATCCATTCTAATTCATTCACACGATCGATTCTAATTCATTCGTACGATCCATTCTAATTCATTCGTACGGTCCATTCTAATTCATTCGCAAGAATGTATGCATTCTAATTCATTCGCACGATCCATTCAAATTCATTCGTACGATCCGTTCTAATTTATTCGTACGATCCATTCTAATTCATTCGTACGATCCATTCTAATTTATTCATACGATCCATTCTAATTCATTCGTACGAATGTATCCATTCTAGGTCATTTGTACGATCCATTCTAATTTATTCGCACAAATGTATCCATTCTAATTCATTCGTACGATCCATTCTAATTCATTCGTATGATCCATTCTAATTCATTCGCATGATCGATTCAAATTCATTCGCACGATCCATTCTAATTCATTCGCACAATCCATTCTAATTCATTCGCACGAATGTATCCATTCTAATTCATTCGCACGATCCATTCTAATTCATTCGTATGGTCCATTCTATTTTATTCGCAAGAATGTATCCATTCTAATTTATTCGCACGATCCATTCTAGTTCATTCGTACGATCCATTCTAATTCATTCGTACGATCCATTCTAATTCATTCTTATGATTCATTCTAATTCATTCGTACGATCCATTCTAATTCATTCATACGATCCATTCTAATTCATTTGCACAAATGTATCCATTCTAATTCATTCGTACGATCCATTCTAATTCATTCGCACGATCCATTCTAATTCATTCGTATGATCCATTCTAATTTATTCGCACAAATGTATCCATTCTAATTTATTCGCACTATACATTCTAATTCAGTCGTACGATCCATTCTAATTCATTCCCACGATCCATTCTAATTCATTCGTACGAATGTATCAATTCTAATTCATTCGTACGGTCTATTCTAATTCATTCGTACGATCAATTCTAATTCATTTGTACGATCCATTCTAATTCATACGCACGAATTTATCTATTCTAATTCATTCGCACGATCCATTCTAATTCATTCGTACGATCCATTCTAATTCATTCGCACGATCCATTCTAATTCATTCGTACGAATGTATCCATTCTAATTCATTCATACAATCCATTCTAATTCATTCGTACGATTAATTCTAATTTATTTGTACGATCCATTCTAATTCATTCGCACGAATGTATCCATTCTAATTCATTCGCACGATCTATTCTAATTCATTCGTACGATCCATTCTAATTCATTCGTACGATCCATTCTAAGTCTTTCGTACGATCCATTCTAATTCATTCGTACGATCCATTCTAAATCATTAACACGAATGTATCCATTCTAATTTATTTTGAATGTTTTTAATCTAATTCATTCATATGATCCATTCTAATTCATTCGCACGAATTTATCCATTCTAATTCATTCGCACTATCCATTCTAATTCATCAATACGATCCATTCTAATTCCTTCGTATGATCTATTCTAATTCATTCGCACCATCCATTCTAATTCATTCTTATGATCCATTCTAATTTATTCGCACGAATGAATCCATTCTAATTGATTCGTACGATCCATTCTAATTCATTCGCACGAATATAACCATTCTAATTCATTTGTACGATCCATTCTAATTCATTCGTACGATACATTCTAATTCATTCGTACGATACATTCTAATTCATTCGCACGAATGTTTCTAATTCATTCGCACGATCCATTCTAATTCATTCGTACGATCCATTCTAATTCGTTCGCACGATCCATTCTTATTCATTCATACGATCCATTCTAATTCATTCACACAATCCATTCTAATTCATTCGTACGATCCATTCTAATTCATTCGTATGATCCATTCTAACTCATTCGGTGGATCCATTCTAATTCATTCGTACGATCCATTCTAATTCATTCGCACGATCCATTCTAATTTATTCGTACGATCCATTCTAATTCATTCGTACGATCTATTCTAATTCATTCGCATGATCTATTCTAATTCATTCGTACGATCAATTCTAATTCATTCGTACAATCCATTCAAATTCATTTGTACGATGCAATCTAATTCATTCGCACAAATGTATCTATTCTAATTCATTCGCACGATCTATTCTAATTCATTCGTATGATCCATTCTAATTCATTCCCAAGATCCATTCTAATTTATTCGTACGATCCATTCTAATTCATTCGCACAATCTATTCTAATTCATTCGTACGATCAATTTTAATTCATTCGCTCGATCCATTCTAATTCATTCGTACGATCCATTCTAATTCATTCGCACGAATGGATCCATTCTAATTCATTAGTACGATCCATTCTAATTCATTCTTACATTCCATTATAATTCATTCGCACGAATGTGTCCATTCTAATTCATTTGTACGATCCATTCTAATTCATTCGTACGATCCATTCTAATTCATTCGCACGAATGTATCATACGAATGAATTAGAATGGATCATGCGAATGAATTAAAATGGATCGTACAAATGAATTAGAATGGATCGTGCGAATGAATTAGAATGGATCGTACGAACGAATTAAAATGGATCGTACGAACGAATTAGAATGGATCGTATGAACGAATTAGAATGGATCGTACGAATGAATTAGAATGGATACATTCGAGCGAATGAATTAGAATGGATCGTACGAAAGAATTAGAATGGATCATAGGAATGAATTATAATGGATCGTGCAAATGAATTAGAATGGATACATTCGTGCGAATGAATTAGAATGGATCGTAGGAATGAATTAGAACGGATCGTACGAATGAATTAGAATGGTTACATTCGTGCGAATGAATTAGAATGGATCATACGAATGGATTAGAATGGATCGTACGAATGGATTAGAATGGATCGTACAAATGAATTAGAAAGGTTACATTTGTGAGAATGAATTAGAATGGATTAGAATGGATCGTACGAATGGATTAGAATGGATCGTACGAATGGATTAGAATGGATTGTACGAATGAATTAGAAAGGTTACATTCGTGAGAATGAATTAGAATGGATCGTACGAATGAATTAGAATGGATCATGCGAATGAATTTGAATGGATCGTACGAATGAATTAGAATGGATCGAACGAATGAATTAGAATGGATACATTCGAGCAAATGAATTAGAATAGATCGTAGGAATGAATTAGAATGGATCATACGAATGAATTAGAATGGATCGTGCGAATGAATTAGAATGGATTGTACGAATTAATTAAAATGGATACATTCGTGCGAATGAATTAGAATGGATCGGACGAATGAATTAGAATGGATCATACGATTCATTCTAATTCTTTCGTACGATCTATTCTAATGCATTCGTACGATTCATTCTATTTCATTTGCACGATCCATTCTAATTCATTCGTACGATCCATTCTTATTCATTCATACGATCCATTCTAATTCATTCGCACAATCCATTCTAATTCATTCGTACGATCCATTCTAATTCATTCGTATGATCCATTCTAACTCATTCGATGGATCCATTCTAATTCATTCGTACGATCCATTCTAATTCATTCGCATGATCCATTCTAATTTATTCGTACGATCCATTCTAATTCATTCGTACGATCTATTCTAATTCATTCGCATGATCCATTCTAATTCATTCGTACGATCCATTTTAATTCATTCATACAATCCATTCAAATTCATTCGTACGATGCAATCTAATTCATTCGCACAAATGTATCTATTCTAATTCATTCGTACAATGTGTTCTAATCCATTCGTACGATCCATTCTAATCCATTCGTACGATCCATTCTAATTCATTCGCATGAATGTAACCATTCTAATTCATTCATATGATCCATTCTAATTCATTCGTACGATCCATTCTAATTCATTCGTCCGATCCATTCTAATTCATTCGCAAGAATGTATCCATTCTAATTCATTCGTACAATCCATTCTAATTCATTCGCACGATCCATTCTTATTCATTCGTATGATACATTCTAATTCATTCCTACGATCTATTCAAATTCATTCGCTCGAATGTATCCATTCTAATTCATTCGTTCGATCCATTCTAATTCATTCGTACGATCCATTCAAATTCACTCGCATGATCCATTCTAATTCATTCGTACGATCCATTCTAATTCATTCTCACGAATGTAACCTTTCTAATTCATTTGTATGATCCATTCTAATTCATTCGTACGATCCATTGTAATCCATTCGTACGATCCATTCTAATCCATTCGTACGATCCATTCTAATTCATTCGCACGAATGTAACCATTCTAATTCATTCGTACGATCCATTCTAATTCATTCGCACGAATGTATCCATTCTAATTCATTTGCACGATCCATTCTAATTCATTCCTATGATCCATTCTAATTCATTCGTACGATCCATTCTAATTCATTCGCTCGAATGTATCCATTCTATATCATTCGTACGATCCATTCTAATTCGTTCATACAATCCATTCTAATTCATTCGTACGATCCATTCTAATTCGTTCGTACGATCCATTCTTATTCATTCGCACGATCCATTCTAATTCATTTGTACGATCCATTTTAATTCATTCGCATGATCCATTCTAATTCATTCGTATGATAGATTCGTGCGAATGAATTAGAATGGATCGTACGAATGAATTAGAATGGATCGTACGAATGAATTAGAAAGGATACATTCGTGCGAATGAATTAGAATGGAATGTAAGAATGAATTAGAATGGATCGTACTAATGAATTAGAATGGATCCATTCGTGCGAATGAATTAGAATGGATCCATTCGTGCGAATGAATTAGAATGGATCGAGCGAATGAATTAGAATTGATCGTACGAATGAATTAGAATAGATTGTGCGAATGAATTAGAATGGATCGTACGAATTGATTAGAATGGATCTTGGGAATGAATTTGAATGGATCATACGAATGAATTAGAATGGATCGTACGAATGAATTAGAATAGATATATTTGTGCGAATGAATTAGATTGCATCGTATGAATGAATTTGAATGGATTGTACGAATGAATTAGAATGGATCGTACGAATGAATTAGAATGGATCATGCGAATGAATTAGAATAGATCGTACGAATGAATTAGAATGGATCATACGAATAAATTAGAATGGATCGTGCGAATGAATTAGAATGGATCGTACAAATGAATTAGAATGGATCCACCGAATGAGTTAGAATGGATCATACGAATGAATTAGAATGGATCGTACGAATGAATTAGAATGGATTGTGCGAATGAATTAGAATGGATCGTATTAATGAATAAGAATGGATCGTGCGAATGAATTAGAATGGATCGTACGAATAAATTAGAATGGATCGTGCGAATGAATTAGAAACATTCGTGCGAATGAATTAGAATGTATTGTACGAATGAATTAGAATGGATCGTACAAACGAATTAGAATGGTTTAATTCGTGCGAATGAATTAGAATGGATCGTACGAATCAATTAGAATGGATACATTCGTGCGAATGAATTAGAATGGATCATAAGAATGAATTAGAATGGATCGTGCGAATGAATTAGAATAGATCATACGAAGGAATTAGAATGCATCGTATGGATGAATTAGAATGGATAGTGCGAATGAATTAGAATGGATACATTCGTGTGAATGAATTAGAATGGATCATACGAATGAATTAGATTAAAAACATTCAAATGAATTAGAATGGATACATTCGTGTTAATGATTTAGAATGGATCGTACGAATGAATTAGAATGCATCATACAAATAAATTAGAATAGATCGTGCGAATGAATTTGAATGGATACATTCGTGCGAATGAATTAGAATGAATCGTACAAATGAATTAGAATTGATCGTACGAATGAATTAGAATGGATCGTATGAATGAATTAGAATGGAAACATTTGTACGAATGAATTAGAATGGATCTTGCGAATGAATTAGAATGGATCGTACGAATGAATTAGAATGGATCGTGCGAATGAATTACAATGGATACATTTATGCGAATGAATTAGAATGGATCGTACAAATGAATTTGAATTGATCGTACGAATGAATTAGAATAGATCGTACGAATGAATTAGAATTTATACATTCGTACGAATGAATTAGAATGGATCGTGCGAATGAATTAGAATGGATCGTACGAATGAATTAGAATGTATCGTGCGAATAAATTAGAATGGATATATTTGTGCGAATGAATTAGAATGGATCATACGAATGAATTAGAATGGATCGTGCGAATGAATTAGAATGGTTCGTACGAATGAATTAGAATGGATACATTCGTGCAAATGAATTAGAATGGATTGTATGAATGAATTAGAATGGATCGTACGATTGAATTAGAATGAATCGTAAGAATGAATTAGAATGGATCGTACGAATGAATTAGAATGGATCGTACGAATGAATTAGAATGGATCGTGCGAATAAATTAAAATGGATACATTCTTGCGAATAAAATAGAATGGACCTTACGAATGAATTAGAATAGATCATGCGAATGAATTAGAATGGATACATTCGTACGAATGAATTAGAATGGATTGTGCGAATGAATTAGAATGGATCATTCGAATGAATTTGAATGGATCGTGTGAATGAATTAGAATGGATCATATGAATGAATTAGAATGGATCGTACAAATGAATTAGAATGGATACATTTGTGCGAATGAATTAGAATGGATCATACGAATGACCTAGAATGGATACATTCGTGCGAATAAATTAGAATGGATCGTACGAATAAATTAAAATGGATTGTACGAATGAATTAGAATAGATCGTACGAATAAATTAGAACGGATCGTACGAATGAATTTGAATGGATCGTGCGAATGAATTAGAATGGATACATTCTTGCGAATGAATTAGAATGGACCGTACGAATGAATTAGAATGGATCGTACGAATGAATTAGAATCGATCGTGCGAATGAATTAGAATGTATCGTGCGACTGAATTAGAATGGATCATACGAATGAATCAGAATGGATCGTGCGAAAAAATTAGAATGGATCGTACGAATGAATTAGAATGGATCGTGCGAATAAATTAAAATGGATCATACGAATCAATTAGAATGGATCGTACGAATGAATTAGAATGGATACATTCGTGTGAATGAATTAGAATGGATCATACGAATGAATTTGAATGGATCGTGCGAATGAATTAGAATGGATCGTACAAATGAATTAGAATGGATACATTTGTGCGAATAAATTAGAATGGATCATGCGAATGAATTAGAATGGATCGTACGAATGAATTAGAATGGATACATTCGTGCGAATGAATTAGAATGGATCGTATGAATGAATTAGAATGGATCGTACGAATGAATTAGAATGGATCGTGCGAATGAATTAGAATGGATATATTCTTGCGAATGAATTAGAATGGACCGTTCAAATGAATTAGAATGGATCGTGCGAATGAATTAGAATGGATACATTCGTGCGAATAAATTAGAATGGATTGTGTGAATGAATTAGAATAGATCGTGCAAATGAACTAGAATGGATCGTACGAATGAATTAGAATGGTTACATTCATGCAAATGAATTAGAATGGATCGTACGAATGAATTTGAACGGATCGTATGAATGAATTAGAATGGATCGTACGAATGAATTAGAATGGATCGTGCGAATGAATTAGAATGGATACATTCGTGCGAATGAATTAGAATGGATTGTACGTATGAATTAGAATGGATCGTGCGAATGAACTAGAATGGATACATACATTCATGCGAATGAATTAGAATGGATCGTATGAATGAATTAGAATGGATTGCATGAATGAATTAGAATGGATCATACGAATGAATTGGAATGGATCGTACGAATGAATTAGAATGGATACATTCATGCAAATGAATTAGAATGGATCGTACGAATGAATTAGAATGGATCATACGAATGAATTAGAATGGATCGTGCGAATGAATTAGAATGGATCGTGCGAATGAATTAGAATGGATACATTCGTACAAATGAATTAGAATGGATCGTTCGAATGAATTAGAATGGATACTTTTGTGCGAATGAATTAGAATGGATCGTACGAATAAATTAGAACGAATCATACGAATGAATTAGAATGGATCAAACGAATGAATTAGAATACATCATGTGAATGAATTAGAATAGATCGTACGTTTGAATTTGATTGGATTGTGCGAATGAATTAGAATGGATACATTCCCGCGAATGAATTAGAATAGATCATATGAATGAATTAGAATGGATCGTACGAATGAATTAGAATGGATCGTACGAATGAATTAGAATGGATCGTACGAATAAATTCGAATTGATACATTTGTGCGATAAATAAGAATGGAGTGTCCGAATGAATTAGAATGGAGCGTACGAATGAACTAGAATGGATACATTCGTGCGAATGAATTAGAATGGATCATATGAAAGAATTAGAATGGATCGTGCGAATAAATTAGAAAGGATCGTACGAATGAATTAGAAAGGATATATTCGTGCGAATGAATTAGAATGGATCGTACGAATGAATTAGACTGGATCGTACGAATAAATTAGAATAGATACATTCATGCAAATGAATTAGATTGGATCGTACGAATGAATTAGAATGGATTATACGAATGAATTAGAATGGATCGTACAAAAGAATTAGAATGGATCATATGAATGAATTAGAATGGTTACATTCGTGCGAATGAATTAGAATGGATCGTACAAATGTATTAGAATGGATCGTACGAATGGATTAGAACGCATTGTACGAATGAATTAGAATAGATATATTTGTGCGAATGAATTAGATTGCATCGTACGAATGAATTTGAATGGATTGTACGAATGAATTAGAATGGATCGTACGAATGAATTAGAATGGATCATGCGAATGAATTAGAATAGATCATACGAATGAATTAGAATGGATCGTAAGAATAAATTAGAATGGATCGTGCGAATGAATTAGAATGGATCGTACGAATGAATTAGAATGGATCCACCGAATGAGTTAGAATGGATCATATGAATGATATAGAATGGATCGTACGAATGAATTAGAATGGATTGTGCGAATGAAATAGAATGGATCGTATGAATGAATAAGAATGGATCGTACGAATAAATTAGAATAGATCGTGCGAATGAATTAGAATGAATCGTACGAATGCATTAGAATGGATCGTATGAATGAATTAGAATGAATCGTACGAACGAATTAGAATGGTTCGTACGAATGAATTAGAATGGATCGTATGAACGAATAAGAATGGACTGTACGAATGAATTAGAATGGATACATTCGAGCGAATTAATTAGAATGGATACATTCGAGCGAATGAATTAGAATGGATCGTACGAATGAATTAGAATGGATCATAGGAATAAATTAGAATGGATCATGCAAATGAATTAGAATAGATACATTCGTGCGAATGAATTAGAATGGATCGTACGAACGAATTAGAATGGATCGTACGAATGAATTAGAATGGTTACATTCGTGCGAATGAATTAGAATGGATCGTAGAATGGTTTAGAATGGATCGTACGAATGGATTAGAATGGATCGTACGAATGAATTAGAATGGATCATACAAATGAATCAGAAAGGTTACATTTGTGAGAATGAATTAGAATGGATCGTATGAATGAATTAGAATGGATCGTACGAATGGATTAGAATGGATCGTACGAATGGATTAGAATGGATCGTACGAATGAATTAGAATGGATCGTACAAATGAATTAGAAAGGTTACATTCGTGAGAATGAATTAGAATGGATCGTACGAATGAATTAGAATGGATCATGCGAATGAATTTGAATGGATCGTACGAATGAATTAGAAAGGATCGAACGAATGAATTAGAATGGATACATTCGAGCGAATGAATTAGAATAGATCGTAGGAATGAATTAGAATGGATCATACGAATGAATTAGAATGGATCATGCGAATGAATTAGAATGGATTGTACGAATGAATTAGAATGGATACATTCGTGCGAATGAATTAGAATGGATCAGACGAATGAATTAGAATGGATCGTACGGATCGTACGATTCATTCTAATTCATTCGTATGATCCATTCTAATGCATTCGTACGATTCATTCTAATTCTTTCACACGATCCATTGTAATTCATTCGTACGATCCATTCTTATTCATTCATATGATCCATTCTAATTCATTCGCATAATCCATTCTAATTCATTCGTACGATCCATTCTAAGTCATTCGTATGATCCATTCTAACACATTCGGTGGATCCATTCTAATTCATTCGTACGATCCATTCTAATTCATTCCCACAATCCATTCTAATTCATTCGTACGATCTATTCTAATTCAATCGCATGATCCATACTAATTCATTCGTACGATCCATTCTAATTCATTCGCATAATCCATTCAAATTCATTCGTACGATGTAATCTAATTCATTCGCACAAATGTATCTATTCTAATTCATTCGTACAATGCGTTCTAATCCATTCGTACGATCCATTCTAATCCATTCGTACGATCCATTCTAATTCATTCGCATGAATGTAACCATTCTAATTCATTCATATGATCCATTCTAATTCAATCGTATGATCCATTCTAATTCATTCGTATGATCCATTCTAATTCATTCGTACGATCCATTCTAATTCATTTGCATGAATGTATCCATTCTAATTTATTCGTACGATCAAGTCTATTTTATTCGTACGATCCATTCAAATTCATTCGCACGAATGTATCCATTCTAATTCATTCGTACGATCCTATCTAATTCATTCGCACGATCCATTTTAATTCTTTCATATGATCCATTCTAATTCATTCGCATGAATGTATCCATTCTAGTTCATTCGTACGCTCCATTCTAATTCATTCGTACGCTCCATTCTTATTCATCGCACAAATGTATCCATTCTAATTTATTCGTATGATCTATTCTAATTCATTCGTACGATCCATTCTAATTCATTCGCACGAATGTATCCATTCTAATTTATTCGTACGATCCATTCTAATTCATTCGCACTATCCATTCTAATTCATTCGCACGATCCATTCTAATTCATTCGTACGATCCATTCTAATTCATTCGCACGAATGTATCCATTCTAATTCATTCGTATGATCCATTCTAATTCATTTGCACGATCCGTTCTAATTCATTCCTATGATCCATTCTAATTCATTCGTATGATCCATTCTAATTCATTCGCTCGAATGTATCCATTCTAATTCATTCGTACGATCCATTCTAATTTGTTCGTACGATCCATTCTAATTCGTTCGTACGATCCATTCTAATTCGTTCGTATGATCCATTCTAATTCTTTCGTACGATCCATTCTAATTCATTTGTATGATCCATTCTAATTTATTCGTGCGATCCATTCTAATTCATTCGCACGATCCGTTCTAATTCATTCGCACAATCCGTTCTAAATCATTCGCACGAATGTATCCATTCTAATTCATTTGTACGATCCATTCTAATTCATTCGCACTATCCATTCTAATTCATTCGTAAGATCTATTCTAATTCATTCGTACGATCCATTCTAACTAATTCGTATGTACGATCAATTCTAATTCATTCGCATGATCCATTCTAATTCATTCGTACGATCCATTCTAATTCATTCGTACGATCCATTCTAATTCATTCGCACGAATGTATCCATTCTAATTCATTCGTACGATCCATTCTAATTTATTCGTACGATCCATTCTAATTCATTCGCACGAATGTATCCATTCTAATTCATTCGTACGATCCATTCTAATTCATTCGCCCGAATGTTTCCATTCTAATTAATTCGTACGATCCATTCTAATTCATTCACACGATCCATTCAAATTCATTCATACGATGCAATCTAATTCATTCGCACAAATGTATCTATTCTAATTCATTCGCACGATCCATTCTAATTCATTCGTACGATCCATTCTAATTCATTCCTAAGATCCATTCTAACTCATTCGTACGATCCATTCTAATTCATTCACACAATCTATTCTAATTCATTCATACGATCAATTCTAATTCATTCGCTCGATCCATTCTAATTCATTTGTATGATCCATTCTAATTCATTCGCACGAATGGATCCATTCTAATTCATTACTACGATCCATTCTAATTCATTATTACATTCCATTCTAATTCATTCGCACGAATGTATCCATTCTAATTCATTCGTACGATCCATTCTAATTCATTCGTACGATCCATTCTAATTCATTCGCACGAATGTATCATGCGAATGAATTAGAATGGATCATGCGAATGAATTAAAATGGATCGTACAAATGAATTAGAATGGATCGTGCGAATGAATTAGAATGGATCGTACAAACGAAATAGAATGGATCGTACGAACGAATTAGAATGGATCGTATGAACGAATTAGAATGGATCGTACGAATGAATTAGAATGGATACATTCGAGCGAATGAATTAGAATGGATCGTACGAATGAATTAGAATGGATTATAGGAATGAATTAAAATGGATCGTGCAAATGAATTAGAATGGATACATTCGTGCGAATGAATTAGAATGGATCGTAGGAATGAATTAGAATGGATCGTACGAATGAATTAGAATGGATACATTTGTGCAAATGAATTAGAATGGATACATTCGTGCGAATGAATTAGAAAGGTTACATTTGTGAGAATGAATTAAAATGGATCGTACGAATGGAATAGAATGGATCGTGTGAAAGAATTAGTATGATCCATTCGTACGATCCATTCTAATCCATTTTCATTCTAATTCTTTCACACGATCCATTGTAATTCATTCGTACGATCCATTCTTATTCATTCATATGATCCATTCTAATTCATTCGCATAATCCATTCTAATTCATTCGTACGATCCATTCTAAGTCATTCGTATGATCCATTCTAACTCATTCGGTGGATCCATTCTAATTCATTCGTACGATCCATTCTAATTCATTCCCACAATCTATTCTAATTCATTCGTACGATCTATTCTAATTCAATCGCATGATCCATTCTAATTCATTCGTACGATCCATTCTAATTCATTCGCATAATCCATTCAAATTCATTCGTACGATGTAATCTAATTCATTCGCACAAATGTATCTATTCTAATTCATTCGTACAATGCGTTCTAATCCATTCATACGATCCATTCTAATCCATTCGTACGATCCATTCTAATCCATTCGTACGATCCATTCTAATTCATTCGCATGAATGTAACCATTCTAATTCATTCATATGATCCATTCTAATTCATTCGTATGATCCATTCTAATTCATTCGCACGAATGTATCCATTCTAATTCATTCGTACGATCCTTTCTAATTCATTCGCACGATCCATTTTAATTCTTTCATATGATCCATTCTAATTCATTCGCATGAATGTATCCATTCTAGTTCATTCGTACGCTCCATTCTAATTCATTCGTACGCTCCATTCTTATTCATCGCACAAATGTATCCATTCTAATTTATTCGTATGATCTATTCTAATTCATTCGTACGATCCATTCTAATTCATTCGCACGAATGTATCCATTCTAACTTATTCGTACGATCCATTCTAATTCATTCGCACTATCCATTCTAATTCATTCGCACGATCCATTCTAATTCATTCGTACGATCCATTCTAATTCATTCGCACGAATGTATCCATTCTAATTCATTCGTATGATCCATTCTAATTCATTCGCACGATCCGTTCTAATTCATTCCTATGATCCATTCTAATTCATTCGTATGATCCATTCTAATTCATTCGCTCGAATGTATCCATTCTAATTCATTCGTACGATCCATTCTAATTCGTTCGTACGATCCATTCTAATTCGTTCGTACGATCCATTCTAATTCGTTCGTACGATCCATTCTAAGTCGTTCGTATGATCCATTCTAATTCTTTTGTACGATCCATTCTAATTCATTTGTATGATCCGTTCTAATTCATTCGTGCGATCCATTCTAATTCATTCGCACGATCCGTTCTAATTCATTCGCACAATCCGTTCTAATTCATTCGCACGAATGTATCCATTCTAATTCATTTGTACGATCCATTCTAATTCATTCGCACTATCCATTCTAATTCATTCGTAAGATCCATTCTAATTCATTCGTACGATCCATTCTAACTAATTCGTATGTACGATCAATTCTAATTCATTTGCATGATCCATTCTAATTCATTCGTACGATCCATTCTAATTCATTCGTACGATCCATTCTAATTCATTCGCACGAATGTATCCATTCTAATTCATTCGTACGATCCATTCTAATTTATTCGTACGATCCATTCTAATTCATTCGCACGAATGTATCCATTCTAATTCATTCGTACGATCCATTCTAATTCATTCGCCCGAATGTTTCCATTCTAATTCATTCGTACGATCCATTCTAATTCATTCACACGATGCATTCAAATTCATTCATACGATGCAATCTAATTCATTCATACAAATGTATCTATTCTAACTCATTTGCACGATCCATTCTAATTCATTCGTACGATCCATTCTAATTCATTCCTAAGATCCATTCTAACTCATTCGTACGATCCATTCTAATTCATTCACACAATCTATTCTAATTCATTCATACGATCAATTCTAATTCATTCGCTCGATCCATTCTAATTCATTTGTATGATCCATTCTAATTCATTCGCACGAATGGATCCATTCTAATTCATTAGTACGATCCATTCTAATTCATTCTTACATTCCATTCTAATTCATTCGCACGAATGTATCCATTCTAATTCATTCGTACGATCCATTCTAATTCATTCGTACGATCCATTCTAATTCATTCGCACGAATGTATCATACGAATGAATTAGAATGGATCATGCGAATGAATTAAAATGGATCGTACAAATGAATTAGAATGGATCGTGCGAATGAATTAGAATGGATCGTACAAACGAAATAGAATGGATCGTACGAACGAATTAGATTGGATCGTATGAACGAATTAGAATGGATCGTACGAATGAGTTAGAATGGATTATAGGAATGAATTAGAATGGATCGTGCAAATGAATTAGAATGGATACATTCGTGCGAATGAATTAGAATGGATCGTAGGAATGAATTAGAATGGATCGTACGAATGAATTAGAATGGATACATTTGTGCAAATGAATTAGAATGGATACATTCGTGCGAATGAATTAGAATGGATCATACGAATGGATTAGAATGGATCATACGAATGAATTAGAATGGATCATACAAATGAATTAGAAAGGTTACATTTGTGAGAATGAATTAAAATGGATCGTACGAATGGATTTGAATGGATCGTGTGAAAGAATTAGTATGATCCATTCGTACGATCCATTCTAATCCATTTTTATTCTAATTCTTTCACACGATCCATTGTAATTCATTCGTACGATCCATTCTTATTCATTCATATGATCCATTCTAATTCATTCGCATAATCCATTCTAATTCATTTGTACGATCCATTCTAAGTCATTCGTATGATCCATTCTAACTCATTCGGTGGATCCATTCTAATTCATTCGTACGATCCATTCTAATTCATTCCCATAATCCATTCTAATTCATTCGTACGATCTATTCTAATTCAATCGCATGATCCATTCTAATTCATTCGTACGATCCATTCTAATTCATTCGCATAATCCATTCAAATTCATTCGTACGATGTAATCTAATTCATTCGCACAAATGTATCTATTCTAATTCATTCGTACAATGCGTTCTAATCCATTCGTACGATCCATTCTAATCCATTCGTACGATCCATTCTAATTCATTCGCATGAATGTAACCATTCTAATTCATTCGTATGATCCATTCTAATTCATTAGTATGATCCATTCTAATTCATTCGTACGATCCATTCTAATTCATTTGCATGAATGTATCCATTCTAATTTATTCGTACGATCCAGTCTATTTTATTCGTACGATCCATTCTAATTCATTCGCACGAATGTATCCATTCTAATTCATTCGTACGATCCTTTCTAATTCATTCGCACGATCCATTTTAATTCTTTCATATGATCCATTCTAATTCATTCGCATGAATGTATCCATTCTAGTTCATTCGTACGCTCCATTCTAATTCATTCGTATGCTCCATTCTTATTCATCGCACAAATATATCCATTCTAATTTATTCGTATGATCTATTCTAATTCATTCGTACGATCCATTCTAATTCATTCGCACGAATGTATCCATTCTAATTTATTCGTACGATCCATTCTAATTCATTCGCACTATCCATTCTAATTCATTCGCACGATCCATTCTAATTCATTCGTACGATCCATTCTAATTCATTCGCACGAATGTATCCATTCTAATTCATTCGTATGATCCATTCTAATTCATTCGCACGATCCGTTCTAATTCATTCCTATGATCCATTCTAATTCATTCGTATGATCCATTCTAATTCATTCGCTCGAATGTATCCATTCTAATTCATTCGTACGATCCATTCTAATTCGTTCGTACGATCCATTCTAATTCGTTCGTACGATCCATTCTAATTCATTTATATGATCCATTCTAATTCATTCGTGCGATCCATTCTAATTCATTCGCACGATCCGTTCTAATTCATTCGCACAATCCGTTCTAATTCATTCGCACGAATGTATCCATTCTAATTCATTTGTACGATCCATTCTAATTCATTCGCACTATCCATTCTAATTCATTCGTACGATCCATTCTAATTCATTCGTACGATCCATTCTAACTAATTCGTATGTACGATCAATTCTAATTCATTCGCATGATCCATTCTAATTCATTCGTACGATCCATTCTAATTCATTCGTACGATCCATTCTAATTCATTCGCACGAATGTATCTATTCTAATTCATTCGTACGATCCATTCTAATTTATTCGTATGATCCATTCTAATTCATTCGCACGAATGTATCCATTCTAATTCATTCGTACGATCCATTCTAATTCATTCGCCCGCATGTTTCCATTCTAATTCATTCGTACGATCCATTCTAATTCATTCACACGATCCATTCAAATTCATTCATACGATGCAATCTAATTCATTCGCACAAATGTATCTATTCTAATTCATTCGCACGATCCATTCTAATTCATTCGTACGATCCATTCTAATTCATTCCCAAGATCCATTCTAACGCATTCGTATGATCCATTCTAATTCATTCACACAATCTATTCTAATTCATTCATACGATCAATTCTAATTCATTTGCTCGATCCATTCTAATTCCTTTGTATGATCCATTCTAATTCATTCTTACATTCCATTCTAATTCATTCGCACGAATGTATCCATTCTAATTCATTCGTACGATCCATTCTAATTCATTCGTACGATCCATTCTAATTCATTCGCACGAATGTATCATACGAATGAATTAGAATGGATCATGCGAATGAATTAAAATGGATCGTACAAATGAATTAGAATGGATCGTGCGAATGAATTAGAATGGATCGTACAAACGAAATAGAATGGATCGTACGAACGAATTAGAATGGATCGTATGAACGAATTAGAATGGATCGTACGAATGAATTAGAATGGATACATTCGAGCGAATGAATTAGAATGGATCGTACGAATGAATTAGAATGGATTATAGGAATGAATTAGAATGGATCGTGCAAATGAATTAGAATGGATACGTTCGTGCGAATGAATTAGAATGGATCGTAGGAATGAATTAGAATGGATCGTACGAATGAATTAGAATGGATACATTTGTGCAAATGAATTAGAATGGATACATTCGTGCGAATGAATTAGAATGGATCATACGAATGGATTAGAATGGATCGTACGAATGAATTAGAATGGATCATAAAAATGAATTAGAAAGGTTATATTTGTGAGAATGAATTAAAATGGATCGTACGAATGGATTAGAATGGATCGTACGAATGGATTAGAATGGATCGTACGAATGGATCATACGAATGGATTAGAATGGATCGTACGAATGGATTAGAATGGATCGTACGAATGAATTTGAATGGATCATACAAATGAATTAGAAAGGTTAGATTCGTGAGAATGAATTAGAATGGATCGTACGAATGAATTAGAATGGATCATACGAATGAATTTGAATGGATCGTACGAATGAATTAGAATGGATCGAACGGATGAATTAGAATGGATACATTCGAGCGAATGAATTAGAATAGATCGTAGGAATGAATTAGAATGGATCATACGAATGAATTAGAATGGACCGTGCAAATGAATTAGAATGGATTATACGAATGAATTAGAATGGATACATTCGTGCGAATGAATTAGAATGGATCGTACGAATGAATTAAAATGGATCGTACGATTCATTCTAATTCATTCATACGATCTATTCTAATGCATTCGTACGATTTATTCTAGATCATTCGCACGATCCATTCTAATTCATTCGTACGATCCATTCTTATTCATTCATACGATCCATTCTAATTCATTCGCAAAATCTATTCTAATTCATTCATACGATCTATTCTAATTCATTCGTATGATCCATTCTATCTCATTCGGTGGATCCATTCTAATTCATTCGTACGATCCATTCTAATTCATTCGCACGATCTATTCTAATTTATTCGTACGATCCATTCTATTTCATTCGTACGATCTATTCTAATTCATTCGCATGATCCATTCTAATTCATTCATACGATCCATTCTAATTCATTCATACAATCCATTCAAATTCATTCGTACGATGCAATCTAATTCATTCGCACAAATGTATCTATTCTAATTCATTCGTACAATGCGTTCTAATCCATTCATACGATCCATTCTAATCCATTCGTACGATCCATTCTAATTCATTCGCACGAATGTAACCATTCTAATTCATTCATATGATCCATTCTAATTTATTCGTACGATCCATTCTAATTCATTCGCAGAAATGAATCCATTCTAATTCATTCGTACAGTCCATTCTAATTCATTCGCATGATCCATTCTAATTCATTCGTACAGTCCATTCTAATTTATTCGTACGATCCATTCTACTTCATTTGCACGAATGTAACTATTCTAATTCATTCGTACGATCCATTCGTACGATCCATTCAAATTCATTCGCAAGAATGTATCCATTCTAATTCACTCGCACCATCAATTCTAATTCATTCGTACGATCCGTTCTAATTTATTCATACAATCCAATCTAATTCATTTGTACAATCCATTCTAATTTATTCCTACAAATGTACCCATTCTAATTCATTCGTACAATCCATTCTAATTCATTCGTACGATTCATTCTAATTCATTCGCACGATCCATTCTAATTCATTCGTACGATCCATTCTAATTCATTTGCACGAATGTATCCATTCTAATGCATTCGTACGATTCATTCTAATTCATTCGTACGATCCATTCTAATTCATTCGTACAATCCATTCTTATTCATTCATACGATCCATTCTAATTCATTCCCACAATCCATTCTAATTCATTCGTACGATCCATTCTAATTCATTCGTATGATCCATTCTAACTCATTCGGTGGATCCATTCTTTTTTTTTTTTTTACTCAAAGTTTGGGGATTTTATTTGGGACCCCGCCCATGAAAGTAATCATATTACAAAGAATCCAAAGCCTTTTATAGAAACAAGGCAATCAAAATACAGAAAGGAAAAACAAACAACAAAGAAATCTGCACCCTTCCTTTAGAACAAGCTGAAAGACTGACATCCCAATCCTCTAATCTGCATTCAGACCTTCAGACCAACAAAGAATGCAATTAGTCAGAAACTCTGTCATAAATCCGACCTATTTTATCAGCTCCAATGGCAATACGAAGATTTTCCCTGAAGTTTTGAGGGTAGCACTTGATAATTGTTGATGAATGGAATCCCATCTTAGACAATATATCTGCTGGCTGATTTCCTTCTCTCCAGATATGAGAGAGTTTAGAATGATCAAACTTTTGCATTTGCATTCTGATTTTTGAAATATGATGAACAGCTGACCATGGGATAGAGTAAGTACCCTTGATGCAGTTAACAGCTAGGAGAGAATCAGACTCAATCCAAACTTTACTTAGTTTCATATTAGAGGCATGAGAAAGTCCAACTTCAATAGCTTCCAGCTCAATGTTCAGAATATCAGAAAAATTAGACATACCATAGTAACCAAAGTCAGCATCTCCTTCACTGTTTCTGAAAATGCCTCCAATTGAAGCATTTCCTTGGTTAAAAGCTCCATCAGTATTTAGTTTAACCCATCCTTCAGTCGGTTTTTCCCAAGAAATTTGATTGACATTATGACTGGTCATATTAAGGGAGCAACCCCATTTAGCAGCACATAGGGAGTTATCATAATTTTCAACATCACCAAGATGTGATTCAGCAATTCTGAGACAAATTGAATTAGTGATTTGAGCCATCAAATATCTCTTATGCCTAGTAATTTTCTCAAAGACTCTCTTATTTCTTTCCTCCCAAAGGTAATAGATCACACAAGCTGTAGCAATACGAGCAATAGAAGCAATCATACCTTTGCCTTTGAATTTAGATTGAAGTCTAGCAATTTCTTCATTTAAAGTACCAACTCTAGTAGCTTTAATATTAAATCTGGATAAAACTGATTTCCAGATCCAATTCGAGTAGGAGCATTTGAAGAAAAGATGCTCATGATCTTCTCTATCAGACCAACAAAGAGAGCAAAGAGAGTGAACAACTATTCCTCTCTTATGAAGTTTATCACAGGTTAGTAGCTTCTTCTGGACTGCTCTCCAAAGACAGAAAGCATGCTTTTCAATTCTCTGATTATGCCAAATCCATTTATGTTCAGGAAAAGAATTACCTTTAACCCGAATTGCTTCCCATGCTGATTTGAGTGTGTATTCACCATTTGTAGAAGGTTTCCAAACAATGAGGTCTTGAAAATCAGAGAAACTACTGTCAACTTGCTTTGCCATCTCAAAAATATCACACAAATCTGCTGAATTAGGATGAGGAAAATCCCAATTATTATCATGCAAGAAATTGCTCACTAGGACATCTTTGCCAAAACCCATATCATAGACAGCTCTATCATTGAATATATCAATGAATCTACCATTTGGATGCCATAAGTCATACCAGAACTTCGTGTTTTCACCATTGCCCACCACATGACAGATTAAAGGTTTCACAATATGCCTAATGTTTAGTATCCCCCTCCAAATACCTGATGCATTACCACAGATTCTGCAGTCCCAGATGTCATTATGCTTTAAGTATTTTTGTCTAATCCAGCGGGGCCACAAAGCATTATCATTTGAACAAATTCTCCAGATATTCTTGGATAGAGATGCAATATTCCAATCTACCAAATTCCGAAGACCAAGACCACCCTCTTTCTTAGGATAACAAAGTTTCTTCCAAGCTATAGGGATCAGTTTCTTTGATAAAGAAGGCCCTCCCCACAAAAATCTGCAGAAGATACTCTCAATTGCATTTATAATAGACTTAGGAATCCTAAAGATACCCGACCAGTAGATGTGCAGAGAATTAAGAACTGATTTAATAAGTTCTACTCGGCCAGCTAGTGAAAGAAAATTCTGATTCCAGGAGCCTATTTTAGCTCTGATTTTATCTATCAGAATCTGACAGTCTGTATATTTAAGCCCCTTCGAAATGAGAGGAAGTCCAAGATATTTGACTGGTAGTTTTTCTTCTCTGAAACCTAGGACTTCAAGAATCTCTTGCTTATTCTGAACATTGCTACTGAAAAAGACCATAGACTTCTCATGGTTTATCTCCAAACCTGATTGCTTGTTGAAAGAATGAAGAATACTTTTCCATTCAATAGCAGAAAGAATATTTGCATTACTGAAGAGAAGCAAGTCATCTGCATAGGCCAAATGAGAAACAGGGAAGCTACCAAGTCCTGGAACTGAGATCCTTTTGTTATTCTCTGCATCTGAAATGAGACAAGAGAGCACATTCATTGCAATAGTAAAAATATAGGGGGAAAGTGGGTCTCCCTGCCTGATCCCTCTGTAAGCTTTGAAAAAACCAGCTGCCGCTCCATTTATAAGAACAGAAAATTTGACTGAGGTGATACAAGATGCAATCCAAGAGATCCATTTTCTGGGGAAAGCCATAGCCTGGAGACATTGAAGAATGAAAGAGTGGCTGACAGTGTCAAAAGCTTTTTTTAAATCCACTTTAATACACATTCTGGGGGTGCCAATCTGTGTATGATAGTTATTTAGTAATTCATGGGCCATCATAACTGCATCTTGGATAAGTCTACCATTTAGGAAGGCTAATTGATACTCTGAAATAAGAGGAGGAAGCACAATCTTCATTCGATTTGCAAGGATAGTAGAGATAATTTTGTAGGAAAAATTACAAAGAGAAATAGGTCTGCAGCTAGCAAAGCTAGAAATACGATCCTCTTTAGGAATCAGAGCAATCAATGTATGGTTAAGCATAGATATCTTATCCTGATGATCATAAAACCATCTAACCATAGCAAAAATATCAGTTTTGATAGTCTCCCAGTTTTTAACATAAAAAGAATCTGAGAAACCATCAGCTCCAGGAGCTTTATTTGCAGAAGATTCATGAATAGCATTGTAGATTTCTTCATCAGAAAAAGGCAAACAAAGCCAATTTGATTGGGCCTCTGTCAATTGCTTGATATTTGCACAGCTCAAATTTTCTGTAGGGCTATGCTTAAACAAGTTGGAGAAAAAATTTATTCCTTCATCCTTGATAGTTTCTGGTTCTTCAAGAGTGTTTCCGGAATTCATTCTAATTCATTCGTACGATCCATTCTAACTCATTCGTACGATCCATTCGAATTCATTTGTACGATCCATTCTAATTTATTTGCACGAATATACGATCCATTCTAATTCATTCGCACAAATGTATCCATTCTAATTAATTCGTACGATCCATTCTAATTCATTCGTATGATCTATTCTAATTCATTCGCACGAATGTAACCATTCTAATTCATTCGTACGATTCATTCTAATTCATTCGTATGAGCTATTCTAATTCATTCGTACGATCTATTGTAATTCATACGTACGATCCATTGTAATTCATTCATACAGTCCATTCAGATTCATTCGCACAAATATATCCATTCAAATTCATTCGTACGATCCATTTTAATTAATTCGCACGATCCATTCTAATTCAGTCATATGAATGTATCCATTTAAATTCATTCGTACGATCCATTCTAATTCATTCGTACGATCGATTCTAATTCATTCGCACGATCCATTCTAATTCATTCGTACGATCCATTCTAATTCATTCGTATGATCCATTCTAATTTATTCGTTCAAATATATCCATTCTAATTCATTCGTACGATCCATTCTAATTCATTCGCAAGATCCATTCTAATTCATTCGTACGATCCATTCTAATTCATTCGTATGATCAATTCTAATTCATTCTTACAATCTATTCTATTTCAGTCGTATGAATGTATCCATTTTAATTCATTCGTACGATCCATTCTAATTCATTCATACGATCTAATTTATTCGTACGATCCATTCTAATTCATTCGTACGATAGATTCTAATTCATTCGCACGATCCATTCTAATTCATACGTACGTTCCATTCTAATTCATTCGTATGATCCATTCTAATTTATTCGTTCAAATATATCCATTCTAATTCATTCGTACGATCCATTATAATTCATTCGCACGATCCATTCTAATTCATTCGTACGATCCATTCTAATTCATTCGTATGATCAATTCTAATTCATTCGCACGATCCATTCTAATTCATTCGTACGATCCATTCTAATTCATTCGCACGAATGTATCCATTCTAATTCATTCGTATGATCCATTCTAATTCATTCGCACAAATGTATCCATTTTAATTCATTCATACGATCCATTCTAATTTATTCATACGATCCATTCTAATTCATTCGCACGATCCATTCTAATTCATTCGTACGATCCATTCTAATTCATTCGTATGATCCATTCTAATTTATTCCCACGATCTATTCTAATTCATTCGTACGATCCATTCTAATTCATTCGTACGATCCATTCTAATTCATTCGCACGAATATATCATACGAATGAATTAGAATGGATCATGCGAATGAATTAAAATGGATCGTACAAATGAATTAGAATGGATCGTACGAACGAATTAGAATGGATCGTACGAACGAATTAGAATGGATCGTATGAACGAATTAGAATGGATCGTATGAATGAATTAGAATGGATATATTCGAGCGAATGAATTAGAATGGATCGTACGAATGAATTAGAATGGATCATAGGAATGAATTAGAATGGATAGTGCAAATGAATTAGAATGGATACATTCGTGCGAATGAATTAGAATGGATCGTAGGAATGAATTAGAATGGATTGGACGAATGAATTAGAATGGTTACATTCGTGCGAATGAATTAGAATGGATCGTACGAATGGATTAGAATGGATCGTACCAATGGATTAGAATGGATCGTACGAATGGATTAGAATGGATCGTACGAATGAATTAGAATGGATCGTACAAATGAATTAGAAAGGTTACATTTGTGAGAATGAATTAGAATGGATCGTACGAATGGATTAGAATGGATCGTACGAATGGATTAGAATGGATCGTACGAATGAATTAGAATGGATCATACAAATGAATTAGAAAGGTTACATTCGTTAGAATGAATTAGAATGGATCGTACGAATGAATTAGAATGGATCATGCGAATGAATTTGAATGGATCGTACGAATGAATTAGAATGGATCGAACGAATGAATTAGAATGGATACATTCGAGCGAATGAATTAGAATAGTTTGTATGAATGAATTAGAATGGATTATACGAATGAATTAGAATGGATTGTGCGAATGAATTAGAATGGATTGTACGAATGAATTAGAATGGATACATTCGTGCGAATAAATTAGAATAGATCGGACGAATGAATTAGAATGGATCGTACGATTCATTCTAATTCATTCGTACGATCCATTCTAATGCATTCGTACGATTCATTCTAATTCATTCGCACGATCCATTCCAATTCATTCGTATGATCCGTTCTAATTTATTTGCACGAATATACGATCCATTCTAATTTATTCGCAAGAATGTATCCATTCTAATTCATTCGTACAATCTATTCTAATTTATTCGTACAAATGTATCCATTCTAATTCATTCGTACGATCCATTCTAATTCATTCGTACGATTCATTCTAATTCATTCGCATGATCCATTCTAATTTATTCGTACGATCCATTCTAATTCATTCGCACGAATGTATCCATTCTAATGCCTTCGTACGATTCATTCTAATTCATTCACACAATCCATTCTAATTCATTCGTACGATCCATTCTTATTCATTCATACGATCCATTCTAATTCATTCGCACAATCCATTCAAATTCATTCGTACGATCCATTCTAATTCATTCGTATGATCCATTCTAACTCATTCGGTGGATCCATTCTAATTCATTCGTACGATCCATTCTAATACATTCGCACGATCCATTCTAACTCATTCGTACGATCTATTCTAATTCATTTGTACGATCCATTCTAATTTATTTGCACGAATATACGATCCATTCTAATTCATTCGCACAAATGTATCCATTCTAATTCATTCGTAGGATCCATTCTAATTCATTCGTATGATCTATTCTAATTCATTCGCACGAATGTTACCATTCTAATTCATTCGTACGATTCATTCTATTTCATTCGTATGAGCTATTCTAATGCATTCGTACGATCCATTCTAATTCATTCGTACGATCCATTGTAATTCATTCATACAATCCATTCAGATTCATTCGCACAAATGTATCCATTCAAATTCATTCGTACGATCCATTCTAATTAATTCACACGATCTATTCTAATTCAGTCGTATGAATGTATCCATTTTAATTCATTCGTACGATCCATTCTAATTCATTCGTACAATCTAATTCATTCGTACGATCCATTCTAATTCATTCATACGATCGTTTCTAATTCATTCACACGATCCATTCTAATTCATTCGTACGATCCATTCTAATTCATTCGTATGATCCATTCTAATTTATTCGTTCAAATTATCCATTCTAATTCATTCGTACGTTCCATTCTAATTCATTCGCACGATCCATTCTAATTCATTCGTACGATCCTTTCTAATTCATTCGTATGATCAATTCTAATTCATTCGTATGATCAATTCTAATTCATTTGCACGATCCATTCTCATTCATTCATACGATCCATTCTAATTCATTCGTATGATCAATTCTAATTCATTCGCACGATCCATTCTAATTCATTTGTACGATCCATTCTAATTCATTCGCACGAATGTATCCATTCTAATTCATTCGTACGATCCTTTCTAATTCATTTGTACGATTCATTCTAATTTATTTGCACGAATATACGATCCATTCTAATTCATTCGCACAAATGTATGCATTATAATTCATTCGTACGATCCATTCTAATTCATTCGTATGATCTATTCTAATTCATTCGTATGAATTTAACCATTCTAATTTATTCTTACGATTTATTCTAATTCATTCGTATGAGCTATTCTAATTCATTCGTACGATCCATTCTAATTCATTCGTACGATCCATTGCAATTCATTCATACAATCCATTCAGATTCATTCGCGCAAATGTATGCATTCAAATTCATTCGTACGATCCATTCTAATTAATTCGCACGATCCATTCTAATTCAGTCGTATGAATGTATCCTTTTTAATTCATTCGTATAATCCATTCTAATACATTCGTACGATCTAATTCATTCGTACGATCCATTCTAATTCATTCGTACGATCGATTCTAATTCATTCGCACGATCCATTCTAATTCATTCGTACGATCCATTCTAATTCATTCGTATGATCCATTCTAATTTATTCGCTCAAATATATCCATTCTAATTCATTCGTACGATCCATTCTAATTCATTCACACGATCCATTCTAATTTATTCCTACGATCCATTCTAATTCATTCGTACGATTCATTCTAATTCATTCGTACAATCCATTCTAATTTAGTCGTATGAATGTATCCATTTTAATTCATTCGTACGATCCATTCTAATTCATTCGTACGATCTAATTCATTCGTATGATCTATTCTAATTCATTCGTACGATCGATTCTAATTCATTCGCACGATCCATTCTAATTTATTCGTACGATCCATTCTAATTCATTCGTATGATCCATTCTAATTTATTCGCTCAAATATATCCATTCTAATTCATTCGTACGATCCATTATAATTCATTCTCACGAATGTATCCATTCTAATTCATTCATACAATCCATTCTAATTCATTCGCACAATCCATTCTAATTCATTCGTATGATCCATTCTAATTCATTCCTACGATCCATTCTAATTCATTCGTACGATCCATTCTAATTCTTTCGTACGATCTAATTCATTCGTACGATCCATTCTAATTCATTCATACAATCGATTCTAATTCATTCGCATGATCCATTCTAATTCATTCGTACGATCCATTCTAATTCATTCGTATGATCCATTCTAATTTATTCGTTCAAATTATCCATTCTAATTCATTCGTACGTTCCATTCTAATTCATTCGCACGATCCATTCTAATTCATTCGTACGATCAATTCTAATTCATTCGTATGATCAATTCTTATTCATTCGCACGATCCATTCTAATTCATTCGTACGATCCATTCTAATTCATTCGTATGATTAATTCTAATTCATTCGCACGATCCATTCTAATTCATTCGCACGAAAGTATCCATTCTAATTCATTCGTACGATCCATTCTAATTCATTTGTACGATCCATTCTAATTTATTTACATGAATATACGATCCATTCTAATTCATTCGCACAATTGTATCCATTCTAATTCATTCGTACGATCCATTCTAATTCATTCGTATGATCTATTCTAATTCATTCGCACGAATGTAACCATTCTAATTTATTCTTACGATTCATTCTAATTCATTCGTATGAGCTATTCTAATTCATTCGTACGATCCATTCTAATTCGTTCGTACGATCCATTGTTATTCATTCATACAATCCATTCAGATTCATTCGCATAAATGTATCCATTCAAATTCATTCGTACGATCCATTCTAATTAATTCGCACGATCCATTCTAATTCAGTCGTATGAATGTATCCATTTTAGTTCATTCGTACATTCCATTCTAATTTATTCGTACGATCTAATTCATTCGTACGATCCAATCTAATTCATTCGTACGATCGATTCTAATTCATTCGCACGATCCATTCTAATTCATTCGTACGATCCATTCTAATTCATTTGTATGATCCATTCTAATTTATTCGCTCAAATATATCCATTCTAATTCATTCGTACGATCCATTCTAATTCATTCACACGATCCATTCTAATTTATTCGTACGATCCATTCTAATTCATTTGTACGATCCATTCTAATTCAATCGTACAATCCATTCTAATTCAGTCGTATGAATGTATCAATTTTAATTCATTCATACGATCCATTCTAATTCATTCGTACGATCTAATTCATTCGTACGATCCATTCTAATTCATTTGTACGATCGATTCTAATTCATTCGCACGATCCATTCTAATTCATTCGTACGATTCTAATTCATTCGTCTGATCCATTCTAATTTATTCGTTCAAATATATCCATTCTAATTCATTCGTACAATCCATTCCAATTCATTCGCACGATCCATTCTAATTCATTTGTACGATCCATTCTAATTCATTCGTATGATCAATTCTAATTCATTCGCATGATCCATTCTAATTCATTTGTACGATCTATTCTAATTCATTCGTACGATCCATTCTAATTCATTCGCACGAATGTATCCATTTTAATTCATTCGTACGATCCATTCTAATTCATTCGCACTATCCATTCTAATTCAATTGTACGATCCATTCTAATTCATTCGTACGATCCATTCTAATTAATTCGTGCGATCCATTCTAATTAATTTGCACAAATGTATCCATTCTAATTCATTCGTATGATCCATTCAAATTCAATCGTATGATCCATTCTAATTCATTCGCGCAAATGTATCCATTTTAATTCATTCATACGATCTATTCTAATTTATTCATACGATCCATTCTAATTTATTCGCACGATCTATTCTAATTCTTTCGTACGATCCATTCTAATTCATTCGCATGAATATATCTATTCTAATTCATTCGTATGATCCATTCTAATTTATTCGCACGATCTATTCAAATTCATTCGTACGATCCATTCTAATTCATTCGTACGATCCATTCTAATTAATTCGCACGAATGTATCATACGAATGAATTAGAATGGATCATGCGAATGAATTAAAATGGATCGTACAAATGAATTAGAATGGATCGTGCGAATGAATTAGAATGGATCGTACGAACGAATTAGAATGGATCGTACGAACGAATGAGAATGGATCGTACGAACGAATTAGAATGGATTGTACGAATGAATTAGAATGGATACATTCGAGCGAATGAATTAGAATGGATCGTACGAATGAATTAGAATGGATCCTAGGAATGAATTAGAATGGATCGTGCAAATGAATTAGAATGGATACATTCGTACGAATGAATTAGAATGGATCGTAGGAATGAATTAGAATGGATCGTACGAATGAATTAGCATGGTTACATTCGTGCGAATGAATTAGAATGGATCGTACGAATGGATTAGAATGGATCGTACGAATGGATTAGAATGGATCGTATGAATGAATTAGAATGGATCGTACAAATGAATTAGAAAGGTTACATTTGTGAGAATGAATTAGAATGGATTGTACGAATGAATTAGAATAGATCGTACGAATGGATTAGAATGGATCGTACGAATGGATTAGAATGGATTGTACAAATGAATTAGAAAGGTTATATTCGTGAGAATGAATTTGTATGGATCGTACGAATGAATTAGAATGGATCTTGCGAATGAATTTGAATGGATCGTACGAATGAATTAGAATGGATCGAATAAATGAATTAGAATGAATACATTCGAGTGAATGAATTAGAATAGATCGTCAGAATGATTTAGAATGGATCATACGAATGAATTAGAATGGATCATGCGAATGAATTAGAATGGATTGTACGAATGAATTAGAATGGATACATTCGTGCGAATGAATTAGAATGGATCGGACGAATGAATTAGAATGGATCGTACGATTCATTCTAATTCATTCGTACAATCCATTCTAATGCATTCGTACGATTCATTTTAATTCATTCGCACGATCCATTCTAATTCATTCGGATCCATTCTTATCCATTCATGCGATCCATTCTAATTCATTCGCACAATCCATTCTAATTCATTCGTACGATCCATTCTAATTCATTCCTATGATCCATTCTAACTCATTCGGTGAATCCATTCTAATTCATTCGTACGATCCATTCTAATTCATTCGCACGATCCATTCAAATTTATTCGTTCGATCCATTCTAATACATTCGTACGATCTATTCTAATTCATTCGCATGATCCATTCTAATTCATTCGTACGATCCATTCTAATTCATTCGTACAATCCATTCAAATTCATTCGTACGATGCAATCTAATTCATTCGCACAAATGTATCTATTCTAATTCATTTGCATGATCCATTCTAATTCATTCGTACGATCCATTGTAATTCATTCCCAAGATCCATTCTAATTCATTCGTACGATCCATTCTAACTCATTCGCACAATCTATTCTAATTCATTCGTACGATCAATTCTAATTCATTCGCTCGATCCATTCTAGTTCATTCGTACGATCCAATCTAATTCATTTGTACGATCCATTCTAATTTATTTGCATGAATATACGATCTATTCTAATTCATTCGCACAAATATATCCATTCTAATTCATTCGTACGATCCATTCTAATTCATTCGTATAATCTATTCTAATTCATTCGCAAGAATGTAACCATTCTAATTCATTCGTACGATTCATTCTAATTCATTCGTATGAGCTATTATAATTCATTCGTATGATCAATTCTAATTCATTCGTACGATCCATTGTAATTCATTCATACAATCCATTCAGATTCATTCGCACAAATGTATCCATTCAAATTCATTCCTACGATCCATTCTAATTAATTCGCACGATCCATTCTAATTCAGTCGTATGAATGTATCCATTTTAATTCATTCGTACGATCCATTCTAATTCATTCGTACGATCTAATTCATTCGTACGATCCATTCTAATTCATTCGTACAATCGATTCTAATTCATTCGCACGATCCATTCTAATTCATTCGTACAATCTATTCTAATTCATTCGTATGATCCATTCTAATTTATTTGTTCAAATATATCCATTCTAATTCATTCGTACGATCCATTCTAATTCATTCGCACGATCCATTCTAATTCATTCGTACGATCCATTCTAATTCATTCGTATGATCAATTATAATTCATTCGTACAATCCATTCTAATTCAGTCGTATGAATGTATCCATTTTAATTCATTCGTACGATCCATTCTAATTTATTCGTACGATCTAATTCATTCGTACGATCCATTCTAATTCATTCGTACGATCGATTCTAATTCATTCGCACGATCCATTCTAATTCATTTGTACGATCCATTCTAATTCATTCGTATGATCCATTCTAATTTATTCGTTCAAATTATCCATTCTAATTCATTCGTACGTTCCATTCAAATTCATTCGCACGATCCATTCTAATTCATTCATACGATCCATTCTAATTCATTCGTATGATCAATTCTAATTCATTCGCACGATCCATTCTAATTCATTCGTATGATCCATTCTAATTCATTCGCACGAATGTATCCATTCTAATTCATTCATACGATCCATTCTAATTCATTCGTATGATCAATTCTAATTCATTCGCACGATCCATTCTAATTCATTCGTACGATCCATTCTAATTCATTCGCACAAATGTATCCATTCTAATTCATTCCTATGATCCATTCAAATTCATTTGTACGATCCATTCTAATTTATTTGCACGAATATAAGATCCATTCTAATTCATTCGCACAAATGTATCCATTCTAATTCATTCGTACAATCCATTCTAATTCATTCGTATGATCTATTCTAATTCATTCGCACGAATGTAACCATTCTAATTTATTCGTACGATTCATTCTAATTCATTCGTATGAGCTATTCTAATTCATTCGTACGATCCATTCTAATTCATTCGTATGATCCATTGTAATTCATTCATACAATCCATTCAGATTCATTCGCACAAATGTATCCATTCAAATTCATTCGTACGATCCATTCTAATTAATTCGCACGATCCATTCTAATTCAGTCGTATGAATGTATCCATTTTAATTCATTCGTACGATCCATTCTAATTCATTTGTACGATCTAATTCATTCGTACGATCCATTCTAATTCATTCGTACGATCGATTCTAATTCATTCGCACGATCCATTCTAATTCATTCGTACGATCCATTATAATTCATTCGTATGATCCATTCTAATTTATTCGTTCAAATATATCCATTCTAATTCATTCGTATGATCCATTCTAATTCATTCGCACGATCCATTCTAATTCATTCGTACGATCCATTCTAATTCATTCGTACAATCCATTCTAATTCAGTCGTATGAATGTATCCATTTTAATTCATTCGTACGATCCATTCTAATTCATTCGTACGATCCATTTTAGTTCATTCGTACGATCGATTCTAATTCATTTGTACGATCCATTCTAATTCATTCGTACGATCCATTCTAATTCATTTGTATGATCCATTCTAATTTATTCGTTCAAATATATCCATTCTAATTCACTCGTACGATCCATTCTAATTCATTCGCACGATCCACTCTAATTCATTCGTACGATCCATTCTAATTCATTCGTATGATCAATTCTAATTCATTCGCACGATCCATTCTAATTCATTTGTACGATCTATTCTAATTCATTCGTACGATCCATTCTAATTTATTCGCACGAATGTATCCATTCTAATTCATTCGTACGATCCATTCTAATTCATTAGCACTATCCATTCTAATTCATTCGTACGATCCATTCTAATTCATTCGTCCGATCCATTCTAATTCATTCGTACGATCCATTCTAATTAATTCGCACAAAATGTATCCATTCTAATTCGTTTGTACGATCCATTCAAATTCAATCATATGATCCATTCTAATTCATTCGCACAAATGTATCCATTTTAATTCATTCGTACGATCCATTCTAATTTATTCATACGATCCATTCTAATTTATTCGCACGATCTATTCTAATTCATTCGTACGATCCATTCTAATTCATTCGCATGAATATATCTATTCTAATTCATTCGTATGATCCATTCTAATTTATTCGCACGATCTATTCTAATTCATTCGTACGATCCATTCTAATTCATTCGTACGATCCATTCTAATTCATTTGCACGAATGTATCATACGAATGAATTAGAATGGATCATGCGAATGAATTAAAATGGATCGTACAAATGAATTAGAATGGATCGTGCGAATGAATTAGAATGAATCGTACGAACGAATTAGAATGGATCGTATGAACGAATTAGAATGGATCGTACGAATGAATTAGAATGGATACATTCGAGCGAATGAATTAGAATGGATCGTACGAATGAATTAGAATGGATCCTAGGAATGAATTAGAATGGATCGTGCAAATGAATTAGAATGGATACATTCGTGCGAATGAATTAGAATGGATCGTAGGAATGAATTAGAATGGATCGTACGAATGAATTAGAATGGATCGTACGAATGGATTAGAAGGGATCGTACGAATGGATTAGAATGGATCGTACGAATGAATTAGAATGGATCGTACAAATGAATTAGAAAGGTTACATTTGTGAGAATGAATTAGAATGGATCGTATGAATGAATTAGAATGGATCATACGAATGGATTAGAATGGATCGTACGAATGGATTAGAATGGATCGTACGAATGAATTAGATTGGATCATACAATTGAATTAGAAAGGTTACATTCGTGAGAATGAATTAGAATGGATCGTACGAATGAATTAGAATGGATCATGCGAATGAATTTGAATGGGTCGTACGAATGAATTAGAATGGATCGAATGAATGAATTAGAATGGATACATTCGAGCGAAGGAATTAGAATAGATCGTAAGAATGAATTAGAATGGATCATACGAATGAATTAGAATGGATCGTGCGAATGAATTAGAATGGATTGTACGAATGAATTAGAATGGATACATTCGTGCAAATGAATTAGAATGGATCGGACGATCCATTCTAATTCATTCGTACGATCCATTCTAATTCACTCGCACGATCTATTCTAATTTATTCGTACGATCCATTCTAATTCATTCGCACGATCCATTCTAATTCGTTCATAAGATCCATTCTAATTCATTCGTACGATCCATTCTATTTCATTCGTACGATCTAATTCATTCGTACGATCCATTCTAATTCATTCGTACGATCGATTCTAATTCATTCGCACGATCCGTTCTAATTCATTCGTACGATTCATTCTAATTCATTCGTATGATCCATTCTAATTTATTCGTTCAAATATGTCCATTCTAATTCATTCGTACGATCCATTCTAATTCATTCGCACGATACATTCTAATTCATTCGTACGATCCATTCTAATTCATTCATATGATCAATTCTAATTCATTCGCACGATCCATTCTAATTCATTCGTACGATCCATTCTAATTCATTCGCACGAATGTATCCATTCTAATTCATTCGTACGATCTATTCTAATTCATTCGTATGATCAATTCTAATTCATTCACACGATCCATTCTAATTCATTCGTACGATCCATTCTAATTCATTTGCACGAATGTATCCATTCTAATTCATTCGAACGATCCATTCTAATTCATTTGTACGATCCATTCTAATTTATTTGCACGAATATACGATCCATTCTAATTCATTCGCATAAATGTATCCATTCTAATTCATTCGTACGATCCATTCTAATTCATTCGTATGATCTATTCTAATTTATTCGCACGAATGTAACTATTCTAATTCATTCATACGATTCATTCTAATTCATTCGTATGAGCTATTCTAATTCATTCGTACGATCCATTCTAATTCATTCGTACGATCCATTGTAATTCATTCATACAATCCATTCAGATTCATTCGCACAAATGTATTCATTCAAATTAACTCGTACGATCCATTCTAATTAATTCGCATGATCCATTCTAATTCAGTCGTATGAATGTATCCATTTTAATTCATTCATACGATCGAATTCATTCGTACGATCCATTCTAATTCATTCGTACAATCGATTCTAATTCATTCGCACGATCCATTCTAATTCATTCGTACGATCCATTCTAATTCATTCGTATGATCCATTCTAATTTATTCGTTCAAATATATCCATTCTAATTCATTCGTACGATCCATTCTAATTCATTCGCATGATCCATTCTAATTCAATCGTACGATCCATTTTAATTCATTCGTACGATCCATTCTAATTCATTCGTAAAATCCATTCTAATTCAGTCTTATGAATGTATCCATTTTAATTTATTCGTACGATCCATTCTAATTCATTCGTACGATCTAATTCATTCGTACGATCCATTCTAATTCATTCGTACGATCGATTCTAATTCTTTCGCACGATCCATTCTAATTCATTCGTACGATCCATTCTAACTCATTCGTATGATCCATTCTAATTTATTCATTCAAATATATCCATTCTAATTCATTCGTATGATCCATTCTAATTCATTCGCACGATCCATTCTAATTCATTCGTACGATCCATTCTAATTCATTCGTACGATCCATTCTAATTCATTTGCACGATCAATTCTAATTTATTTGTACGATGTATTCTAATTCATTCGTACGATCAATTCTAATTCATTCGCACAAATGTATCCATTCTAATTCATTCATATGATCCATTCTAATTCATTCACACTATCCATTCTAATTCATTCGCATGATCCATTCTAATTCATTCGCTCGAATGTATTCATTCTAATTCATTCGTACGATCCATTCTAATTCATTCGCACTATCCATTCTAATTCATTCGCACGATCTATTCTAATTCATTCATACGATCCATTCTAATTCATTTGTACGATCCATTCTAATTCTTTCGTACGATCCATTCTAATTCATTCGTACGATCCATTCTAACTCTTTCGTACGATCCATTCTAATTCATTCGTACGATCCATTCTAAATCTTTAACACGAATGTATCCATTCTAATTCATTTGAATGTTTTTAATCTAATTTCTTCGTATGTTCCATTCTAATTCATTCGTACGAATGTATCCATTCTAATTCATTCGCACTATCCATTCTAATTCATTCGCACTATCCATTCTAATTCATTCGCACTATCCATTCTAATTCATTCACACGAATGTATCCATTCTAATTCATTCGCACTATCCATTCTAATTCATCCATACGATCCATTCTAATTCCTTCGTATGATCTATTCTTATTCATTCGCACGATCCATTCTAATTCATTCGTACGATATATTCTAATTCATTCGCACGAATGTTTCTAATTCATTCGCACGATCCATTCTAATTCATTCATACGATCCATTCTAATTCATTCGCACGATCCATTCTTATTCATTCATATGATCCATTCTAATTCATTCGCACAATCCATTCTAATTCATTCGTACGATCCATTCTAATTCATTCGTATGATCCATTCTAACTCATTCGGTGGATCCATTCTAATTCATTCATACGATCCATTCTAATTTCTTTGCACGAATATACGATCCATTCTAATTCATTCGCACAAATGTATCCATTCTAATTAATTCGTACGATCCATTCTGATTCATTCGTATGATCTATCCTAATTCATTCGCACAAATGTATCCATTCTAATTCATTCGTTCGATCCATTCTAATTCATTCGCATAAATATATCCATTCTAATTCATTCGTACGATCCATTCTAATTCATTCGCACGATTCATTCTAATTCATTCGCACAAATGTATCCATTCTAATTCATTCGTACAATCCATTCTAATTCATTCGCATGATCAATTCTAATTCATTCGTACGATCCATTCTAATTCATTTGTATGATACATTCTAATTCATTCGCACGAATGTATCCATTCTAATTTATGTGTACGATCCATTCTAATTCATTTGCACGAATGTAACCATTCTAATTCATTCGTACGATCCATTCAAATTCATTCGCAAGAATGTATCCATTCTAATTCATTCGCATGATCAATTCTAATTCATTCGTACGATCCGTTCTAATTTATTCATATAATCCATTCTAATTCATTCGTACAATCTATTCTAATTTATTCGTACAAATGTATCCATTCTAATTCATTCGTACGATCCATTCTAATTCATTCGTACGATTCATTCAAATTTATTCGCACGATCCATTCTAATTCATTCGTACGATCCATTCTAATTCATTCGCACGAATGTATCCATTCTAATGCATTCGTACGATTCATTCTAATTCATTCGCACGATCCATTCTAATTCATTCGTACGATCCATTCTTATTCATTCATACGATACATTCTAATTCATTCGCACGATCCATTCTAATTCATTCGTACAATCCGTTCTAATTCATTCGCACAATCCATTCTAATTCATTCGTACGAATGTATCCAATCTAATTCATTCGTACGATCCATTCTAATTCATTCGTATGATCCATTCTAATTAATTCGTATGATCCATTCTAATTCATTCGTACGATCCATTCTAATTCATTCATATAATCTATTCTAATTCATTCGCCCGAATGTATCCATTCTAATTAATTCGTACGATCCATTCTAATTCATTCGTATGATCCATTCTTATTCATTCACACGATCCAGTCTAATTGATTCGCACGATCCATTCTAATTCATTCGCACGAATGTATCCATTCTAATTCATTCGTACGATCCATTCTAATTCATTAATATGATCCATTCTAATTCATTCGTACGATCCATTCTAATTCATATGCACAAGGGTATCCATTCTAATTCATTCGTACGATCCATTCTAATTCAGGATCGTACGAATGAATTAAAATGGATACATTCGTGCGAATGAATTAGAATGGATCGTACGAATGAATTAGAATTGATCGTACGAATGAATTAGAATGGATCGTGCGAATGAATTAGAATAGATCGTACGAATGAATTAGAATGGATCGTACGAATGAACTAGAATGGATACATTCGTGCGAATGAATTTGAATGGATCGTACGAATGAATTAGAATGGATCGTACGAATGAATTAGAATGGATCTTACGAATGAATTAGAATGGATCGTACGAATGAAATAGAATGGATCGTACGAATGAATTAGAATGGATACATTCGTGCGAATGAATTAGAATGGATCGGATGAATGAATTAGAATGGATCGTACGAATGAATTAGAATGGATCATATGAATGAATTAGAAAGGTTACATTCGTGCGAATGAATTTGAATGGATCGTACGAATGGATTAGAATGGATCGTACGAATGGATTAGAACGCATTGTACGAATAAATTAGGATAGATACATTTGTGCGAATGAATTAGATTGCATCGTACGAATGAATTTGAATGGAATGTACGAATGAATTAGATTGGATCATACGAATGAATTAGAATGGATCATGCGAATGAATTAGAATAGATCGTACAAATGAATTAGAATGGATCGTACGAATAAATTAGAATGGATCGTGCGAATGAATTAGAATGGATCGTACGAATGAATTAGAATAGATCCACCGAATGAGTTAGAATGGATCATACGAATGAATTAGAATGGATCGTACGAATGAATTAGAATGGATTGTGTGAATGAATTAGAATGGATCGTATGATTGAATAAGAATGGATCGTACGAATGAATTAGAATGGATCGTGCGAATGAATTAGAATGAATCGTACGAATGCATTAGAATGGATACATTCATGCGAATGAATTAGAATGGATCGTACGAGTGAATTAGAATGGATATGCTTAAACTCAGCTGGTGGCCCCGTCTGACCTAGGGTCGCGTTGCAGGCGGTCCAACGCCCGTGACATCCCGAGAAGTCCACTGAACCTTATCATTTAGAGGAAGGAGAAGTCGTAACAAGGTTTCCGTAGGTGAACCTGCGGAAGGATCATTATCGAGACTCGGAAAACACGACCGGAAGACCGCGAACGCGTGAACGGAATCCCGCGGAGGGAGGAGGGGCCCGCCCCCGCACCACCTCCACGCCCCCCGCCCGCAACCCCCCCGGGGGGCGCGGGCGGGGTACGGACGAACCCCGGCGCGACTAGCGCCAAGGAACAAGCGGATTGGAACGCGGCACACCACCGCCGCTGGGGCACCCCCACCTCCTCACGTGGTGGGACCCGTTGAAGGACGTCGCCCGCCCTAACAAAGATTCCAACACACGAACGACTCTCGGCAACGGATATCTAGGTTCCCGTATCGATGAAGAACGTAGCGAAATGCGATACTTGGTGTGAATTGCAGAATCCCGCAAATCATCGAGTCTTTAAACGCAAGTTGCGCCCGAAGCCATCCGACCGAGGGCACGCCTGCCTGGGCGTCACGCCTCGTGTCGCTCCGTGCCCGCCCCCCCCCCCCCCCCCCCCCGGGGGTGCGGTCGTGGCATGGACGCGGAGATAGGCCTCACCACGCCCCCGTGTGCGGCGGGTCAAAGTTCGAGCTGCCGGCGGGGCTGGGCACGTCGAGTGGTGGAATCAGTAGCCGGACGTCGTGTCCCCGTGCCCCGGAGGCGCAGCAGGGCCCCGTGACCCGATCGGGACCGACGCCGTGCTCCACGCGACGACGGTCCCCCCGCAACGCGACCCCAGGTCAGGCGGGGCCACCCGCTGAGTTTAAGCATATCCATTCTAATTCATTCATACGATCCATTCTAATTCATTCGCACGAATGTATAGAATGGATCGTACGAATGGATTAGAATGGATCGTACGAATGGATTAGAACGCATTGTACGAATAAATTAGAATAGATACATTTGTGCGAATGAATTAGATTGCATCGTACGAATGAATTTGAATGGATTGTACGAATGAATTAGAATGGATCGTACGAATGAATTAGAATAGATCATGCGAATGAATTAGAATAGATCGTACGAATGAATTAGAATAGATCGTACGAATAACGTGCGAATGAATTAGAATGGATCGTACGAATTAATTAGAATGGATCCACCGAATGAGTTAGAATGGATCATACGAATGAATTAGAATGGATCGTACGAATGAATTAGAATGGATTGTGCAAATGAATTAGAATGGATCATATGAATGAAAAAGAATGGATCGTATGAATTAATTAGAATGGATCGTGCGAATGAATTACAATGGATCGTACGAATGAATTAGAATGGATCGTGCGAATGAATTAGAATCAATCATACGAATGAATTAGAATGGATCGTACGAATGAATTAGATCGTACGAATGAATTAGAATGGATCGTACGAATGAATTAAAATGGATACATTCATACGACTGAATTAGAATGGATTGTATGAATGAATTAGAATGGATCGTACGAATGAATTAGAATGGATCGTACGAATGAATTAGAATGGATCGTGCAAATGAATTAGAATGGATCGTACGAATGAATTAGAATGGATATATTTGAATGAATAAATTAGAATGGATCATACGAATGAATTAGAATGGATCGTACGAATGAATTAGAATGGATCATGCGAATGAATTAGAATCGATCGTACGAATGAATTAGAATGGATCGTACGAATGAATTAGATCGTACGAATGAATTAGAATGGATCGTATGAATGAATTAAAATGGATACATTCATACGACTGAATTAGAATGGATCGTGCGAATTAATTAGAATGGATCGTACGAATGAATTTGAATGGATACATTTGTGCGAATGAATCTGAATGGATTATATGAATGAATTACAATGGATCGTACGAATGAATTAGAATAGCTCATACGAATGAATTAGAATGAATCGTACGAATGAATTAGAATGGTTACATTCGTGTGAATGAATTAGAATAGATCATACAAATGAATTAGAATGGATCGTACAAATGAATTATAATGGATACATTTGTGCGAATGAATTAGAATGGATCGTATATTCATGCAAATAAATTAGAATGGATCGTACAAATGAATTAGAATGGATCGTACGAATGAATTAAAATAGATACATTCGTGTGAATGAATTAGAATGGATCTTATGAATGAATTAGAATGGATCGTGCGAATGAATTAGAATTGATTATACGAATGAATTAGAATGGATCGTACGAATGAATTAGAATGGATCGTACGAATGAATTTGAATGGATCGTGTGAATGAATTAGAATTGATCATACTAATGAATTAGAATGGATCGTATGAATGAATTAAAATGGATCGTGCGAATGAATTAGAATGGATCGTAGGAATGAATTAGAATGGATATATTTGAACGAATAAATTAGAATGGATCATACGAATAAATTAGAATGAATCGTACGAATGAATTAGAATGGATCGTGCGAATGAATTAGAATCGATCGTACGAATGAATTAGAATGGATCGTACGAATGAATTAGATCGTACGAATGAATTAGAATGGATCGTACGAATAATTAAAATGGATACATTCATACGACTGAATTAGAATGGATTGTACGAATGAATTAGAATTGATCATACGAATGAATTAGAATGGATCGTACGAACGAATTAGAATGGATCGTACGAACGAATTAGAATGGATCGTACGAATGAATTAGAATGGATACATTCGAGCGAATGAATTAGAATGGATCGTACGAATGAATTAGAATGGGTCATAGGAATGAATTAGAATGGATCGTGCCAATGAATTAGAATGGATACATTCGTGCGAATGAATTAGAATGGATCGTAGGAATGAATTAGAATGGATCGTACGAATGAATTAGAATGGTTATATTCATGCGAATGAATTAGAATGGATCGTACGAATGGATTAGAAGGGATCGTACGAATGGATTAGAATGGATCGTACGAATGAATTAGAATGGATCGTACAAATGAATTAGAAAGGTTACATTTGTGAGAATGAATTAGAATGGATCGTATGAATGAATTAGAATGGATTATACGAATAGATTAGAATGGATCGTACGAATGGATTAGAATGGATCGTACGAATGAATTAGATTGGATCATACAATTGAATTAGAAAGGTTACATTCGTGAGAATGAATTAGAATGGATCGTACGAATGAATTAGAATGGATCATGCGAATGAATTTGAATGGATCGTACGAATGAATTAGAATGGATCGAACGAATAAATTAGAATGGATACATTCGAGCGAAGGAATTAGAATAGATCGTAGGAATTAATTAGAATGGATCATACGAATGAATTAGAATGGATCGTGCGAATGAATTAGAATAGATTGTACGAATGAATTAGAATGGATACATTCGTGCGAATGAATTAGAATGGATCGGACGAATGAATTAGAATGGATCGTACGATTCATTCTAATTCATTCGTACGATCCATTCTGATACATTCGTACGATTCATTCTAATTCATTCGCACGATCCATTCTAATTCATTCGTACGATCCATTCTTATTCATTCATACGATCCATTCTAATTCATTCGCACAATCCATTCTAATTCATTCGTACGATCCATTCTAATTCATTCGTATGGTCCATTCTAACTCATTCGGTGAATCCATTCTAATTCATTCGTATGATCCATTCTAATTCATTCGCACGATTCATTCTAATTTATTCGTACGATCCATTCTAATTCATTCGTACGATCTATTCTAATTCATTCGCATTATCCATTCTAATTCATTCGTACGATCCATTCTAATTCATTCGCACGATCTAATTCATTCGTACGATCCATTCTAATTCATTCGTACGATCGATTCTAATTCATTCGCACGATCCATTCTAATTCATTCATACAATTCATTCTAATTCATTCGTATGATCCATTCTAATTTATTCGTTCAAATATATCCATTCTAATTCATTCGTACGATCCATTCTAATTCATTCGCACGATACATTCTAATTCATTCGTACGATCCATTCTATTTCATTCATATGATCAATTCTAATTCATTCGCACGATCCATTCTAATTCATTCGTACGATCCATTCTAATTCATTCGCACGAATGTATCCATTCTAATTCATTCGTACGATCTATTATAATTCATTCGTATGATCAATTCTAATTCATTCACACGATTCATTCTAATTCATTCGTACGATCCATTCTAATTCATTCGCACGAATGTATCCATTCTAATTCATTCGTACGATCCATTCTAATTCATTTGTACGATCCATTCTAATTTATTTGCACGAATATACGATCCATTCTAATTCATTCGCACAAATGTATCCATTCTAATTCATTCGTATGATCCATTCTAATTCATTCGTATGATCTATTCTAATTCATTCGCATGAATGTAACCATTCTAATTCATTCGTACGATTCATTCTAATTCATTCGTATGAGCTATTCTAATTTATTCGTACGATCCATTCTAATTCATTCGTACGATCCATTGTAATTCATTCATACAATCCATTCAGATTCATTCGCACAAATGTATCCATTCAAATTCACTCGTACGATCCATTCTAAGTAATTCGCACGATCCATTCTAATTCAGTCGTATGAATGTATCCATTTTAATTCATTCGTACGATCTAATTCATTCGTACGATCCATTCTAATTCATTCGTACGATCGATTCTAATTCATTCGCACGATCCATTCTAATTCATTCGTACGATCCATTCTAATTCATTCGTATGATCCATTCTAATTTATTCGTTCAAATATATCCATTCTAATTCATTCGTACGATCCATTCTAATTCATTCGCACGGTCCATTCTAATTCATTCGTACGATCCATTCTAATTCATTCGTACGATCCATTCTAATTCATTCGTAAAATCCATTCTAATTCAGTCGTATGAATGTATCCATTTTAATTCATTCGTACGATCCATTCTAATTCATTCATACGATCTAATTCATTCGTACGATCCATTCTAATTCATTCGTACGATCGATTCTAATTCTTTCGCACGATCCATTCTAATTCATTCGTACGATCCATTCTAACTCATTCGTATGATCCATTCTAATTTATTCGTTCAAATATATCCATTCTAATTCATTCGTATGATCCATTCTAATTCATTCGCATGATCCATTCTAATTCATTCGTACGATCCATTCTAATTCATTCGTACGATCCATTCTAATTCATTCGCACGATCAATTCTAATTTATTTGTACGATGTATTCTAATTCATTCGTACGATCAATTCTAATTCATTCGCACGAATGTATCCATTCTAATTCATTCGTATGATCCATTCTAATTCATTCGCACTATCCATTCTAATTCATTCGCACGATCCATTCTAATTCATTCACTCGAATGTATTCATTCTAATTCATTCGTACGATCCATTCTAATTCATTCGCACTATCTATTCTAATTCATTCGCACGATCTATTCTAATTCATTCGTACGATCCATTCTAATTCATTTGTACGATCCATTATAATTCTTTCGTACGATCCATTCTAATTCATTCGTACGATCCATTCTAATTCTTTCGTACAATCCATTCTAATTCATTCATACGATCCATTCTAAATCTTTAACACGAATGTATCCATTCTAATTCATTTGAATGTTTTTAATCTAATTTATTCGTATGATCCATTCTAATTCATTCGCACGAATGTATCCATTCTAATTCATTCGCACTATCCATTCTAATTCATCCATACGATCCATTCTAATTCCTTCGTATGATCTATTCTAATTCATTCGCACGATCCATTCTAATTCATTCTTATGATCCATTCTAATTCATTCGCATGAATGTATCCATTCTAATTGATTCGTACGATCCATTCTAATTCATTCGCACGAATGTAACCATTCTAATTTATTTGTACGATCCATTCTAATTCATTCGTACGATACATTCTAATTCATTCGCACGAATGTTTCTAATTCATTCGCACGATCCATTCTAATTCATTCATACGATCCATTCTAATTCATTCGCACGATCCATTCTTATTCATTCATACGATCCATTCTAATTCATTCGCACAATCCATTCTAATTCATTCGTACGATCCATTCTAATTCATTCGTATGATCCATTCTAACTCATTCGGTGGATCCATTCTAATTCATTCGTACGATCCATATTAATTTATTTGCACGAATATACGATCCATTCTAATTCATTCGCACAAATGTATCCATTCTAATTCATTCGTACGATCCATTCTAATTCATTCGTATGATCTATTCTAATTCATTCGCACAAATGTATCCTTTCTAATTCATTCGTTCGATCCATTCTAATTCATTCGCATAAATATATCTATTCTAATTCATTCGTACGATCCATTCTAATTCATTCGCACGATTCATTCTAATTCATTCGCACAAATGTATCCATTCTAATTCATTCGTACAATCCATTCTAATTCATTCGCATGATCAATTCTAATTCATTCGTACGATCCATTCTAATTCATTTATACGATCCATTCTAATTCATTCGCACGAATGTATCCATTCTAATTTATGTGTACGATCCATTCTAATTCATTTGCACGAATGTAATCATTCTAATTCATTCGTACGATCCATTCGTACGATCCATTCAAATTCATTCGCAAGAATGTATCCATTCTAATTCATTCGCACGATCAATTCTAATTCATTTGTATGATCCGTTCTAATTTATTCATACAATCCATTATAATTCATTCGTACAATCTATTCTAATTTATTCGAACAAATGTATCCATTTTAATTCATTCGTACGATCCATTCTAATTCATTCGTACGATTCATTCTAATTCATTCGCACGATCTATTCTAATTCATTCGTATGATCCATTCTAATTCATTCGCACGAATGTATCCATTCTAATGCATTCGTACGATTCATTCTAATTCATTCGCACGATCCATTCTAATTCATTCTTACGATCCATTCTTAATCATTCATACGATCCATTCTAATTCATTCGCACGATCCATTCTAATTCATTCGTACAATCCGTTCTAATTCATTCGCACTATCCATTCTAATTCATTCGCACGAATGTATCCATTCTAATTCATTCGTACGATCCATTCTAATTCATTCGTATGATCCATTCTAATTAATTCGTATGATCCATTCTAATTTATTCGTATGATCCATTCTAATTCATTCATATAATCTTTTCTAATTCATTCGCCCGAATGTATCCATTCTAATTAATTCGTACAATCCATTCTAATTCATTCGTATGATCCATTCTTATTCATTCGCACGATCCAGTCTAATTGATTCGCACGATCCATTCTAATTAATTCGCACGAATGTATCCATTCTAATTCATTCGTATGATCCATTCTAATTCATTAATATGATCCATTCTAATTCATTCGTACGATCCATTCTAATTCATATGCACAAGGGTATCCATTCTAATTCATTCGTATGATCCATTCTAATTCAGGATCGTACGAATGAATTAGAATGGATACATTCGTGCGAATGAATTAGAATGGATCGTACGAATGAATTAGAATTGATCGTACGAATGAATTAGAATGGATCGTGCGAATGAATTAGAATGGATCGTACGAATGAATTAGAATGGATCGTACGAATGAACTAGAATGGATACATTCGTGCGAATGAATTTGAATGGATCGTACGAATGAATTAGAATGGATCGTACGAATGAATTAGAATGGATCTTACGAATGAATTAGAATGGATCGTACGAATGAATTAGAATGGATCGTACGAATGAAATAGAATGGATCATACGAATGAATTAGAATGGATACATTCGTGCGAATGAATTAGAATGGATCGGATGAATGAATTGGAATGGATCGTACGAATGAATTAGAATGGATCATATGAATGAATTAGAATGGTTACATTCGTGCGAATGAATTTGAATGGATCGTACGAATTGATTAGAATGGATCGTACGAATGGATTAGAACGCATTGTACGAATGAATTAGGATATATACATTTGTGCGAATGAATTAGATTGCATCGTACGAATGAATTTGAATGGATTGTACGAATGAATTAGAATGGATCGTACGAATGAATTAGAATGGATCATGCGAATGAATTAGATAGATCGTACGAATGAATTAGAATGGATCGTACGAATAAATTAGAATGGATCGTGCGAATGAATTAGAATGGATCGTACGAATGAATTAGAATGGATCCACCGAATGAGTTAGAATGGATCATACGAATGAATTAGAATGGATCGTACGAATGAATTAGAATGGATTGTGTGAATGAATTAGAATGGATCGTATGATTGAATAAGAATGGATCGTACGAATGAATTAGAATGGATCGTGCGAATGAATTAGAATGAATCGTACGAATGCATTAGAATGGATACATTTATGCGAATGAATTAGAATGGATCGTACGAATGAATTAGAATGGATATGCTTAAACTCAGCGGGTGGCCCCGTCTGACCTGGGGTCGCGTTGCAGGCAGTCCGCCGCCCGTGACGTCGCGAGAAGTCCACTGAACCTTACCATTTAGAGGAAGGAGAAGTCGTAACAAGGTTTCCGTAGGTGAACCTGCGGAAGGATCATTATCGAGACTCGGAAAACACGACCGGAAGACCGCGAACGCGTGAACGGAATCCTGCGGAGAGAGGAGGGGCCCGCCCTTGCCCCACCTCCGCGCCCCCCGCCCGCAACCCCCCCGGGGGGCGCGGGCGGGGCACGGACGAACCCCGGCGCGACTAGCGCCAAGGAACAAGCGGATCGGAACGCGGCGCGCCGCCGCCGCCGGGGCACCCCCACCTCCTCATGTGGGGGGACCCGGTGAATGACGTCACCCGCCCTGACAAAGATTCCAACACACGAACGACTCTCGGCAACGGATATCTAGGTTCTCGCATCGATGAAGAACGTAGCGAAATGCGATACTTGGTGTGAATTGCAGAATCCCGCGAATCATCGAGTCTTTGAACGCAAGTTGCACCCGAAGCCATCCGACCGAGGGCACGCCTGCCTGGGCGTCACGCCTCGTGTCGCTCCGTGCCCGCCCCCCCGCCCGGGGGTGCAGCCGCGGCATGGACGCTGAGATTGGCCTCACCGCGCCCCCGTGCGCGGCGGGTCAAAGTTTGGGCTGCCAGCGGGGCCGGGCACGGCGAGTGGTGGAATCAGTAGCCGGACGCCGTGTCCCCGTGCCCCGGAGGCGCAGCAGGGCCCCGTGACCCAACCGGGACCGACGCCGTGCTCCGCGCGACAACGGCCCCCCCGCAACGCGACCCCAGGTCAGGCGGGGCCACCCGCTGAGTTTAAGCATATCCATTCTAATTCATTCGTATGATCCATTCTAATTCATTCGAACGAATGTATAGAATGGATCGTACGAATGGATTAGAATGGATCGTACAAATAGATTAGAACGCATTGTACGAATAAATTAGAATAGATACATTTGTGCGAATGAATTAGATTGCATCGTACGAATGAATTTGAATGGATTGTACGAATGAATTAGAATGGATCGTACGAATGAATTAGAATGGATCATGCGAATGAATTAGAATAGATCGTACGAATGAATTAGAATAGATCGTACGAATAACGTGCGAATGAATTAGAATGGATCGTACGAATGAATTACAATGGATCCACCGAATGAGTTAGAATGGATCATACGAATGAATTAGAATGGATCGTACGAATGAATTAGAATGGATTGTGCGAATGAATTAGAATGGATCGTATGAATGAAAAAGAATGGATCGTATGAATGAATTAGAATGGATCGTGCGAATGAATTAGAATGGATCGTACGAATGAAATAGAATGGATCGTGCAAATGAATTAGAATCGATCGTACGAATGAATTAGAATGGATCGTACGAATGAATTAGATCGTACGAATGAATTAGAATGGATCGTACGAATGAATTAAAATGGATATATTTATACGACTGAATTAGAATGGATTGTACGAATGAATTAGAATGGATCGTACGAATGAATTAGAATGGATCATACGAATGAATTAGAATGGATTGTGCGAATGAATTAGAATGGATCGTACGAATGAATTAGAATGGATATATTTGAACGAATAAATTAGAATGGATCATACGAATGAATTAGAATGGATCGTACGAATGAATTAGAATGGATCGTGCGAATGAATTAGAATCGATCGTACGAATTAATTAGAATGGATCGTACGAATGAATTAAAATGGATACATTCATACGACTGAATTAGAATGGATCGTGTGAATTAATTAGAATGGATCGTACGAATGAATTTGAATGGATACATTTGTGCGAATGAATCTGAATGGATCATATGAATGAATTACAATGGATCGTACGAATGAATTAGAATGGATCGTACGAATGAATTAGAATAGCTCATACGAATGAATTAGAATGAATCGTACGAATGAATTAGAATGGTTACATTCGTGCGAATGAATTAGAATAGATCATACGAATGAATTAGAATGGATCGTACGAATGAATTATAATGGATACATTTGTGCGAATGAATTAGAATGGATCGTATATTCATGCAAATAAATTCGAATGGATCATACAAATGAATTAGAATGGATCGTACGAATGAATTAGAATGGATACATTCGTGCGAAAGAATTAGAATGGATCGTACGAATGAATTAGAATGGATCGTGCGAATGAATTAGAATTGATCATACGAATGAATTAGAATGGATCGTACGAATGAATTAGAATGGATCGTACGAATGAATTAGAATGGATCATGCGAATGAATTAAAATTGATCATACTAATGAATTAGAATGGATCGTACGAGTGAATTAAAATGGATCGTGCGAATGAATTAGAATGGATCGTACGAATGAATTAGAATGGATATATTGGAACGAATAAATTAGAATAGATCATACGAATAAATTAGAATGGATCGTACAAATGAATTAGAATAAATCGTGAGAATGAATTAGAATCGATCGTACGAATGAATTAGAATGGATCGTGCGAATGAATTAGATCGTACGAATGAATTAGAATGGATCGTACGAATGAATTAAAATGGATACATTCATACGACTGAATTAGAATGGATTGTACGAATGAATTAGAATTGTTCATATGAATGAATTAGAATGGATCGTACGAATGAATTAGAATGGATCGTGCGAATGAATTAGAATGGATCGTACGAATGAATTACAATGGACATATTTGAACGAATAAATTAGAATGGATCATACGAATGACTTAGAATGGATCGTACGAATGAATTAGAATGGATCGTGTGAATGAATTAGAATCGATCGTACGAATGAATTAGAATGGATCGTACGAATGAATTAGATCGTACGAATGAATTAGAATGGATCGTACGAATGAATTAAAATGGATACATTCATACGACTGAATTAGAATGGATCGTACGAATTAATTAGAATGGATCGTACGAATGAATTTGAATGGATACATTTGTGCGAATGAATCGGAATGGATTGTATGAATGAATTACAATGGATCGTACGAATGAATTAGAATGGATTGTACGAATGAATTAGAATAGCTCATACGAATGAATTAGAATGAATCATACGAATGAATTAGAATGGTTACATTCGTGCGAATGAATTAGAATAGATCATACGAATGAATTAGAATGGATCGTACGAATGAATTATAATGGATACATTTGTGCGAATGAATTAGAATGGATCGTATAATCATGCAAATAAATTAGAATGGATCATACAAATGAATTAGAATGGATCGTACGAATGAATTAGAATGGATACATTCGTGCGAATGAATTAGAATGGATCGTACGAATGAATTAGAATGGATCGTGCGAATGAATTAGAATTGATCATACGAATGAATTAGAATGGATCGTACGAATGAATTAGAATGGATCGTACGAATGAATTAGAATGGATCGTGCGAATGAATTAGAATTGATCATACTAATGAATTAGAATGGATCGTACGAATGAATTAAAATGGATCGTGCGAATGAATTAGAATGGATCGTACGAATGAATTAGAATGGATATATTTGAATGAATAAATTAGAATGGATCATACGAATAAATTAGAATGGATCGTACGAATGAATTAGAATGGATCGTGCGAATGAATTAGAATCGATCGTACGAATGAATTAGAATGGATCGTACGAATGAATTAGAATGGATCGTGCGAATGAATTAGAATTGATCATACTAATGAATTAGAATGGATCGTGTTTGGGGGATTTTTCCTGGTCCTTGCGAGCCACCTGTAAGACCAAGAAAATAGAAACGTGAGAACGGCTGGCTCCCTTAGGAGCGCAGACCCTCCGACGCTCAAGTCAGTGATGGTAGCACAACGGAGAGCTGTTGTATACCAAAGTGGTAGGGAAAGGGATTTCGAACCTGTACTTTGGAGCCGGGGGTGGCACCTTTATAGCCTTTTGCGACCTACCGGGATGCAACACCTGGCCGCTTCTTCCGGCACCTTCTAGACCCCCACGTTTCGGCCCACATGGATCCCTGACAACCCTTGGGAATCAGGCCCCTGGCAACCTTTGTCGCCTAGCTCGCCAGGCGGTGGAGTGGGGGAGAGTATCTGTCTTGTCGCTGCCAGGTGGATCTTCTGGAATGTTCAAGTTTGGAAGGTCTCGAACCGACTCGGGCGAACTTCCGTGGACTACAATCGTCCACGTAGCTTCAGTGGGTTCTCGACACCTGGTAATCTTTATGCTGCTTTTACTGGGGGTGATCTCAGGGAAAAAGCAAAGGCCAGCTCGCCCGGTACGGCTCCGTCCCTTCGCCCATATTTATCAAGAGTTGGACCTCGCGAGAGCAACCTCTTCGATAAACAGGGGTCTAGGCGAGCTTTGGCAAGCTCATGAGTAAGCATGGGCGAGCTCCTGGGTGAGCTTGGGCGAGCTCCTGTGCGAGCTAGGCGAGCTCCTGAGCGAGCATGACGAGCTCCTGGACGAGCTTGGGCGAGCTCCTGTGTGAGCTAGGCGAGCTCCTGAGCGAGCATGGCGAGCTCCTGGACGAACTTGGGCGAGCTCCTGTGCGAGCTAGGCGAGCTCCTGAGCGAGCATGGCGAGCTCCTGGACGAGCATGGCGAGCTCCTGGACGAGCTTGGGCGAGCTCCTGTGCGAGCTAGGCGAGCTCCTGAGCGAGCATGGCGAGCTCCTGGACGAGCTTGGGCGAGCTCCTTCGCGCTCTTTGTCTAAGCCATTTATCGAATTTGGGCGTGTCATTGTGGGGACTAGAGGTGCGAGTTGTACTCAGATACAAGGTGTCCATCCAGCTCCCTGTGGGGGCGAACTCCTGAAGGGCTGAGAGGGCGAGCTCCTGGCGGGCTGGAGGGCGATCTCCTTGCGATGGTTCCAACTCCTAGACGGGCTATCCAGGATATGTGGTTTTTGACTACCCCCAACATTACCCCCTCCTGAGGGAGTGATCGAGGAAACTCGACGCTTGCTCAGGAGTCTTAGCAAGTTCCTATCCCTCGTAATGTGCCTGATATCAATGTCTGCTGCAACAGTTTCCTGACGGGGCGGAGATAGTAGCTACGGGCGATCTGCGGCGAGAGCTTTGACTGCCAGTATTTCAACGAACGCTGGGCGGGCCGGGAGCATCAGCCACGAGCGATCTCCTTCCGGGGCGATCTCCTTCTGGTGGTCGCTTCATCTTGAATACGGCGCGAGGCTGCGAGCATCTGCTATGAGCTATCTCTCCTTAGTGAGACCTCGAGAACGATGCTGCTGCAACAATCGCTGGGCGGGCCGGGAGCATCAGCCACGAGCGATCTCCTTCCGGTGCAAGCATGTCACACGCGGTCAGGGTCTGCATCGGGCGGGCTGCGGGCACCTGCCATGGGCGGCCTGCGCCGAGAGCTTTGACTCCCAGTATTTCACAAACGCTGGGCGGGCCGAGAGCGTCAGCCACGAGCGATCTCCTTCCGGTGCGAGCTTGTCACATGCGGTCAGGGTCTGCCTCGGGCGAGCTACGGGCACCAGCCATGGGCGGCCTGCGTCGAGAGCTTTGACTCCCAGTATTTCACAAACGCTGGGCGGGCCGAGAGCGTCAGCCACGAGCGATCTCCTTCCGGTGCAAGCTTGTCACATGCGGTCAGGGTCTGCCTCGGGCGAGCTACGGGCACCAGCCGCGAGCGATCTGTGTCGAGAGCTTTGACTGCCAGTATTTCACAAACGCTGGGCGGGCCGAGAGCGTCAGCCACGAGCGATCTCCTTCCGGTGCGAGCTTGTCACATGCGGTCAGGGTCTGCCTCGGGCGAGCTACGGGCACCAGCCGCGAGCGATCTTGTGACTTGGGTATCGCACCAAATCTCCAACGGTCGCCTCGCCTTAAATGCGACGCGAGGCTCAACGCCGATACGGCGAATCTCATCATGAGATCCCGATCGGCGCGAGACATGTGTCTCCTCCTCATTCGCTCTGCTTCTGTCAGTAAATGACAGTGTCGGCGCCGGCGCAGCTTTTCCCATGCGTGGCCCACGTGGCGCTTGACGATTGGAAGGAAACGAGCTGTCGCTTCGTCTGTCGTCACGTCGCCTCGCTGAGCGCGCTCGGGCATTAACTGCGGATCGATTCACCTGTCTTTCACTTGCCTATAAATAGGGGATGGGGGCGATTTTTACCGTCGCGTAAAAACAGCTCTCCCTTCTCTCCAGCTCGCTCTCTCTTTTCTGCTCTGATGGCATCTGCTTCCAACGTTGCTGCTGCCGTTGCCGCCGCTGCTGCCGCCGCCCAAGCCTCTGAGCCCGCCGCTGAGAGGGCGGTGGTATGGCTGCAGAACCCGATCGGGGTGCCCGTCGGGGACAGTATCCGGGCCGCGATCGATCTCCCTCGGGAGATCGTCGTCACCGAGATGCCACTCTCGGGGAGGCCGCCCCAGGGCACAGTAGCTTCTGTCGGGCTGCTGTGGTCCGGGCTGCGGTTCCCCCTGAGTCATCTCGCCGGGGAGCTCCTGGAGTTGACGGGGCTTTGCCCCGCCCAACTCTCAGGAAACTCCTGGGGGATACTCTACGGGTTGTCCCAGCTGGAGACCGCTCTGAATGCGAGGGTCCCACTGAGCTACTTGCTCAAAAAGTGGCTCCTCAAGCCCTCGCCGGTCTTCAGCACCGTGGGCTGCGGCTACTTCTACCTTGCCGGGCGGCCTGGTGAGGTGCTCCCCTTCTCCACCGTCGAGAGCAAGGACCGCCACTGGAAGGACTATCCCTTCGTGGCGGTTGGCAACTGGCGCGGTCGGCACAGCGGAGTCCCGGCTCACCCTGGGGTTCCCCCGACGGCGGTCTTTCGGGAGATCTCCTTCTACAAGGCGGGGAAGAAGAAGTGCATCGCTCCCGACCGGGAGCGATCTCTGGACGAGGCGATCCTCCACTACCTCGGTGGGCGGACTCCAGAGAAGATCACCGCTCCCGACTTCGCCTTCCAGCTGAAGGACGGGAAGACCGGCGCTATTCTGCTGAAGCAGAAAGTGGTCCGGAAGAAGAAGGAGGAGGAGGTCGGCGCTATTCCGCCGATGCAGAACGCCCCTCCTCCCTCAAAAGGGGCCAGCAAGGGGGCCGGGAGCTCGGGAGGCAACCCCCGCAAGAAGACGGTCCGGAGGCGGGCTTCGCCCATCCGCCTCAACGACCTCGACACCCTGGAGATGCTCCGCCAGGGTGAAGCCTCTGCTCCTCCGCAACCTCCTCGCCCTGACGCCGATCCAGGTCAGCCTCCTGCCCCAACTCCCATTGTCCGCCGCAAGATCCAGATGGTCGAGCCCGACGACCCAAACATCGACCTCCCGCTAACCATGGCGGAAGTCAAATCCGGGATGGCCCAGATATTAATGGGCTACTTCCCTGGCGATCTGACCGTCCCTCTTCGTGTAGCAGTGCTGACGCCGGAGATGGAGGCACGCGGGAAGAAGAAGGCCAAGCGTGCGGGGCCCGCGCCTTCTAACGTCCAGGCGGCGCAACGGCGGAAAGCGCTGGAGGAGGCGGGCTTGGACTCGGAGCCCAGTTGGACGAACTCTGCGGAGGAGGCAACAGGCTCCGAGGAGGAAGAGCCCGCCCCTCAAGCTCTTCGGGCGGAGCCTGTCGCTCCCGCCCAAGTGGAGAAGCCCGCAGCTGCATCAGCTCCCGCACCAGAGGTGGGACCGAGCGAGCAGGAGCTTCCACCTCCTGCTGGCGGGGCAGGGGTCGAGCAGGGTGAATCCGACGCCGTCGCTGCGACCTCCTTGCCGGCGTCGGCTCCACCTCCTGCGGCCTCTACACCGGCGACCACTCCAGCTCCCGCGGCCTCTACACCGGCGGCCGTTCCAGCTCCCGCGGCCTCTACACCGGCGGCCGTTCCAGCTCCCGCGGCCTCTACACCGGCGGCCGCTCCAGCTCCCGCCCCTCTGGCCTCGCCTCCTGCAGAAGGCCCGGAAGGAGCGGGCTCCCAGCAGGGCTTAGGGGACCTGGTCTACAGGTCCCCTAGCTTTGTAGACATTTGCTCCGATTCTGAGTCCTTCAGCTCGGAGTCGGAGGCCAAGGGGGCCTCGGCGGACCTCCGAGCCATCCAGGAGCCAAAGCTCGCCCGGGGGAGGTGATAGCCCTCACTCCTCCCGACGTGCCCCCTCCTTCCGGAACTCCCGGTGGTCCCAGCGCGGGCTCCTCTGCGGAGGAGGGGAGGGCGCCCCACTACGTGTGGCAGCTGCTGGGCCGCAACGTTTTCGCACGAGCTCCCTTCGCATCCATAAGCGAGCGTCTGGTCGAGGTACGCTCCGCACCTGTCTGGATAAATTTTAGTCTCAATTCTTGCTAACCTTTTTACCTTCCTTATGCAGGCGGAGAAGCAGAGCCAGGCGCTGGCCGCGGAGGTTGCTGGGGCCGGGAAGGCGCTGGCCGCCTTATTCGATGATTCCCTTCGGGGGTCCGAGCGCAAGGTGGACGAGCACATCCACGAGCTCCAGCGAGCCAAAGGCTCCGAGGAGCTGAGGGCGGAGTCGGAGGCACTGCACCGCAGGGTTAAAACCCTGGCGTCAGGCCTCGCTATGGCCGAAGTAGCCAAAGGCCTGTCTACTACCGCCCTCTTCAAGGCCAAGGCGGAGCGAGACGAAGCTGTGTCCGCCCGGGAGGTTGCACAGCGGGAGGCGGCTCAACTTCAAGGCGAGGTCGCTGCTCTGAAGACGGAGATCGCGGCCTTGAAGGAGACACACGCCAACGGCCTTCGGGCTCAGCAAGGTCGCCTCCAAGCCCAACTGGACGATCTCCTCAAGAAAGGCGCCCTGGCCGCTGTGGAGAAGTACAAAACCGAAAGGTCGAAGAAGCGGCGCCGAGGGGACGACAGTGGGGCGGAGACAAGCAAGCCTTGAGCTCGCAGCCTTGTAACTGTTTTTGTGATTTTCGTCCATCAATAAAATTTTCATCTTTTTGAGCTCGCCTTTGTGTCTCTTATCTTTCTCTGCGTTGCTTATGAGTCCGCTTTAGGAGTTCGCAGCGACCTCGAGAGTGATACCCCGGGCGAGGCAGCTAATTCGATTCAACCCTTTATTTTAAAACATATGCAAACGAAAAACTCGGCATGCTCGCAAAAACTCGATAGTCTCTGAGCCCGGAAAACGTTTAAACGAACCAAAAGACTTCAAAAACTTCCCTACACTCAGAGACTTGAACCATTTTTTATTTTTAAAGGAAACTGATAAGTGCTAGCTGCCCCCTGCCCGGTTAATTTCTCTCGATGATCCTGTTCGGCGGGCTCGCCCTTTGAGGGGTTTGCCAACGCCAGGATGCTTCCGTTCATGGCAGGTGAACGCGAAGGATCCTGGTTAGGTTTAGAGTCCACTTGGCAGCGGACTTCCCCAGGAAGCCCAAGGTCGCCCACTGGCTGCCTCTGAGGATCCCGGTCTTGCTTTAAGTCCGCGCAACGGCGGACTGCCCCGGGAAGCTCAAGGTCGCCCACTGGCTGCCTCTGAGGATCCCGGTCTTGCTTTAAGTCCGCACAACGGCGGACTACCCCGGGAAGCTCAAGGTCGCCCACTGGCTGCCTCTGAGGATCCCGGTCTTGCTTTAAGTCCGCACAACGGCGGACTACCCCGGGAAGCTCAAGGTCGCCCACTGGCTGCCTCCAAGGATGCCGGTCTCTTCTGCGGGCTGTACAGCAGGAGCTGCGGACGGTCCGGGCAAAGGTACCGCCAGTGGCACCTCCCTCCTTTCCACAGCCTTAACGACAAGAGGTCGCAGAACCGGAGGAGGTGGCTGCTCGACTGCCTTTCCCTTCTGGTCTAAACCCGCATCTTCGAGCTTGATGTGCTGCTGGACCTGAGTGAAAAGCTCGACCATTGTGCGAGGATCTTTGATCACCAGCGCGTCATGAAGCTTGCTCCCCTCGGGGAGGGCGTTCCGGAAAGCACTCACCATGGTACGATCTTGGCCCGCCGTGTCTTCCAGAGCGAGATAGGCGCTTCGGAATCGCGTTGCGAAGCACCGGAGCGTCTCGCGAGCTCCTATGGCTAAGGTAAACAGGGACTCGATTCTCTTCGGGGGCTGCCTACTGCAGCGAAACTGCTCCAGGAATAGCCTAGAGAGAGTTGGAAAGTCGGGGATCATGCCGGGCGGCAACTTGTGGAACCAGTTCAATGCCGAGCTGGTCAAACTGCTCGGGAATGCTCGGCACAGGACGTGGTCCTGGTCCCGGAAAAATAGAAGCTTTCGGTAGGCCAAGAGATGGTCAACGGGATCCTGTGACCCGTCGAACAATATAAACTTCGGGGGGGTCCAATGGTGCGGAAAGCCTCCTTGGTGTACCTCGTTTGTGAAGGGCGAGCTACCCCCGCGGGCGGCGAGGTCCTCCAGCAGGTCAACCGTCGCGTTGGGTCGCTGCCAGTGCCCGGGGAAAACTCCCAAAGGCTGCTGCGTAGGTCCCAGGCGGCCGTGCACGCTCCCTCGAGGGAGGTTCGGATCCACCCCGCGGCGACCTTCGTGGGCTACCGGTCGGCGGCCTCCTCGCTGTTCGCCCGCGGACTCCTTCGGCGTGGCGGTTGGTCTGTGGGAGGCCGTTGCCTCTCGAGCTTCGGAAGGAATAGCCACCGTGGGCTCTTTCCCTCGTCGCCGATGGCGCGGGTCGCGATCCTGCCCTAGAGACCTTGCCTCTGACTCGTCAGAATCGGCGCTCCGGCTGCGGCGGTGAAGGATGGTCGCCCGCGAGGTCGCCTGGTTGCTAGACCGCTGGGTTACTAGCTTCTGCAACCTCGTAAGCGGGGTTTCCGGCACCCCGCGCACGGCCGCTCTCTCGACCGGGGGTTCCTGGCAGGAAACCTGCCGCGCCGGAACGATCATGGGCGGATGCGATGTTGATGCCGGTGGTCGCACCGGAGATGCCGTCTTCGCCGGCCCGGACCGCCGGCTGGCCGCCGGAACCTGACGCAGTCGCGTCAGTTCCTCCGTCATGGCCCGCTGGGTGGCCAACATCTCCAACAGGAGCTGGTCACTGAGCGGGACCTGGGGCTGAGGGGTCTCAACAGGAGGCTCGCTGCGCATAGATCTCGCACGGGTCGTCGGTCGCCTGCGCACCCTTGTCGCCGGAGCTATCTTTGGGGTACGAGAGCCTCCGGCGTTCAACCGCGTGGCCGTGGGTGTTCTCGCAGGAACCAGTCGAAGATCCCACAGACGGCACCAAATGTTTGGGGGATTTTTCCTGGTCCTTGCGAGCCACCTGTAAGACCAAGAAAATAGAAACGTGAGAACGGCTGGCTCCCTTAGGAGCGCAGACCCTCCGACGCTCAAGTCAGTGATGGTAGCACAACGGAGAGCTGTTGTATACCAAAGTGGTAGGGAAAGGGATTTCGAACCTGTACTTTGGAGCCGGGGGTGGCACCTTTATAGCCTTTTGCGACCTACCGGGATGCAACACCTGGCCGCTTCTTCCGGCACCTTCTAGACCCCCACGTTTCGGCCCACATGGATCCCTGACAACCCTTGGGAATCAGGCCCCTGGCAACCTTTGTCGCCTAGCTCGCCAGGCGGTGGAGTGGGGGAGAGTATCTGTCTTGTCGCTGCCAGGTGGATCTTCTGGAATGTTCAAGTTTGGAAGGTCTCGAACCGACTCGGGCGGGCTTCCGTGGACTACAATCGTCCACGTAGCTTCAGTGGGTTCTCGACACCTGCTAATCTTTATGCTGCTTTTACTGGGGGTGATCTCAGGGAAAAAGCAAAGGCCAGCTCGCCCGGTACGGCTCCGTCCCTTCACCCATATTTATCAAGAGTTGGACCTCGCGAGAGCAACCTCTTCGATAAACAGGGGTCTAGGCGAGCTTTGGCGAGCTCATGAGTAAGCATGGGCGAGCTCCTGGGTGAGCTTGGGCGAGCTCCTGTGCGAGCTAGGCGAGCTCCTGAGCGAGCATGACGAGCTCCTGGACGAGCTTGGGCGAGCTCCTGTGTGAGCTAGGCGAGCTCCTGAGCGAGCATGGCGAGCTCCTGGACGAGCTTGGGCGAGCTCCTGTGCGAGCTAGGCGAGCTCCTGAGCGAGCATGGCGAGCTCCTGGACGAGCATGGCGAGCTCCTGGACGAGCTTGGGCGAGCTCCTGTGCGAGCTAGGCGAGCTCCTGAGCGAGCATGGCGAGCTCCTGGACGAGCTTGGGTGAGCTCCTTCGCGCTCTTTGTCTAAGCCATTTATCGAATTTGGGCGTGTCATTGTGGGGACTGGAGGTGCGAGCTGTACTCAGATACATGGTGTCCATCCAGCTCCCTGTGGGGGCGAACTCCTGAAGGGCTGAGAGGGCGAGCTCCTGGCGGGCTGGAGGGCGATCTCCTTGCGATGGTTCCAACTCCTGGACGGGCTATCCAAGATATGTGGTTTTTGACTACCCCCAACAGATCGTACGAATGAATTAAAATGGATCGTGCGAATGAATTAGAATGGATCGTACGAATGAATTAGAATGGATATATTTGAACGAATAAATTAGAATGGATCATACGAATAAATTAGAATGGATCGTACGAATGAATTAGAATGGATCGTGCGAATGAATTAGAATCGATCGTACGAATGAATTAGAATGGATCGTACGAATGAATTAGATCATACGAATGAATTAGAATGGATCGTACGAATGAATTAAAATGGATACATTCATACGATTGAATTAGAATGGATTGTACGAATGAATTAGAATTGATCATACGAATGAATTAGAATGGATCGTGCGAATGAATTAGAATAGATCGTACGAATGAATTACAATGGATATATTTGAGCGAATAAATTAGAATGGATCATACGAATGAATTAGAATGGATCGTACGATCCAATTAGAATGGGTCGTGCGAATGAATTAGAATCGATCGTACGAATGAATTAGAATGGATCGTACGAAAGAATTAGATCGTACGAATGAATTAGAATGGATCGTACGAATGAATTAAAATGGATACATTCATACGACTGAATTAGAATGGATCGTACGAATTAATTAGAATGGATCGTACGAATGAATTTGAATGGATACATTTGTGCGAATGAATCTGAATGGATTATATGAATGAATTACAATGGATCGTACGAATGAATTAGAATGGATCGTACGAATGAATTAGAATAGCACATACGAATGAATTAGAATGAATCGTACGAATGAATTAGAATGGTTACATTCGTGCGAATGAATTATAATAGATCATACGAATGAATTAGAATGGATTGTATGAATAAATTAGAATGGATACATTTGTACGAATGAATTAGAATGGATCGTAAATTCATGCAAATAAATTAGAATGGATCGTACAAATGAATTAGAATGGATCGTACGAATGAATTAGAATGGATCGAGCGAATGAATTAGAATTGATCGTACGACTAAATTAGAATAGATTGTGCGAATGAATTAGAATGGATCGTACGAATGAATTAGAATGGATCGTACGAATGAATTAGAATGGATCGTGCGAATGAATTAGAATAGATACATTTGTGCGAATGAATTAGATTGCATCGTACGAATGAATTTGAATGGATTGTACGAATGAATTAGAATGGATCGTGCGAATGAATTAGAATGGATCATGCGAATGAATTAGAATAGATCGTACGAATGAATTAGAATGGATGTACGAATAAATTAGAATGGATCGTGCGAATGAATTAGAATGGATCGTACGAATGAATTAGAATGGATCCACCGAATGAGTTAGAATGGATCATACGAATGAATTAGAATGAATTGTACGAATGAATTAGAATGGATTGTGCGAATGAATTAGAATGGATCGTATGAATGAATAAGAATGGATCGTACGAATGAATTCGAATGGATCGTGCGAATGAATTAGAATGAATCGTACGAATGCATTAGAATGGATCGTATGAATAAATTAGAATGAATCGTACGATCCATTCTAATTCATTCGTCCGATCATTCTAATTCATTCGCACGAACGTATCCATTCTAATTCATTCGTACAATCCATTCTAATTCATTCGCACGATCCATTCTAATTCATTCGTATGATCCATTCTAATTCATTCCTACGATCTATTCTAATTCATTCGCTCGAATGTATCCATTCTAATTCATTTGTTCGATCCATTCTAATTCATTCATACGATCCATTCAAATTCATTCGCATGATCCATTCTAATTCATTCGTAGGATCCATTCCAATTCATTCTCACGAATGTAACTTTTCTAATTCATTTCTATGATCCATTCTAATTCATTCGTACGATCCATTCTAATCCATTCGTACGATCCATTCTAATCCATTCGTACGATCCATTCTAATTCATTCGTACGATCCATTCTAATTCATTCTCAAAAATGTAAGCTTTCTAATTCATTTGTACGATCCATTCTAATTCATTCGTACGATCCATTCTAATCCATTCGTACGATCCATTCTAATCCATTCGTACGATCCATTCTAATTCATTCGCACGAATGTAACCATTCTAATTCATTCGTACGATCCAATCTAATTCATTCCTACGATCCATTCTAATTCATTCGCACGAATGTATCCATTCTAATTCATTTGCACGATCCATTCTAATTCATTCCTATGATCCATTCTAATTCATTCGTACGATCCATTTTAATTCATTCGCTCGAATGTATCCATTCTAATTCATTCGTACGATCCATTCTAATTCGTTCGTACGATCCATTCTAATTCGTTCGTACGATCCATTCTAATTCATTCGCACGATCCATTCTAATTCATTTGTACGATCCATTTTAATTCATTCGCATGATCTATTCTAATTCATTCGTATGATACATTCGTGCGAATGAATTAGAATGAATCATACGAATGAATTAGAATGGATCGTACGAATGAATTAGAATAGATCGTGCGAATAAATTAGAATGGATCATACGAATGAATTAGAATCGATATATTCATGCGAATGAATTAGAATGGATCGTACGAATGAATTAGAATGGATCGTGCAAATGAATTAGAATGGATCGTATGAATAAATTAGAATGGATCGTGCGAATGAATTAAAATGGATACATTTGTGCGAATGAATTAGAATGGATCATACGATTGAATTTGAATGGATCGTACGAATGAATTAGAATGGATACATTTGTGCGAATTAATTAGAATGGATCGTACGAATGAATTAGAATGGATCGTACGAATGAATTAGAAGGGATACATTCGTGCGAATGAATTAGAATGGATCGTACGAATGAATTAGAAAAGATCGTACAAATGAATTAGAATGGATCGTGCGAATGAATTAGAATTGATCATACGAATGAATTAGAATGGATCGTACGAATGAATTAGAATGGATCGTGCGAATGAATTAGAATGGATCGTACGAATGAATTAGAATGGATATATTTGAACGAATAAATTAGAATGGATCATACGAATGAATTAGAGTGGATCGTACGAATGAATTAAAATGGATCGTGCGAATGAATTAGAATCGATCGTACGAATGAATTAGAATGGATCGTACGAATGAATTAGAATGGATCGTACGAATGAATTAAAATGGATACATTCATACGACTAAATTAGAATGGAATGTACGAATGAATTAGAATGGATCGTACGAATGAATTAGAATGGATCGTTCGAATGAATTAGAATGGATCGTACGAATGAATTAGAATGGATATATTTGAACAAATAAATTAGAATGGATCATACGAATGAATTAGAATGGATCGTACGAATGAATTAGAATAGATCGTGCGAATGAATTAGAATCGATCGTACGAATGAATTAGAATGGATCGTACGAATGAATTAGATCGTACGAATGAATTAGAATGGATCGTACGAATGAATTAAAATGGATATATTCATACGACTGAATTAGAATGGATCGTGCGAATTAATTGGAATGGATCGTACGAATGAATTTGAATGGATACATTTGTGCGAATGAATCTGAATGGATTGTATGAATGAATTACAATGGATCGTACGAATGAATTAGAATGGATCATACGAATGAATTATAATAGCACATACGAATGAATTAGAATGAATCGTACGAATGAATTAGAATGGTTACATTCATGCGAATGAATTAGAATAGATCATACGAATGAATTTGAATGGATTGTACGAATGAATTAGAATCGATACATTTCTGCGAATGAATTAGAATGGATCGTATATTCGTGCAAATAAATTAGAATGGATCGTACAAATGAATTAGAATGGATCGTACGAATGAATTAGAATGGATACATTCGTGCGAATGAATTAGAATGGATCGTGCGAATGAATTAGAATTAATCATACAAATGAATTAGAATGGATCGTACGAATGAAATAGAATGGATACATTCGTGCGAATGAATTAGAATGGATCGTACGAATGAATTAGAATGGATCGTGCGAATGAATTAGAATTGATCATACGAATGAATTAGAATGGATCGTACGAATGAATTAGAATGGATCGTGCGAATGAATTAGAATGGATCGTACGAATGAATTAGAATGGATATATTTGAACCAATAAATTAGAATGGATCATACGAATAAATTAGAATGGATCGTACGAATGAATTAGAATGGATCGTGCGAATGAATTAGAATCGATCGTACGAATGAATTAGAATGGATCGTACGAATGAATTAGATCGTACGAATAAATTAGAATGGATCGTACGAATGAATTAAAATGGATACATTCATACGACTGAATTAGAATGGATTGTACGAATGAATTAGAATTGATCATACGAATGAATTAGAATGGATCGTATGAATGAATTAGAATGGATGTATTTGAACGAATAAATTAGAATAGATCATACGAATGAATTAGAATGGATCGTACGAATGAATTAGAATGGATCGTTTGAAAGAATTAGAATCGATCGTGCGAATGAATTAGAATGGATCGTGCGAATGAATTAGATCATACGAATGAATTAGAATGGATCGTACGAATGAATTAAAATGGATACATTCATATGACTGAATTAGAATGGATCGTGCGAATTAATTAGAATGGATCGTACAAATGAATTTGAATGGATACATTTGTGCGAATGAATCTGAATGGATTGTATGAATGAATTACAATGGATCGTACGAATGAATTAGAATGGATCGTACGAATGAATTAGAATTGCTCATACGAATGAATTTGAATGAATCGTACGAATGAATTAGAATGGTTACATTCGTGCGAATGAATTAGAATAGATCATATGAATGAATTAGAATGGATCGTACGAATGAATTAGAATGGATACATTTGTGCGAATGAATTAGAATTGATCGTATATTCGTGCAAATAAATTAGAATGGATCGTACAAATGAATTAGAATGGATCGTACGAATGAGTTAGAATGGATCGTGCGAATGAATTAGAATGGATCGTACGAATGAATTAGAATAGATCCACGGAATGAGTTAGAATGGATCATACGAATGAATTAGAATGGATCGTACGAATGAATTAGAATGGATTGTGCGAATGAATTAGAATGGATCGTATGAATGAATAAGAATGGATCGTACGAATGAATTAGAATGGATCGTGCGAATGAATTAGAATGAATCTTACGAATGCAATAGAATGGATACATTCGTGCGAATGAATTAGAATGGATCGTACGAATGAATTAGAATGGATCGTGCGAATGAATTAGAATGAATCGTACGAATGAATTAGAATGGATCGTACGAATGAATTAGAATGGATACATTTGTACGAACAAAATTAGAATGGATTGTACGAATGAATTAGAATGTACACATTCTTGCGAATAAATTAGAATGGATCGTATACTCGTGCAAATAAATTAGAATGGATCATACGAATGAATTAGAATGGGTCGTGCGAATGAATTAGAAAGAATCGTACGAATGAATTAGAATGGATCATACGAATGAATTAGAATGAATCGTACGATCCATTCTAATTCATTCGTCCGATCCATTCTAATTCATTCGCACGAATGTATCCATTATAATTCATTCGTACAATCCATTATAATTCATTCGCACGATCCATTCTAATTCGTTCGTATGATCCATTCTAATTCATTCCTACGATCTATTCTAATTCATTCGCTCGAATGTATCCATTCTAATTCATTCGTTCGATCCATTCTAATTTATTCGTACGATCCATTCAAATTCATTCGCATGATCCATTCTAATTCATTCCTACGATCCATTCTAATTTATTCTCATGAATGTAACCTTTCTAATTCATTTGTATGATCCATTCTAATTCATTCGTACGATCCATTCTAATCCATTCGTACGATCCATTCTAATCCATTCGTACGATCCATTCTAATCTATTCGTACGATCTATTCTAATCCATTCGTACGATCCATTCTAATTCATTCTCACAAATGTAACCTTTCTAATTCATTTGTACGATCCATTCTAATTCATTCGTACGATCCATTCTAATCCATTCGTACGATCCATTCTAATCCATTCGCACGATCCATTCTAATTCATTCGCACGAATATAACCATTCTAATTCATTCTAATCCATTCGCATGATCCATTCTAATTCATTCGTATGATATATTCGTGCGAATGAATTAGAATGGATCGTACGAATGAATTAGAATGGATCGTACGAATGAATTAGAATAGATCGTGCGAATAAATTAGAATGGATCATACGAATGAATTAGAATAGATATATTCATGCGAATGAATTAGAATGGATCGTACGAATGAATTAGAATGGATCGTGCGAATGAATTAGAATGGATCGTATGAATAAATTAGAATGGATCATACGAATGATTTAAAATGGAAACATTTGTGCGAATGAATTAGAATGGATCATACGAATGAATTAGAATGGATACATTCGTGCGAATGAATTAGAATGGATTGTACGAATGAATTAGAATGGATCGTGCGAATGAATTAGAATTGATCATACGAATGAATTAGAATGGATCGTACGAATGAATTAGAATGGATCGTGCGAATGAATTAGAATGGATCGTACGAATGAAATACAATGGATATATTTGAACGAATAAATTAGAATAGATAATACGAATGAATTAGAATGGATCATACGAATGAATTGGAATGGATCGTGCGAATGAATTAGAATCGATCGTACGAATGAATTAGAATGGATCGTACGAATGAATTAGATCGTATGAATGAATTAGAATGGATCGTACGAATGAATTAAAATGGATACATTCATACGACTGAATTAGAATGGATTGTACGAATGAATTAGAATTGATCATACGAATGAATTAGAATGGATTGCACGAATGAATTAGAATGGATCGTGCGAATGAATTAGAATGGATCGTACAAATGAATTAGAATGGATATATTTGAAAGAATAAATTAGAATGGATCATACGAATGAATTAGAATGGATCGTACGAATAAATTAGAATGGATCGTGCAAATGAATTAGAATCGATCGTTCGAATGAATTAGAATGGATCGTACGAATGAATTAAATCGTACGAATGAATTAGAATGGATTGTACAAATAAATTAAAATGGATACATTCATACGACTGAATTAGAATGAATTGTGCGAATTAATTAGAATGGTTCGTACGAATGAATTTGAATGGATACATTTGTGCGAATGAATCTGAATGGATTGTATGAATGAATAACAATGGATCGTATGAATGAATTAGAATGGATCGTACGAATGAATTAGAATGGATCATACGAATGAATTAGAATGGATCGTACAAATGAATTAGAAAGGTTACATTTGTGAGAATGAATTAGAATGGATCGTACGAATGAATTAGAATGGATCGTACGAATGGATTAGAATGGATCGTACGAAGGGATTAGAATGGATCGTACGAATGGATTAGAATGGATCGTACGAATGAATTAGAATGGATCATACAAATGAATTAGAAAGGTTACATTCGTGAGAATGAATTAGAATAGATCGTACGAATGAATTAGAATGAATCATGCGAATGAATTTGAATAGATCGTACGAATGAATTATAATAGATTGAACGAATGAATTAGAATGGATACATTTGAGCGAATGAATTAGAATAGATCGTAGGAATGAATTAGAATGGGTCATACGAATGAATTAGAATGGATCGTGCGAATGAATTAGAATGGATTGTACGAATGAATTAGAATGGATACCTTCGTGCGAATGAATTAGAATGGATTGGACGAATGAATTAGAATGGATCGTATGATTCATTCTAATTCATTCGTACGATCCATTCTAATGCATTCATACGATTCATTCTAATTCGTTCGCATGATCCATTCTAATTCATTCGTACGATCCATTCTTATTCATTCATACGATCCATTCTAATTCATTCGCACAATCCATTCCAATTCATTCGTACAATCCATTCTAATTCATTCGTACGATCCATTCTAATTCATTCGTATGATCCATTCTAAATCATTCGGTGGATCCATTCTAATTCATTCGTACGATCCATTCTAATTCATTCACACGAATGTATCTATTCTAATTCATTCATACGATCTATTCTAATTTATTCGTACAATTCATTCTAATTCATTCGTACGATCCATTCTAATCCATTCGTACGATCCATTCTAATCCATTCGTACGATCCATTCTAATTCATTCGCACGAATGCAACCATTCTAACCCATTCGTACGATCCATTCTAATTCATTCATACAATCCATTCTAATTCATTCGCACGAATGTATCTATTCTAATTCGTTCGTACGATCCATTCTAATTCGTTCGTACGATCCATTCTAATTCGTTCGTACGATCCATTCTAATTCATTCGCACGATCCATTCTAATTCATTTGTACGATCCATTCTAATTCATTCATATAATCCATTCTAATTCATTCCTACGATCCATTCTAATTCTTTCGCACGAATGATTCCATTCTAATTCATTTGCACGATCCATTCTAATTCATTCCTATGAATTAGAATGGATCGTACGAATGAATTCGAAAGGTTACATTTGTGAGAATGAATGGATCGTACGAATGAATTAGAATAGATCGTAGGAATGAATTAGAATGGATACATTTGTGCGAATGAATTAGAATGGATCGTGCAAATGAATTAGAATGGATCGTATGAATGAATTAGAATGGATCGTACAAATGAATTAGAATGGATCGTGCGAATGAATTAGAATGGATCGTACGAACGAATTAGAATGGATCGTACGAACGAATTAGAATGGATCATACGAATTAATTAGAATGGATACATTCGTGCGAATGAATTAGAATGGATTGTATGAATGAATTAGAATGGATCGTACGAATGAATTAGAATGGATACATTTGACCGAATGAATTAGAATGGATCGTATATTCGTGCAAATAAATTAGAATGGATCGTACGAATGAATTAGAATGGATCCACCGAATGAGTTAGAATGGATCATATGAATGAATTAGAATGGATCGTACGAATGAATTAGAATGGATTGTGCGAATGAATTAGAATGGATCGTATGAATGAATAAGAATGGATCGTGCGAATGAATTAGAATGGATCGTACGAATGAATTAGAATGGATCGTGCGAATGGATTAGAATTGATCGTACGAATGAATTAGAATGGATCGTACAAATGAATTAGAAAGGTTACATTTGTGAGAATGAATTATAATGGATCGTACGAATGGATTAGAATGGATCATACAAATGAATCAGGAAGGTTACATTCGTGAGAATGAATTAGAATGGATCGTACGAATGAATTAGAATAGATCATGCGAATGAATTTGAATGGATCGTACGAATGAATTAGAGTGGATCGAACGAATGAATTAGAATGGATCGTATGAACGAATTAGAATGGATCGTACGAATGAATTAGAATGGATACATTCGATCGACTGAATTAGAATGGATCGTACGAATGAATTAGAATGGATCATAGGAATGAATTAGAATGGATTGTACGAATGGATTAGAACGCATTATACGAATGAATTAGAATGGATCATACAAATGAATTTGAATGGATACATTCGTGCGAATGAATTAGAATGGATCGTACGAATAGATTGGAATAGATACAATCGTGCGAATGAATTAGAATGGATCGTAGGAATGAATTAGAATGGATCATACGAATGAATTAGAATGGATCGTACGAATGAATTAGAATGGATCGAACGAATGAATTAGAATGGATATATTTGAGCGAATGAATTAGAATAGATCGTAGGAATGAATTAGAATGGATCATACAAATGAATTAGAATGGATCGTGCGAATGAATTAGAATGGATTGTACGAATGAATTAGAATGGATCGTACGAATGAATTAGAATGGATACATTTCTACGAATAAATTAAATGGATTGTATGAATGAATTAGAATGGATACATTCTTGCGAATAAATTAGAATGGATCGAATATTCGTGTAAATAAATTAGAATGGATCATACGAATGAATTAGAATGGATCGTGCGAATGAATTAGAATGAATCGTACGAATGCATTAGAATGGATCGTACGAATGAATTAGAATGAATCGTACGATCCATTCTAATTCATTCGTCCGATCCATTCTATTTCAGTCGCACGAATGTATCCATTCTAATTCATTCGTACAATCCATTCTAATTCATTCGCACGATCCATTCTAATTCATTCGTATGATCCATTCTAATTCATTCCTATGATCTATTCTAATTCATTCGCTCGAATGTATCCATTCTAATTCATTCGTTCGATCCATTATAATTCATTCGTACGATCCATTCAAATTCATTTCCATGATGCATTCTAATTCATTCGTACGATCCATTCTAATTCATTCTCACGAATGTAACCTTTCTAATTTGTTCGTACGATCCATTCTAATTCATTCGTACGATCCATTCTAATCCATTCGTATGATCCATTCTAATTCATTCACACGATCCATTCTAATTCATTCGCACAAATGTATCCATTCTAATTCATTCGTACAATCCATTCTAATTCATTCGCATGATCCAATCTAATTCATTCGTACGATCCATTCTAATTCATTTGTACGAACGTATTAGAATGGATCGTATGAACGAATTAGAATGGATCGTACGAATGAATTAGAATAGATACATTTGTGCGAATGAATTAGATTGCATCGTACGAATGAATTTGAATGGATTGTACGAATAAATTAGAATGGATCGTACGAATGAATTAGAATGGATCATGCGAATGAATTAGAATAGATCGTACAAATGAATTAGAATGGATCATACGAATAAATTAGAATGGATCGTGCGAATGAATTAGAATGGATCGTACGAATAAATTAGAATGGATCCACCGAATGAGTTAGAATGGATCGTGCGAATGAATTAGAATAGATCGTACGAATGAATTAGAATGGATACATTCGTGCGAATGAATTAGAATGGATCGGACGAATGAATTAGAATTGATCGTGCGAATGAATTAGAGTGGATCATACGATTGAATTTGAATGGATCGTACGAATAAATTAGAACGGATACATTTGTGCGATGAATAAGAATGGAGCGTAGGAATGAATTAGAATGGTTACATTCTTGCGAATAAATTAGAATGGATCGTATATTCGTGCAAATAAATTAGAATGGATCATACGAATGAATTAGAATGGATCGTGCGAATGAATTTGAATGAATCGTACGAATGCATTAGAATGGATCGTACGAATGAATTAGAATGAATCGTACGATCCATTCTAATTCATTTGTACGATCCATTCTAATTCATTCGCATGATCCATTCTAATTCATTCGTACGATCCATTCTAATTCATTCGTATGATCAATTCTAATTCATTCGTACAATCCATTCTAATTCAGTCGTATGAATGTATCATACGAATGAATTAGAATGGATCATGCGAATGAATTAAAATGGATCGTACAAATGAATTGGAATGGATCGTACGAATGAATTAGAATACATTATGTGAATGAATTAGAATGGATCGTATGTTTGAATTAGATTGGATTGTGTGAATGAATTAGAATGGATACATTCATGCGAATGAATTAGAATAGATCATATGAATGAATTTGAATGGATCGTACGAATGAATTAGAATGGATACATTTATATGAATGAATTAGAATGGATCATACAAATGAATTAGAATGGATCGTACGAATGAATTAGAATGGATAGTGCGAATGAATTAGAATGGATCGTACGAATGAATTAGAATGGATCGTACGAAAGAACTAGAATGGATCGTATGAATGAATTAGAATGGATCATACGAATGAATTAGAATCGATCGTGCGAATGAATTAGAATAGATCGTACGAATGAATTAGAATGGATACATTTGTGCGATGAATAAGAATGGAGCGTACGAATGAATTAGAATGGAGCGTACGATCCATTCATATTCATTCGCATGATCCATTCTAATTCATTCGTACGATCCATTCTAATTCATTCTCACGAATGTAACCTTTCTAATTCATTTGTATGATCCATTCTAATTCATTCGTACGATCCATTCTAATCCATTCGTACGATCCATTCGAATCCATTCGTACGATCCATTCTAATCCATTCGTACGATCCATTCTAATCCATTCGTACGATCCATTCTAATTTATTCGTACGATCCATTCTAATTCATTCGTACGATCCATTCTAATTCATCGCACGAATCCGTTTTAATTCATTCGCATGAATGAATTAGAATGGATACATTCGTGCGAATGAATTCGAACGGATTCGTTCAATGAATTAGAATGGATTAGAATAGCTACATTCATTCGAATGAATTAGAATGGATCGTGCGAATGAATTAGAATGGATCGTACGAATGAATTAGAATGGATCATACGAATGGATTAGAATGGATCGTACGAATGGATTAGAATGGATCGTACGAATGGATTAGAATGGATCGTTCGAATGAATTAGAATGGATCGTACAAATAAATTAGAAAGGTTACATTTGTGAGAATGAATTAGAATGGATCGTACGAATGAATTAGAATGGATCGTACTAATGAATTAGAATGCATTGTACGAATGAATTAGAATAGATACATTTGTGCGAATGAATTAGATTGCATCGTACGAATGAATTTGAATGGATTGTACGAATGAATTAGAATGGATCATACGAATGAATTAGAATGGATCATGCGAATGAATTAGAATAGATCGTACGAATGAATTAGAATGGATCGTGCGAATGAATTAGAATGGATCGTATGAACGAATTAGAATGGATAGTACGAATGAATTAGAATGGATCGTACAAATGAATTAGAAAGGTTACATTTGTGAGAATGAATTAGAATGGATCGTACGAATGAATTAGAATGGATCGTACGAATGAATTAGATTGCGTCGTACGATCCATTCTAATTCATTCGCTCGAATGTATCCATTCTAATTCATTCGTACGATCCATTCTAATTCATTCTCACAAATGTATCCATTCTAATTCATTCGTACGATCCATTCTAATTCGTTCATACGATCCATTCTAATTCGTTCGTACAATCCCTTCTAATTCATTCGCTAGAATAGATACATTTGTGCGAATGAATTAGTTTGCATCGTACGAATGAATTTGAATGGATTGTACGAATGAATTAGAATGGATCGTACGAATGAATTAGAAAGGATCATGCAAATGAATTAGAATAGATCGTACGAATGAATTAGAATGGATCGTACGAATGAATTAGAATGGATGTATCCGAGCGATCCATTTATGCGAATGAATTAGAATGAATCGTACGAATGAATTAGAATGGATCGTACGAAAGAATTTGAATGGATCATTCGAATGAATTAGAATGGATCGTAGGAATGAATTAGAATGGATCATACGAATGAATTAGAATGGATACATTCGTGCGAATGAATTAGAATGGATCGTAGGAATGAATTAGAATGGATCATATGATCCATTCTAATCCATTCGTACGATCCAATCAAATTCATTCGTACGATCCATTCTAATTCATTCTCACAAATGTAACCTTTCTAATTTATTTGTACGATCCATTCAAATTCATTCGTACGATTCAGTCTAATTCATTCGCACGATCCATTCTAATTCATTCCTACGATCTATTCTAATTCATTCGTATGATCCATTCTAATTCATTCGCACGATCCATTCTAATTCATTCGCACGATCCATTCTAATTCATTCGCTCGAATGTATCCAATCTAATTCATTCGTTCGATCCATTCTAATTTATTTGAATGTATCCATTCTAATTCATTCCTATGATCCATTCTAATTTATTCGTACGATCCATTCTACTTCACTCGCACGAATCTATCCATTCTAATTCATTTGCACGATCCATTCTAATTCATTCCTATGATCCATTCTAATTCATTCGTACGATCCATTCTAATTCATTCGCTCGAATGTATCCATTCTAATTCATTCGTAAGATCCATTCTAATTCATTCGTACGATCTATTCTAATTCATTCTCACGAATGTAACCTTTGTAATTCATTTGTATGATCCATTCTAATCCATTCGTACGATCCATTCGCTCAAATGAATTAGAATGAATCGTACGAATGAATTAGAATGGATACATTCGAGCGAATGAATTAGAATGGATCGTACGAATAAATTAGAATGGATCATATGAATGAATTAGAAAGGTTACATTCGTGAGAATGAATTAGAATGGATCGTACGAATGAATTAGAATGGATACATTCGAGTGAATGAATTAGAATGGATCGTACGAATGAATTAGAATGGATCATAGGAATGAATTAGAATGGATCGTGCAAATGAATTAGAATGGATACATTCGTGCGAATGAATTAGAATGGATCGTACGAATGAATTAGAATGGATCAGAGGAATGAATTAGAATGGATCGTGCAAATGAATTAGAATGGATCAAACGAATGAATTAGAATGGATACATTCGAGCGAATGAATTAGAATGGATCGTGCGAATGAATTAGAATGGATCGTACGAATGAATTAGAATAGATCGTAAGAATGAATTAGAATGGATCGTGCGAATGAATTAGAATGAATCGTACGAATGAATTAGAATGGATCGAACAAATGAATTAGAAAGGTTACATTTGTGAGAATGAATTAGAATGGATCGTACGAATGAATTAGAATGGATCGTACGAATGGATTAGAATGGATCGTACGATCCATTCTAATTCATTCCTACGATCTATTCTAATTCATTCGCACGAATGTATCCATTCTAATTCATTCGTATGATCCATTTTAATTCATTTCTACGATCCATTCTAATTCATTCGAACGATCCATTCAAATTTTTTCGTACGATCCATTCTAATTCATTCATACGATCCATTCTAATTCATTCGCATGAATGGATTGCTCAAATGTATCCATTCTAATTCATTCGTACGATCCATTCTAATTCATTCGTACGATCTATTCTAATTTATTCGCATGATCCATTCTAATTTATTCGTACGATCCATTCTAATTCATTCGCACAAATGTATCTATTCTAGCGAATGAATTAGAATGGACTGTACGAACGAATTAGAATGGATCGTATGAACGAATTAGAATGGATCGTACGAATGAATTAGAATGGATACATTCGTGAGAATGAATTAGAATGGATCGTTCGAATGAATTAGAATGGATACATTTGAGCGAATGAATTAGAATGGGTGGTACGATGCAATCTAATTCATTCGTACGATCCATTCTAATTCATTCGTACGATCCATTCTAATTCATTCTCACAAATGTAACCTTTCTAATTCATTTATACGATCCATTCTAATTCATTCGTACGATCCATTCTAATTCGTTCATACGATCCATTCTTATTTGTTCACACGATCAATTCTAATTCATTCGTACGATCTATTCTAATTCATTTGCATGATCCTTTCTAATTCATTCGTACGATCCATTCTAATTCATTCGTACAATCCATTCAAATTCATTCGTATGATGCAATCTAATTCATTCGCACAAATGTATCAATTCTAATTCATTCGTACAATGCATTCTAATTCATTCGTACGATCCATTCTAATCCATTCGTACGATCTATTCTAATTCATTCGCACGATCCATTCTAATTCATTCGCACGATCCATTCTAATTCATTCGCACGAATGTATCCATTCTAATTAATTTGCACGATCCATTCTAATTCATTCCTATAATCCATTCTAATTCATTCGTACGATCCATTCTAATTCATTCGCTCGAATGTATCCATTCTAATTCATTCGTACGATCCATTCTAATTCGTTCATACGATCCATTCTAATTTGATCGTACGATCCATTCTAATTCGTTCGTACGATCCATTCTAATTCATTCGTACGATCCATTCTAATTCATTCGCTTGAATGTATCCATTCTAATTCATTCGTACGATCCATTCTAATTCGTTCATACAATCCATTCTAATTCGTTCATACGATCCATTCTTATTCATTCGCACGATCCATTCTAATCCATTCGTACGATCCATTCTAATTCATTCACACGAATGTATCCATTCTAATTCATTTGTACGATCCATTCTAATTCATTCCTATGATCCATTCTAATTCATTCGTACGATCCATTCTAATTCATTCGCTCGAATGTATCCATTCTAATTTATTCGTACGATTCATTCTAATTCGTTCATACGATCCATTCTAATTCGTTCATACGAACCATTCTAATTTGTTCGTACGATCCATTCTAATTCATTCATACGATCCATTCTTATTCATTCGCACGAATGTATCCATTCTAATGCATTCGTACGATTCATTCTAGTTCATTCGCACAATCCATTCTAATTCATTCGTACGATCCATTCTTATTCATTTATACGATCCATTCTAATTCAGTTGTACGAATGAATTAGAATGGATCGTACGAATGGATTAGAATGGATCGTTCGAATGAATTAGAATGGATCGTACGAACGAATTAGAATGGATCGTATGAACGAATTAGAATAGATCGTACGAAATTAGAATAGATCGTAGGAATGAATTAGAATGGATCATACGAATGAATTAGAATGGATCGTGCGAATGAATTAGAATGGATTGTACGAATGAATTAGAATGGATACATTCGTGCGAATGAATTAGAATGGATCGGACGAATGAATTAGAATGGATCGTACGAATGAATTAGAATGGATCGTGCGAATGAATTAGAAAGAATCGTACGAATGCATTAGAATGAATTAGAATGGATCGTACGAATGAATTAGAATGGATACATTCGAGCGAATGAATTAGAATGGATCGTACGAATGAATTAGAATGGATCATAGGAATGAATTAGAATGGATCGTGCAAATGAATTAAAATTGATACATTCGTGCGAATGAATTAGAATGGATCGTGCGAATGAATTAGAATGGATTGTACGAATAAATTAGAATGGATCATGCGAATGAATTAGAATGGATCGTACGATCCATTCTAATTCATTCGTACGATCCATTCTAATTCATTCGTATGATCAATTCTAATTCATTCGCACGATCCATTCTAATTCATTCGTACGATCCATTCTAATTCATTCGCACGGATATAACAATTCTAATTCATTCGTACGATCCATTCTAATTCATTCCTCTAATTCATTCGTTCGATCCATTCTAATTCATTCGTACGATCCATTGAAATTCATTCGCATGATCCATTCTTATTCATTCGTACGATCCATTCAAATTCATTCTCACGAACGTAACCTTTCTAATTCATTTGTATGATCCATTCTAATTCATTCGTACGATTTATTCTAATTCATTCGCACGATCCATTCTAATTTATTCCTACGATCTAATCTAATTCTTTCGTATGATCCATTCTAGTTCATTCGCACGATCTATTCTAATTCATTCGCACGATCCATTCTAATTCATTCGCTCGAATGTATCCATTCTAATTCATTCGTTCGATCCATTCTAATTCATTCGTTCGATCCATTCTAATTCATTTGCTCGATCCATTCTAATTCATTTGCTCGATCCATTCTAATTCATTTGCGTGATTCATTCTAATTTATTCCTATGATCCATTCTAATTCATTCGTACGATCCATTCTAATTCATTCGCTCGAATGTATCCATTCTAATTCATTCGTACGATCCATTCTAATTCGTTCATATGATCCATTCTAATTCGTTCGTACGATCCATTCTAATTCATTCGTACAATCCATTCTAATTCATTCGCACGAATGTATCCATTCTAATGCATTCGTACGATTCATTCTAATTCATTCGCACGATCCATTCTAATTCATTCGTACGATCTATTCTTATTCATTCATACGATCCATTCTAATTCATTCGCATGATCCATTCTAATTCATTCGCACAATCCGTTCTAATTCATTCGCACAATCTATTCTAATTCATTCGCACGAATGTATCCATTCTAATTCATTCGTACGATCCATTCTAATTCATTCGCATGATCCATTCGTACGATCCATTCTAATCCATTCGTACGATCCTTTCTAATCCATTCGCACGATCCATTCTAATTCATTCGTATGATTCATTCTAATTCATTCGTAGATCCATTCTAATTCATTCCTACGATCCATTCTAATTCATTCGCACGAATGTATCCATTCTAATTCATTTGCACGATCCATTCTAATTCATTCCTATGATCCATTCTAATTCATTCGTACGATCCATTCTAATTCATTCGCACGAATGTATCCATTCTAATTCATTCGTACACATTTGTGCGAATGAATTAGAATGGATCGTATGAATGAATAAGAATGGATCGTACGAATGAATTAGAATGGATCGTGCGAATGAATTAGAATGAATCGTACGAATGCATTAGAATGGATCGTACGAATGAATTAGAATGAATCGTACGAACGAATTAGAATGGATCGTACGAACGAATTAGTATGGATCGTATGAACGAATTAGAATGGATCGTACGAATGAATTAGAATGGATACATTCGAGCGAATGAATTAGAATGGATCGTACGAATGAATTAGAATGGATCGTGCAAATGAATTAGAATGGATACATTCGTGCGAATGAATTAGAATGGATCGTAGGAATGAATTAGAATGGATCGTACGAATGAATTAGAATGGTTACATTCGTGCGAATGAATTAGAATGGATCGTAGGAATGAATTAGAATGGATCATACGAATGAATTAGAATGGTTATATTCGTGCGAATGAATTAGAATGGATCGTACGAATGGTTTAGAATGGATCGTATGAATGTATTAGAATGGATCGTACGAATGGATTAGAATGGATCGTACGAATGAATTAGAATGGATCATACAAATGAATTAGAAAGGTTACATTCGTGAGAATGAATTAGAATGGATCGTACGAATGAATTAGAATGGATCGTACGAAAGAATTAGAATGGATACATTCGAGCGAATGAATTAGAATGGATCATACGAATGAAATAGAATGGATCATAGCAATGAATTAGAATGGATCGTGCAAATGAATTAGAATGGATACATTCGTGCGAATGAATTAGAATGGATCGTAGGAATGAATTAGAATGGATCGTACGAATGAATAAGAATGGATCGTACGAATGGATTAGAATGGATCGTACGAATGAATTAGAATGGATCATACAAATGAATAAGAAAGGTTATATTCGTGAGAATGAATTAGAATGGATCGTGCGAATGAATTAGAATTGATCATACGAATGAATTAGAATAGATCGTACGAATGAATAAGAATGGATCGTACGAATGAATTAGAATGGATACATTCGAGCGAATGAATTAGAATAGATCGTAGGAATGAATTAGAATGGATCATACGAATGAATTAGAATGGATCGTATGAATGAATTAGAATGGATCGTATGAATTAATTAGAATGGATATATTTGTGAGAATGAATTAGAATGGATCGAACGAATGAATTAGAATGGATCGTACGAATGAATTTGAATGGATCGTACGAAGGAATTAGAATGGATCGAACGAATGAATTAGAATGGGTACATTCGAGCGAATGAATTAGAATAGATCGTAGGAATGAATTAGAATGGATCATACGAATGAATTAGAATGGATCGTACGAATAAATTAGAATAGATATATTCATACGAATGAATTAGAATGGATCGTACGAATGGATTAGAATGGATCATATGAATGGATTAGAATGGATCGTACGAATGAATTAGAATGGATCATACAAATGAATTAGAAAGGATACATTCGTGAGAATGAATTAGAATGGATCGTGCGAATGAATTAGAATGGATCATGCGAATAAATTTGAATGGATTGTATGAATGAATTAGAATGGATCGTACGAATGAATTAGAATGGATACATTCGAGCGACTGAATTAGAATGGATCATACGAATGAATTAGAATGGATCATGCGAATGAATTTGAATGGATTGTATGAATGAATTAGAATGGATCGTACGAATGAATTAGAATGGATACATTCGAGCGAATAAATTAGAATAGATCGTAGGAATGAATTAGAATGGATCATACGAATGAATTAGAATGGATCGTGCGAATGAATTAGAATGGATTATACAAATGAATTAGAATGGATACATTCGATCGATTCTAATTCATTCGCACGATCCATTTAAATTTATTCGTGCGATCCATTCTAATTCATTCATATGATCCATTCTAATTTATTCGTTCAAATATATCCATTCTAATTCATTCGTACGATCCATTCTAATTCATTCGTCTGATTCATTCAAATTCATTCGTACGATGCAATCTAATCCATTCGTATGATCCATTCCAATTCATTCGCACGATCCATTCTAATTCATTCGTATGATCCATTCTAATTCATTCGCACGAATATAACCATTCTAATTCATTCGTACGATCCATTCTAATTCTTTCGTCTGATCCATTCTAATTCATTCGCACGAATGTATCCATTCTAATTCATTTGCACGATCCATTCTAATTCATTCCTATGATACATTCTAATTCATTCGTACGATCCATTCTAATTCGTTCGCTCGAATATATCCATTCTAATTCATTCGCACGATCCATTCTAATTCATTTGTACGATCCATTCAAGCTCATTCATACGATCCATTCTAATTCATTCGTACGATCCATTCTAATTCATTTGTACGATCCATTCTAATTCATTCGCACAAATGTATCCATTTTAATTCATTCGTATGATCTATTCTAATTGATTCATACGATCCATTCTAATTCATTCGCACGATCCATTCTAATTCATTCATACGATCCATTCTAATTCATTCGCACGAATGTATCCATTCTAATTCATTCGTCCAATCCATTCAAATTCATTCGCACAATGCGTTCTAATCCATTCGTACGATCCATTCTAATCCATTCGTACGATCTATTCTAATTCATTTGTACGAATGGATCCATTCTAATTCATTAGTACAATCCATTCTAATTCATTCTTACATTCCATTCTAATACATTCGCACAAATGTATCCATTCTAATTCGTTCGTACAATCCATTCTAATTCATTCGTACGATCCATTCTAATTCATTCCTATGATCCATTCGCACAAATGTATCCATTCTAATTCATTTGTACGATCCATTCTAATTCATTCGTACGATCCATTCTAATTCATTCGTATGATCCATTCTAATTCATTCATACGATCCATTCTAATTCATTCGCACAAATGTATCCATTCTAATTCATTCGTACGATGCATTCTAATTCATTCGCACGATCCATTCTAATTTATTCGTACGATCCATTCTAATTCATTCGCACGATCCATTCTAATTCATTCGTACGATCCATTCTAATTCATTCGCACGATACATTTGTGCGAATGAATTAGAATGGATCGTACGAATGGATTAGAATGGATCGCACGAATGAATTAGAATGGATCGTACGAATGAATTAGAATGGATCATACGAATGAATTAGAATGGATCATATGAACGAATTAGAATGGATCGTACGAATTGATTAGAATGGTTACATTCGTGCGAATGAATTAGAATGGATCATACGAATGAATTAGATCGTACGAACGAATTAGAATGCATTCGTATGATTCATTCTAATTCATTCGCACGATCCATTCTAATTCATTCGTACGATCCATTGTAATTCATTCATACAATCCATTCAGATTCATTCGCACAAATGTATCATTTCAAATTCATTCGTACGATCCATTCTAATTAATTCGCACGATCCATTCTAATTCAGTCGTATGAATGTATCCATTCTAATTCATTCGTACGATCCATTCTAATTCATTCGTACGATCCATTCTAATTCATTCGTACGATCCATTCTAATTCATTCGCACGATCCATTCTAATTCATTCATAGAATTAGAAAGGTTACATTCGTGAGAATGAATTAGAATGGATCATACGAATGAATTAGAATGGATGGTACGAATGAATTAGAATGGATACATTCGAGCGAATGAATTAGAATGGATCGTACGAATGAATTAGAATGGATCATAGGAATGAATTAGAATGGATCGTGCAAATGAATTAGAATGGATACATTCGTGCGAATGAATTAGAATGGATCGTAGGAATGAATTAGAATGGATCGTACGAATGAATTAGAATGGTTACATTCGTGCGAATGAATTAGAATGGATCATAGGAATGAATTAGAACGGATCGTGCGAATGAATTAGAATGTATCGTATGAATGAATTAGAATGGATCGTACGAATGAATTAGAATGGATACCTTTGTGCATATGAATTAGATTGGATCGTACGAATGAATTAGAATGGATCATATTAATGAATTAGAATGGATCGTATGAATGAATTAGAATGGATACATTCGTGCGAATGAATTAGAATGGATCGTGCGAATCAATTAGACTGGATCGTGCGAATGAATAAGAATGGATCAAACGAATGAATTAGAATGGATCGTACGAATTAATTAGAATAGATACATTCGTGCGAATGAATTAGAATGGATACATTCGTGCGAATGAATTAGAATGGATACATTCATGCGAATGAATTAGAATGGATCAGACGAATGAATTAGAATAGATCGTATGAATGAATTAGAATAGATTGTGCGAATGAATTAGAATGGATCGTATGAATGAATAAGAATGGATCGTACGAATGAATTAGAATGGATCGTATGAATGAATTAGAATGGATCGTACGAATGAATTAGAATTTATCATACGAATGAATTAGAATGGATCATACGAATGAATTAGAATGGATCGTACGAATGAATTAGAATGGATACATTTGTGAGAATGAATTAGAATGGATCGTACGATCCATTCTAATTCATTCGTACGATCCATTCTAATTCATTCGCACGATCCATTCTAATTCATTCGTATGATCCATTCTAATTCATTCGTATGATAAATTCTAATTCATTCGTACGATCCATTCTAATTCATTCGTACGATCCATTCTAATTCATTCGCACAAATGTATCCATTCTAATTCATTCGTACGATCCGTTCTAATTCATTCGCACGAATGTATCAAACGAATGAATTAGAATGGATCATGCGAATGAATTAAAATGGATCGTACAAATGAATTAGAATGGATCATGCGAATGAATTAGAATGGATTGTGTGAATGAATTAGAATGGATTGTACGAATGAATTAGAATGGATACATTCGTGCGAATGAATTAGAATGGATCGTACGAATGAATTAGAATGGATCGTACGAATGAATTAGAATGAATCGTACGAATGAATTAGAATGAATCGTACGAATGAATAAGAATGGATCGATTCTAATTCATTCACACGATCCATTCCAATTCATTCGTACGATCAATTCTTATTCATTCGTATGATCCATTCTAATTTATTCGTTCAAATATATCCATTCTAATTCATTCGTACGATCCATTTTAATTCATTCGCACGATCCATTCTAATTCATTCGTACGATCCGTTCTAATTCATTCGTATGATCAATTCTAATTCATTCGCACGATCTATTCTAATTCATTTGTACGATTTATTCTAATTCATTCGTACGATCCATTCTAATTCGTTCGTACGATCCATTCTAAAATGAGTTAGAATGGATCATACAAATGAATTGGAATGGATCGTACGAATGAATTAGAATGGATTGTGCGAATAAATTAGAATGGATCGTATGAATGAATAAGAATGGATCGTACGAATGAATTAGAATGGATCGTGCGAATGAATTAGAATGAATCGTACGAATGCATTAGAATGGATACATTCGAACGAATGAATTAGAACGCATTGTACGAATGAATTAGAATGGATCGTGCGCATGAATTAGAATAGATCGTACGAATGGATTAGAATGGATCATACGAATGGATTAGAATGGATCGTACGAATGGATTAGAATGGATCGTACGAATGAATTAGAATGGATCATACAAATGAATTAGAAAGGTTACATTCGTGAGAATGAATTAGAATGGATCGTACAAATGAATTAGAAAGGATCATGCGAATGAATTTGAATGGATCGTACGAATGAATTAGAATGGATTGAACGAATGAATTAGAATGGATACATTCGAGTGAATGAATTAGAATAGATCGTAGGAATGAATTAGAATGGATCATACGAATGAATTACAATGGATCGTGCGAATGAATTAGAATGGATTGTACGAATGCATTAGAATGGATACATTCGTGCGAATGAATTAGAATGGATCGTACAAATGAATTAGAATGGATCGTGCGAATGAATTAGAATGAATCGTATGAATGAATTAGAATAGATCGTACGAATGAATTAGAATGGATACATTTGTACGAATAAAATAGAATAGATTGTACGAATGAATTAGAATGGATTGTATGAATAAATTAGAACGGATCGTACGAATGAATTAGAATTGATCGTGCGAATGAATTAGAATGGATCATATGAAGGAATTAGAATAGATCGTGCAAATGAATTAGAATGGATCGTACGAATGAATTAGAATGGATCGTGCGAATGAATTAGAATGGATCGTGTGAATGAATTAGAATGGATACATTCGTACAAATGAATAAGAATGGATCGTGCGAATGAATTAGAATGGATCGTACGAATGAATTAGAATGGATACATTTGTGCGAATGAATTAGAATGGATCGTACGAATGAATTAGAATGAATCATACGAATGAATTTGAATGGATCATACGAATGAATTAGAATACATCATGTGAATGAATTAGAATGGATCGTACATTTGAATTAGATTGGATTGTGCGAATGAATTAGAATGGATACATTCGTTCGAATGAATTAGAATGGATCGTACGAATGAATTAGAATGGATCGTACGAATGGATTAGAATGGATCGTATGAATGAATTAGAATGGATAGTACGAACGAATTACAATGGATTGTGCGAATGAATTAGAATGAATCGTACGAATGAATTAGAATGGATCATACGAATGAATTAAAATAGATACATTTGTACGATTAAATTAGAATGGATCGTACTAATGAATTCGAATGGATTGTATGAATGGATTAGAAAGGATACATTCGAGCGAATGAATTAGAATGGATCGTGCGAATGAATTAGAATGAATCATACGAATGCATTAGAATTGATCGTATGAATGAATTAGAATGAATCGTACGATCCATTCTAATTCATTTGTACGATCCATTCTAATTCATTCCTACGATCCATTCTAATTCATTCGCAAATTAGAATGGATCGTACGAATGAATTAGAATGGATCCTGCGAATGAATTAGAATGGATCGTACGAATGAATTTGAATGGATCGTACGAATGAAACAGAATGAATCGTACGATCCATTCTAATTCATTCTCACAAATGTAACCTTTCTAATTCATTTTTACGATCCATTCTAATTCATTCGTACGATCCATTCTAATTCATTCGCACGAATGTAACCATTCTAATTCATTCATACGAGCCATTCTAATTCATTCCTACGATCCATTCTAATTCATTCGCACGAATGTATATATTCTAATTCATTTGCACGATCCATCCTAATTCATTCCTATGATCCATTCTAATTCATTCGTACGATCCATTCTAGTTCATTCGCTCGAATGTATCCATTCTAATTCATTCGTATAATACATTCTAATTCGTTCATATGATCCATTCTAATTCGTTCGTACGATCCATTCTAATTTGTTCGTACGATCCATTCTAATTCATTCGCACGATCCAATCTAATTCATTTGTACGATCCATTTTAATTCATTCATATGATCCATTCTAATTCATTCGTACGATCCATTCTAATTCATTCGCACGAATGTATCCATTCTAATTCATTCGCACGAACCATTCTAATTCTTTCGTTCGATCCATTCTAATTCATTCGTACGATCCATTCAAATTCATTCACACTATCCATTCTAATTCATTCGTACGATCCATTCTAATTCGTTCGTACGATCCATTCTAATTCATTCGTACGATCCATTCTAATTAATTCGCACAAATGTATCCATTCTAATTCATTCGTACGATCCATTCTAATTCGTTCATATGGTCCATTCTAATTCGTTCGTACGATCCATTCTAATTCGTTCGTATGATCCATTCTAATTCATTCGCACGATCCATTCTAATTCATTCGCACGATCCATTCTAATTCTTTTATATGATCCATTCTAATTCATTCGCACGAATGTATCCATTCTAGTTCACTCGTACGCTCCATTCTAATTCATTCGTACGCTCTATTCTTATTCATCGGACAAATGTATCCATTCTAATTCATTCGTACGATCCATTCTAATTCATTCGCACGATCGATTCTAATTCATTCGTATGATCCATTCTAATTCATTCGTACGATCCATTCTAATTCTTTCGTACGATCCATTCAAATTCATTCTCACGATCTATTCTAATTCATTCGTACAATCCAGTCTAATTCATTCGTACGATCCATTCTAATTCATTCCTACGATCCATTCTAATTCATTCGCTCGAATGCATCCATTCTAATTCATTCGTACGATCCATTCTAATCCATTCGTACGATCCATTCTAATTCATTCGTACGATCCATTCTAATTCATTCTCACGAATGTAACCATTCTAATTCATTCGCACGATCCATTCTAATTCATTTGTACGATCCATTTTAATTCATCCGTCCGATCCATTCTAATTCATTCGCTCGAATGTATCCATTCTAATTCATTCGTACGATCCATTCGTACGATCCATTCTAATACATTCGTATGATTCATTATAATTCATTCGCACAAATGTATCCATTCAAATTCATTCGTATGATACATTCGTGCGAATGAATTAGAATGGATCATACGAATGAATTAGAATGGATCGTATGAATGAATTAGAATAGATCATGCAAATAAATTAGAATGGATCATACGAATGAATTAGAATGGATCGTAGGAATGAATTAGAATTGATACATTCGAGCGAATGAATTAGAATGGATCGTACGAATGAATTAAAATGGATCGTACAAAAGAATAAGAATGGATCGTGCGAATGAATTAGAATGGATCGTACGAATGAATTAGAATAGATCGTGCGAATAAATTAGAATGGATCATACGAATGAATTTGAATGGATCGTATGAATGAATTAGAATGGATACATTCGAGCGAATGAATTTGAGTGGATCGTACGAATGAATTAAAATGGATCTTACATATGAATTAGAATGGATCGTGCGAATGAATTAGAATGGATCGTACGAATGAATTAGAATGGATCGTACGAACGAATTAGAATGGATCGTACGATCCATTCTTATTCATTCATACGATCCATTCTAATTCATTCGCACAATCCATTCTAATTCATTCGTATGATCCATTCTAACTCATTCGGTGGATCCATTCTAATTCATTCGTACGATCCATTCTAATTCATTCGCACGATCCATTCTAATTTATTCGAAAGATCCATTCTAATTCATTCGTACGATCTATTCTAATTCATTCTCACGAATGTAACCATTCTAATTCATTCGTACGATTCATTCTAATTCATTCGTATGAGCTATTCTATTTCATTCGTACGATCAATTCTAATTCATTCGTACGATCCATTCTAATTCATTCGTACGATCCATTCTAATTCAATTCGTGCAATCCATTCAAATTCATTTGCACAAATGTATCCATTCTAATTCATTCATATGATGCATTCTAATTCATTCGCACGAATGTATCCATTCTAGTGCATTCGTGCGATCCATTCTAATTCATTCGCACGATCCATTCTAATTCATTCGTACGATCCATTCTAATTCATTCGTATGATCCATTCTAACTCATTCGGTGGATCCATTCTAATTCATTCGTACGATCCATTCTAATTCATTCGCACGATCCATTCTAACTCATTCATACGATCCATTCTAATTCATTTGTACGATCCATTCTAATTTATTTGCACGAATATACGATCCATTCTAATTCATTCGCACAAATGTATTCATTCAAATTCATTCGTACGATCCATTCTAATTCATTCGTACAATCTATTCTAATTCATTCGCATGATCCATTCTAATTCATTCGTACGATCCATTCTAATTCATTCGTCCGATCCATTCAAATTCATTCGTATGATGCAATCTAAATCATTCGCACAAATGAATCTATTCTAATTCATTCGTACAATGCATTCTAATCCATTCGTACGATCCATTCTAATCCATTCGTACGATCCATTCTAATTCATTCGTATGATCCATTCTAATTCATTCGTACGATCCATTCTAATTCATTTGCATGAATGTATCCATTCTAATTTATTCATATGATCCAGTCTAATTCATTTGTACGATCCATTCTAATTCATTTGCACGAATATATCCATTCTAATTCATTCATACGATCCTTTCTAATTCATTCGCATGATCCATTCTAATTCTTTCATATGATCCATTCTAATTCATTCGCACGAATGTATCCATTCTAGTTCATTCGTACGCTCCATTCTAATTCATTCGTACGCTCTATTCTTATTCATCGCACAAATGTATCCATTCTAATTTATTCGTACGATCCATTCAAATTCAATCGTATGATCCATTCTAATTCATTCGCACAAATGTATCATACGAATGAATTAGAATGGATCATACAAATGAATTAGAAAGGTTACATTCGTGAGAATGAATTAGAATGGATCGTACGAATGAATTAGAATGGATCATGCGAATGAATTTGAATGGATCGTACTAATGAATTAGAATGGATCGAACGAATGAATTAGAATGGATACATTCGAGCGAATGAATTAGAATAGATCGTAGGAATGAATTAGAATGGATCATACGAATGAATTAGAATGGATCGTGCGAATGAATTAGAATGGATCGTACGAATGAATTAGAATGGATCGTACGAACGAATTAGAATGGATCGTACGAACGAATTAGAATGGATCGTACGAACGAATTAGAATAGATCGTACGAACGAATTAGAATGGATCGTACGAATGAATTAGAATGGATACATTCGAGCGAATGAATTAGAATGGATCGTACGAATGAATTAGAATGGATCATAGGAATGAATTAGAATGGATCGTGCAAATAAATTAGAGTGGATACATTCGTGCGAATGAATTAGAATGGATCATAGGAATGAATTAGAATGGATCGTACGAATGAATTAGAATGGTTACATTCGTGCGAATGAATTAGAATGGATCGTACGAATGAATTAGAATGGATCATGCGAATGAATTGTAATGGATCGTACGATTGAATTAGAATAGGTCATACGAATGAATTAGAATGAATCGTACGAATGAATTAGAATGGTTACATTTGTGCGAATGAATTAAAATAGATCATACGAATGAATTAGAATAGATCGTACGAATGAATTAGAATGGATCGAATGAATAAATTAGAATGGATCGTGCGAATGAATTAGAATGGATCATACGAATGAATTAGAATAGATCGTAGGAATGAATTAGAATGGATACATTCATGCAAATGAATTAGAATGGATCGTACGAATGAATTAGAATGGATCATACGAATAAATTAGAATGGATCGTACGAATGGATTAGAATGGATCGTACGAATGGATTAGAACGCATTATACGAATGAATTAGAATAGATATATTTTTGCGAATGAATCGTACGAATGCATTAGAATGGATCGTACGAATGAATTAGAATGGATACATTCGTGCGAATGAATTAGAATGGATCGTACGAATGAATTAGAATGGATCATGTGAATGAATTAGAATAGATCGTACGATGCAATCTAATTCATTCGTATAATCCATTCTAATTCATTCGTATGACCAATTCTAATTCATTCGCACGATCCATTCTAATTCATTCGTACGATCCATTCTAATTCATTCGCACGAATTTAACCATTCTAATTCATTCATATGATCCAGTCTAATTCATTTCTACGATCCATTCTAATTCATTCGTATGATCCATTCTAATTCATTCGTACGATCCATTCTAATTCATTTGCATGAATGTATCCAGTCTATATTATTCGTACGATCCAATCTAATTCATTCGTACGATCCATTCTAATTCATTCGCACGAATATATCCATTCTAATTCATTCGTATGATCCTTTCTAATTCATTCGCACGATTCATTCTAATTCTTTTATATAATCCATTCTAATTCATTCACACGAATGTATCAATTCTAGTTCATTCGTACTCACCATTCTAATTCATTCGTACGCTCCATTCTTATTCATCGCACAAATGTATCAATTCTAATTTATTCGTACGATCCATTCCAATTCAATCGTATGATCCATTCTAATTCATTCGCACAAATGTATCCATTTTAATTCATTCGTACGATCCATTCTAATTTATTCATACGATCCATTCTAATTCATTCGTACGATCCATTCTAATTCATTCGTATGATCCATTCTAATTCATTCGCACGAATGTATCCATTCTAATTCATTTGTACGATCCATTCTAATTCATTCGTACGCTCCATTCTAATTCATTGCACAAATGTATCCATTCTAATTTATTCGTGCGATCCATTCAAATTCAATCGTATGATCCATTCTAATTCATTCGCACAAATGTATCCATTTTAATTCAGTCGTACGATCCATTCTAATTTATTCATACGAACTATTCTAATTCATTCGCACGAATGTATCCATTCTAATTCATTCGCACAATCCAATCTAATTCAAACGTATGATCCATTCTAATCCATTCGCACAAATGTATCCATTTTAATTCATTCGTACGATCCATTCTAATTTATTCATACGATCAATTCTAATTTATTCGCACGATCCATTCTAATTCATTCGTACGATCCATTCTAATTCATTCGCATGAATATATCTATTCTAATTCATTTAAACAATGCGTTCTAATTCATTTGTACGATCCATTCTAATTCATTCCTATGATCCATTCTAATTCATTCGTACGACCCATTCTAATTCGTTCATACGATCCATTCTAATTCGTTCGTATGATCCATTCTAATTCGTTCGTATGATCCATTCTAATTCATTCGCATGATCCATTCTAATTCATTTGTACGATCCATTTTAATTCATTCGCATGATCCATTCTAATTCATTCGTATGATACATTCGTGTGAATGAATTAGAATGGATCGTACGAATGAATTAGAATGGATACATTTGTGCGAATGAATTAGAATGGATCGTACGAATGAATTAGAATTGATCATACGAATGAATTAGAATGGATCATACGAATGAATTAGAATGGATCGTGCGAATGAATTAGAATGGATATATTTGTGCGAATGAATTAGAATGGATCGTATACATTCGTACGAATGAATTAGAATGGATCGTATGAATAAATTAGAATGGATCGTACGAATGAATTAGAATGGATCGTACGAATAAATAAGAACGGATCGTACGAATGAATTTGAATGGATCGTGCGAATGAATTAGAATGGATACATTCTTGCGAATGAATTAGAATGGACCGTACGAATGAATTAGAATGGATCGTACGAATGAATTAGAATCGATCGTTTGAATGAATTAGAATGGATCGTGCGACTGAATTAGAATGGATCATACGAATGAATCAGAATGGATCGTGCGAATAAATTAGAATGGATCGTACGAATGAATTAGAATGGATCGTGCGAATAAATTAGAATGGATCGTACAAATCAATTAGAATGGATCGTACGAATGAATTAGAATGGATACATTCGTGCGAATGAATTAGAATGGATACATTCGTGCGAATGAATTAGAATGGATCCTACGAATGAATTAGAATGGATCATGCGAATGAATTAGAATGGATCGTACAAATGAATTAGAATGGATACATTTTTGCGAATGAATTAGAATAGATCGTACGAATGAATTAGAATGGATACATTCGTGCGAATGATATAGAATGGATCGTATGAATGATTTAGAATGGATCGTACGAATGAATTAGAACGGATCGTGCGAATGAATTAGAATGGATACATTCTTGCGAATGAATTAGAATGGACCGTTCGAATGAATTAGAATGGATCGTGCGAATGAATTAGAATAGATACATTCGTGCGAATGAATTAGAATGGATTGTGTGAATGAATTAGAATAAATCGTGCAAATGAACTAGAATGGATCGTACGAATGAATTAGAATGGCTACATTCATACAAATGAATTAGAATGGATAGTACGAATGAATTAGAATGGATCGTGCGAATGAATTAGAATGGATCGTACGAATAGATTAGAACGCATTATACGAATGAATTAGAATAGATATATTTTTGCGAATGAATTAGATTGCATCGTACGAATGAATTTGAATGGATCGGACGAATGAATTAGAATGGATCGTACGAATGAATTAGGATAGATGATGCGAATGAATTAGAATAGATCGTATGAATGAATTAGAATGGATCGTACGAATGAATTAGAATAAATCGTACGATCCATTCTAATTCATTCGTCCGATCCATTCTAATTCATTCGCACGAATGTATCCATTCTAATTCATTCGTACAATCCATTCGAATTCATTCGTATGATCTATTCTAATTCATTCGCACGATCCATTCTAATTCATTCGCACGAATATATCCATTCTAATTCATTCGTACAATCCATTCTAATTCATTCGTACGATCCATTCTAATTCATTCGCACGATCCATTCTAATTCATTCGTATGATCCATTCTAATTCATTCGTATGATCCATTCTAATTCATTCGTATGATCAATTCTAATTCATTCGTACGATCCATTCTAATTCATTCGCACAAATGTATCCATTCTAATTCATGCGAATGAATTAGAATGGATCGTATGAACGAATTAGAATGGATCGTACGAACGAATTAGAATGGATCGCATGAACGAATTAGAATGGGTCGTACGAATGAATTAGAATGGATCATAGGAATGAATTAGAATGGATCGTACAAATGAATTAGAACGTATTGTTTAAATGAATTAGAATACATATATTCATGCGAATGAATTAGAATGGATCGTACGAATGAATTAGAATGGATCGTGCCAATAAATTAGAATGGATCGTATGAATAAATTAGAATGGATCGTACGAATGAATTAAAATGGATACATTTGTGCGAATGAATTAGAATGGATCATACGTTTGAATTAGATTGGATTGTGCGAATGAATTAGAATGGATACATTCGTGCGAATGAATTAGAATAGTTCGTATGAATAAATTAGAATGGATCGTACGAATGAATTAAAATGGATACATTCGTGCGAATGAATTAGAATGGATCATACGATTGAATTTGAATGGATCGCACGAATAAATTAGAATGGATACATTTGTGCGATGAATTAGAATGGAGCCTACGAATGAATTAGAATGCATCGTACAAATGAATTAGAATGGATACATTCGTGCGAATGAATTAGAATGGATCATACGAATGAATTAGAATGGATCGTACGAATGAATTAGAATGGATCGTATGAATAAATTAGAATGGATCGTACGAATGAATTAAAATGGATACATTTGTGCGAATGAATTAGAATGGATCATACGATTGAATTTGAATGGATCGTACGAATAAATTAGAATGGATACATTTGTGCGATGAATAAGAATGGAGCGTACGAATGAATTAGAATGGAGAGTACGAATGAACTAGAATGGATACATTCGTGCGAATGAATTAGAATGGATCATATGAAAGAATTAGAATGAATCGTGCGAATGAATTAGAAAGGATCATACGAATGAATTAGAATGGATATATTCGTGCGAATGAATTAGAATGGATCGTTCGAATGAATTAGATTGGATCGTACGAATAATATAGACTGGATACATTCATGCAAATGAATTAGAATGGATCGTAGAAATGAATTAGACTGGATCATATGAATGAATTAGAATGGTTACATTCATACGAATGAATTAGAATGGATCATACGAATGAATTAGAATGGATCGTGCGAATGAATTAGAATTGGTCATACGAATGAATTAGAATGGATCGTACGAATGAATTAGATTGCATCGTACGATCTATTCTAATTCATTCCCATGATCCATTCTAATTCATTCGTACGATCCATTCTAATTCATTCGCACGAATGTATCCATTCTAATTCATTCGTACAATCCATTCTAATTCATTCGTATGATTCATTCTAATTTATTCATACGATCCATTCTAATTTATTCGCACGATCCATTCTAATTCATTCGTACGATCCATTCTAATTCATTCGCATGAATATATCTATTCTAATTCATTTAAACAATGCGTTCTAATTCATTTGTACGATCCATTCTAATTCATTCCTATGATCCATTCTAATTCATTCGTACGACCCATTCTAATTCGTTCATGCGATCCATTCTAATTCGTTCATACGATCCATTCTAATTCGTTCGTACGATTCATTCTAATTCATTCGCATGATCCATTCTAATTCATTTGTATGATCCTTTTTAATTCATTCGCATGATCCATTCTAATTCATTCGTATGATACATTCGTGTGAATGAATTAGAATGGATCGTACGAATGAATTAGAATGGATACATTTGTGCGAATAAATTAGAATGGATCGTACGAATGAATTAGAATTGATCATACGAATGAATTAGAATGGATCATACGAATGAATTAGAATAGATCATACGAATGAATTAGAATGGATCGTACAAATGACCTAGAATGGATACATTCGTACGAATGAATTAGAATGGATCGTATGAATAAATTAGAATGGATCGTAAGAATGAAATAGAATGGATCGTACGAATAAATTAGAACGGATTGTACGAATGAATTTGAATGGATCGTGCGAATGAATTAGAATGGATACATTCTTGCGAATGAATTAGAATGGACCGTACGAATGAATTAGAATGGATCGTACGAATGAATTAGAATCGATCGTGTGAATGAATTAGAATGGATCGTGCGACTGAATTAGAATGGATCGAATGAATCAGAATGGATCATGCGAATAAATTAGAATGGATCGTACGAATGAATTAGAATGGATCGTGCGAATAAATTAGAATAGATCGTACGAATCAATTAGAATGGATCGTACGAATCAATTAGAATGGATACATTCGTGCGAATGAAGTAGAATGGATCGTACGAATGAATTAGAATGGATCGCGCGAATGAATTAGAATGGATCGTACAAATGAATTAGAATGGATACATTTTTGCGAATGAATTAGAATGGATCGTGCGAATGAATTAGAATGGATCGTACGAATGAATTAGAATGGATACATTCGTGCGAATGAATTAGAATGGATCGTATGAATGATTTAGAATGGATCGTACGAATGAATTAGAATGGATCGTGCGAATGAATTAGAATGGATACATTCTTGCGAATGAATTAGAATGGACCGTTCGAATGAATTAGAATGGATCGTGCGAATGAATTAGAATAGATACATTCGTGCAAATGAATTAGAATGGATTGTGTGAATGAATTAGAATAGATCGTGCAAATGAACTAGAATGGATCGTACGAATGAATTAGAATGGTTACATTCATACAAATGAATTAGAATGGATCGTACGAATGAATTAGAATGGATCGTACGAATGAATTAGAATGGATCGTGCGAATGAATTAGAATGGATACATTCGTGCGAATGAATTAGAATGGATTGTACGTATGAATTAGAATGGATCATGCGAAAGAACTAGAATGGATACATACATTCATGCGAATGAATTAGAACGGATCGTATGAATGAGTTAGAATGGATCGTACGAATGAATTAGAATGGATTGCATGAATGAATTAGAATGGATCATACGAATGAATTGGAATGGATCGTACGAATGAATTAGAATGGATACATTCATGCAAATGAATTAGAATGGATCATACGAATGAATTAGAATGGATCATACGAATGAATTAGAATGGATCGTGCGAATGAATTAGAATGGATCGTGCGAATGAATTAGAATGGATACATTCGTACAAATGAATTAGAATGAATCGTGCGAATGAATTAGAATGGATCGTACGAATGAATTAGAATGGATACATTTGTGCAAATAAATTAGAATGGATCGTATGAATGAATTAGAATGAATCATACAAATGAATTAGAATGGATCATACGAATAACTTAGAATACATCATGTGAATGAATTAGAATGGATCGTACGTTTGAATTAGATTGGATTGTGCGAATGAATTAGAATGGATACATTCGTGCGAATGAATTAGAATAGATCGTATGAATAAATTAGAATAGATCGTACGAATGAATTAGAATGGATACATTTGTACGAATGAATTAGAATGGATCGTACGAATGAATTGGAATGGATAGTGCGAACGAATTAGAATGGATCGTACGAATGAATTAGAATGGATTGTACGAATGAATTAGAATAGATCGTGCGAATGAATTAGAATGGATCGTACGAAAGAATTAGAATGGATCGTACAAATGAATTAGATTGGATCATATGAATTAATTAGAATCGATCGTGCGAATGAATTAGAATGGATCGTACGAATGAATTAGAATGGATACATTCGTGCGAATGAATTAGAATGGATCATACGAATGAATTTGAATGGATCGTGCGAATGAATTAGAATGGATAGTGCGAATGAATTAGAATGGATCGTACGAATGAATTAGAATGGATACATTCGTGCGAATGAATTAGAATGGATCGTACGAATGAATTAGAATGGATCGTACGAATAAATTAGAATGGATACATTTTTGCGATGAATAAGAATGGAGCGTACGAATGAACTAGAATGGATACATTCGTGCGAATGAATTAGAATGGATCATATGAAAGTATTAGAATAGATCGTGCGAATGAATTAGAAAGGATCGTACAAATGAATTAGAATGGATATATTCGTGCGAATGAATTAGAATGGATCGTATGAATAAATTAGACTGGATCGTACGAATAAATTAGATTGGATACATTCATGCAAATGAATTAGAATGGATCGTACGAATGAATTAGAGTGGATCATACGAATGAATTAGAATGGATCGTATGAATGAATTAGAATGGATCGTATGAATGAATTAGAATGGTTATATTCGTGCGAATGAATTAGAATGGATCGTACGAATGGATTAGAATGGATCGTACGAATGGATTAGAACGCATTGTACGAATGAATTAGAATAGATACATTTGTGCGAATGAATTAGATTGCATCGTATGAATGAATTTGAATGGATTGTACGAATGAATTAGAATGGATCGTACGAATGAATTAGAATGGATCACGCGAATGAATTAGAATAGATCGTACTAATGAATTAGAATGGATCATACGAATAAATTAGAATGGATCGTGCGAATGAATTAGAATGGATCGTACGAATGAATTGGAATGTATCCACCGAATGAGTTAGAATGGATCATACGAATGAATTAGAATGGATCGTACGAATGAATTAGAATGGATTGTGCGAATGAATTAGAATGGATACATTCGTGCGAATGAATTAGAATGGAATGTAAGAATGAATTAGAATGGATCGTACTAATGAATTAGAATGGATCCATTCGTGTGAATGAATTAGAATGGATCGTATGAATGAATTAGAATGGATCGAGCGAATGAATTAGAATTGATCGTACAAATGAATTATAATAGATTGTGCGAATGAATTAGAATGGATCGTGCGAATGAATTAGAATGGATCTTGGGAATGAATTAGAATGGATCGTACGAATGAATTAGAATGGATCGTGCGAATGATTTAGAATAGATACATTTGTGCGAATGAATTAGATTACATCGTACGAATGAATTTGAATGGATTATACGAATGAATTAGAATGGATCGTACGAATGAATTAGAATGGATCATGTGAATGAATTTGAATAGATCGTCCGAATGAATTAGAATGCATCGTACCAATAAATTAGAATGGATCATTTGAATGAATTAGAATGGATCGTACGAATGAATTAGAATGGATCCACCGAATGAGTTAGAATGGATCATACGAATGAATTAGAATGGATCATACGAATGAATTAGAATGGATTGTGCGAATGAATTAGAATGGATCGTATGAATGAATAAGAATGGATCGTACGAATGAATTAGAATGAATCGTGTGAATGAATTAGAATGAATCGTACGAATGCATTAGAATGGATCGTACGAATGAATTAGAATGAATTGTATGATCCATTCTAATTCATTCGTCCGATCCATTCTAATTCATTCACACGAATGTACCCATTCTAATTCATTCGTACAATCCATTCTAATTCATTCACACGATCCATTCTAATTCATTCGTATGATCTATTCTAATTCATTCCTACGATCTATTCTTATTCATTCGCTCGAATGTATCCACTCTAATTCATTCGTTCGATCCATTCTAATTCATTCGTACGATCCATTCTAACTCATTTGGTGGATCCATTCTAATTCATTTGTACGATCCATTCTAATTCATTCGCACGATCCATTCTAATTTATTCGTACGATCCATGCTAATTCATTCGTACGGTCTATTCTAATTCATTCGCACGAATGTAACCATTCTAATTCATTCGTATGATTCATTCTAATTCATTCGTATGAGCTATTCTAATTCATTCGTACGATCCATTCTAATGCATTTGTACGATTCATTTTAATTCATTCACATAAATATATCCATTCTAATTCATTCGTACGATCCATTCTAATTCATTCGCATGACCCATTTTAATTCATTCGCACAAATGTATCCATTATAATTCATTCATACGATCCATTCTAATTCATTCTCACAAATGTAACCTTTCTAATTCATTTGTACGATCCATTCTAATTCATTCGTATGATCCATTCTAATCCATTCGTACGATCCATTCTAATCCATTCATACGATCCATTCTAATTCATTCGCACGAATGTAACCATTCTAATTCATTCGTATGATCTATTCTAATTCATTTGTACGATCCATTTTAATTAATTTGCACAAATGTATCCATTCTAATTCATTCGTACGATCCATTCTTATTCATTCATACGATCCATTCTAATTTATTTTTATGAATGAATTAAAATGGATTGTATAAATGAATTAGAATTGATCGTGCGAATGAATTAGAATGAATCGTACGAACGAATTAGAATGGATCGTATGAACGAATTAGAATGGATCGTACGAATGAATTAGAATGGATACATTCGACCGAATGAATTAGAATGGATCGTACCAGTGAATTAGAATGGATCATAGGAATGAATTAGAATGGATCGTGCAAATGAATTAGAATGGATACATTCGTGCGAATGAATTAGAATGGATCGTGCGAATGAATTAGAATGGATCGTACGAATGAATTAGAATGGATCGTACGAATGAATTAAAATGGATACATTCATACGACTGAATTAGAATGGATCGTGCGAATTAATTAGAATGGATCGTGCGAATTAATTAGAATGGATCGTACGAATAAATTAGAATGGATACATTTGTGCGAATGAATCTGAATGGATTGTATGAATGAATTACAATGGATTGTACGAATGGATTAGAATGGATCGTACGAATGAATTAGAATGAATCATACAAATGAATTAGAAAGGTTACATTAGTGAGAATGAATTAGAATCGATCGTACGAATTAATTAGAATGGATCATGCGAATGAATTTGAATGGATTGTACGAATGAATTAGAATGGATCGTACGAATGAATTAGAATGGATCATACGAATGAATTAGAATGGATCGTACGAATGAATTAGAAGGGATACATTTGTACGAATAAATTAGAATGGATTGTACGAATGAATTAGAATGGATACATTCTTGCGAATAAATTAGAATGGATGGTATATTCATGCAAATAAATTAGAATGGATCATACGAATGAATTAGAATGGATCGTGCGAATGAATTAGAATAAATCGTACGAATGCATTAGAATGGATCGTACGAATGAATTAGAATGAATCGTACGATCCATTCTAATTCATTCGTCCGATCCATTCTAATTTATTCGCACGAATGTATCCATTCTAATTCATTCGTACAATCCATTCTAATTCATTCGCACGATCCATTCTAATTCATTCGTATGATCCATTCTAATTCATTCCTACGATCTATTCTAATTCATTCGCTCGAATGTATCCATTCTAATTCATTTGTTCGATCCATTCTAATTCATTCGTACGATCCATTCAAATTCATTCGCATGATCCATTCTAATTCATTCGTACGATCCATTCTAATTCATTCTCATGAATGTAACCTTTCTAATTCAAATGTATGATCCATTCTAATTCATTTGTACGATCCATTCTAATCCATTCGTACGATCCAGTCTAATCCATTCGTACGATCCATTCTAATTCATTCGTACGATCCATTCTAATTCATTCTCACAAATGTAACCTTCCTAATTCATTTGTACGATCCACTCTAATTCATTCGTACGATCCATTCTAATCCATTCATACGATCCATTCTAATCCATTCGTACGATCCATTCTAATTCATTCGCACGAATGTAACCATTCTAATTCATTCGTACGATCCATTCTAATTCATTCCTACGATCCATTCTAATTCATTCGTACGAATGTATCCATTCTAATTCATTTGCACGATCCATTCTAATTCATTCCTATGATCCATTCTAATCCATTCGTACGATCCATTCTAATTCATTCGCATGATCCATTCTAATTCAATCGTATGATCCATTCTAATTCATTCGCACAAATGTATCCATTTTAATTCATTCGTATGATCCATTCTAATTTATTCATACGATCCATTCTAATTCATTCGCACGATCCATTCTAATTCATTCGCATGAATATATCTATTCTAATTCATTCGTATGATCCATTCTAATTTATTCGCACGATCTATTCTAATTCATTCGCACGATCTATTCTAATTCATTCGTACGATCCATTCTAATTCATTCGTACGATCCATTCTAATTCATTCGTACAAATGAATTAGAATGGATCGTGCGAATGAATTAGAATGGATCGTATGAACGAATTAGAATAGATCATACGAACGAATTAGAATGGACCGTATGAACGAATTAGAATGGATCATACGAATGAATTAGAATGGATAAATTCGAGCGAATGAATTAGAATGGATCGTACGAATGAATTAGAATAGATCATAGGAATGAATTAGAATGGATCGTGCAAATGAATTAGAATGGATACATTCGTGCGAATGAATTAGAATGGATCGTAGGAATGAATTATAATGGATCGTACGAATGAATTAGAATGGTTACATTCGTGCGAATAAATTAGAATGGATCGTACGAATGGATTAGAATGGATCGTACGAATGGATTAGAATGGATCGTACGAATGAATTAGAATGCATCGTACAAATGAATTAGAAAGGTTATATTTGTGAGAATGAATTAGAACGGATCGTACGAATGGATTAGAATGGATCGTACGAATGGATTAGAATGGATCATACAAATGAATTAGAAAGGTTACATTCGTGAGAATGAATTAGAATGGATCGTACGAATGAATTAGAGTGGATCATGCGAATGAATTTGAATGGATCGTACGAATGAATAAGAATGGATCGTACGAATGAATTAGAATGGATCGTACGAATGTATCCATTCTAATTCATTTGTACGATCCATTCTAATTCATTCATATGATCCATTCTAATTCGTACGTACGATCCATTCTAATTCGTTCGTACGATCCATTCTAATTCATTCGCACGATCCATTCTAATTCATTCGCACGATCCATTCTAATTCTTTTATATGATCCATTCTAATTTATTCGCACGAATGTATCCATTCTAGTTTATTCGTACGCTCCATTCTAATTCATTCGTACGCTCCATTCTTATTCATCGCACAAATGTATCCATTCTAATTCATTCGTACGATCCATTCTAATTCATTCACACGATCGATTCGAATTCATTCGTTTGATCCATTCTAATTCATTCGTACGATCCATTCTAATTCTTTCGTACGATCCATTCTAATTCATTCGCACGATCTATTCTAATTCATTCGTACAATCCATTCTAATTCATTCGTACGATCCATTCTAATTCATTCGCACTATCCATTCTAATTCATTCGTACGATCCATTCTAATTCATTCATACGATCCATTCTAATTCATTCGCACAAATGTATCCATTCTAATTCATCCGTACGATCCATTCTAATTCATTCATACGATCTATTCTAATTCATTCGCACGAATGTATCCATTCTAATTCATTCGCACAATCCAATCTAATTCAAACGTATGATCCATTCTAATTCATTCACATGATGTATTCTAATTCATTCGTATGATCCATTCTAATTCATTCGTATGATTCATTATAATTCATTCGTACGATCCATTCTAATTCATTGGCACAAATGTATCCATTCTAATTCATTCGTACGATCCATCTAATTCATTCGCACAATCCATTCTAATTCATTTGTATGAATGTATCCATTCTAATTCATTCGCACAATCCATTCTAATTCATTCGTATGATCCATTCAAATTCATTCGTACGATCCATTCTAATTCATTTGCATGAATGTATCCATTCTAATTTATTCCTACAATCCAGTCTAATTCATTCGTACGATCCATTCTAATTCATTCGCACGAATATATCCATTCTAATTCATTCGTACGATCTGTTCTAATTCATTCGCACGATCCATTCTAATTCTTTCATATGATCCATTCTAATTCATTCGCACGAATGTATCCATTCTAGTTCATTCGTACGCTCCATTCTAATTCATTCGTACGCTCCATTCTTATTCATCGCACAAATGTATCCATTCTAATTTATTCATACGATCCATTCAAATTCAATCGTATGATCCATTCTAATTCATTCGCACGATCAATTCTAATTCATTCGTGCGATCCATTCTAATTTATTCGCACGAATGTATCCATTCTAATTCATTTGTACGATCCATTCTAATTCATTCGTATGATCCATTCTAACTCATTCGGTGGATCCATTTTAATTCATTCGTACAATCCATTCTAATTCATTGGCACGATCCATTCTAATTTATTCATACGATCCATTCTAATTCATTCGTATGATCTATTCTAATTCATTCGCATGATCCATTCTAATTCATTCGTACGATCCATTCTAATTCATTCGTACAATCCATTCAAATTCATTCGTACGATGCAATCTAATTCATTGGCACAAATGTATCTATTCTAATTCATTCGTACGATCCATTCTAATTCGTTCATACGATCCATTCTAATTCGTTCGTACGATCCATTCTAATTCGTTCGTACGATCCATTCTAATTCAATCGTACGATCTATTCTAATTCATTTGTACGATCCATTTTAATTCATTCGTACAAATGAATTAGAATGGATCGTATGAATGAATAAGAATGTATCGTACGAATGAATTAAAATGGATACATTTGTGCGAATTAATTAGAATGGATCGTACGAATGAATTAGAATGGATCGTACGAATGAATTAGAATGGTTACATTCGTACGAATGGATTAGAATGGATCGTACGAATGGATTAGAATGGATCGTACGAATGAATTAGAATGGATCATACAAATGAATTAGAAAGGTTACATTTGTGAGAATGAATTAGAATGGATCGTACGAATGGATTAGAATGGATCGTACGAATGGATTAGAATGGATCGTACGAATGGATTAGAATGGATCATACGAATGAATTAGAAAGGTTACATTCGTGAGAATAAATTAGAATGGATCGTGCGAATGAATTAGAATGGATCGTACGTGTTTGGGGGATTTTTCCTGGTCCTTGCGAGCCACCTGTAAGATCAAGAAAAAAGAAACGTGAGAACGGCTGGCTCCCTTAGGAGCGCAGACCCTCCGACGCTCAAGTCAGTTATGGTAACACCACGGAGAGCTGTTGTATACCAAAGTGGTAGTGAAAGGGATTTCGAACCTGTACTTTGGAGCCTGGGGGTGTGTATTTATAGACATGGGCGACCTATCTAGTTACGACGCGTGGAAGCTGTTTCCGGCACCTTCTAGGCCCCCATGTGCTGGCTCACGTGGATCTGACAGTCCTTGGTACTTGAGCTCCTGACATTCTTTGTCGTCTAGCTCGCCTGACGAAGTAGTGGGGGACAGCTGCTGCTGTTCTGTTGCCGCCAGGGGAATCTTCTAGAATGTTCAAGTCTGGGAGGTTTCAAACCGACTCCGATGGGCTTCCATGGACTGCAAACGTCCACGTAGCTTCAGTGGGTGCTTGACACCTGGTAATCCTTATGCTGCTCTATTGTGGGCGACCTCATCCTCCGTTGCTCCGTCCTTCCCTCCACTTTTATCAAGAGTCGGACCTCGCAGGAGCGACCTCTTCGATAAACAGGGGTCTGGACGAGCTTGGCGAGCTCCTGAGCGAGCTTGAGCGAGCTCCTGAGCGAGCTCGAGCGAGCTCCTGAGCGAACATTGGCGAGCTCCTGAGCGAGCATTGGCGAGCTCCTGAGCGAGCTTGGGCGAGCTCCTGAGCGAGCTTTGGCGAGCTCCTGAGCGAGCTTTTGGCGAGCTCCTGAGCGAGCATTGGCGAGCTCCTTCGCGCTCTTTGTCTAAGCCATTTACAGAATTTGGTCGTGTTCCTGCGGGGTCTGGGGGAACGCCAGCTCTTGGCGGGGCGAGCTGCACTCAGATACAAGGTGTCCATCCAGCTCCAAGCGGGGCGAGCTCCTCACGGGCTGTGAGAGCGAGCTTTTGGGCGAGCTCCTGGGCGAACTTTGGGCGAGCTCCTGGGGGGTCTGGGGGAACGCCAGCTCTTGGCGGGGCGAGCTGCACTCAGATACAAGGTGTCCATCCAGCTCCAAGCGGGGCGAGCTCCTCACGGGCTGTGAGAGCGAGCTTTTGGGCGAGCTCCTGGGCGAACTTTGGGCGAGCTTCTGAACGAGCTTGCCCTGGGCCCCTTCAGCCCAATGTGGATCCCGCTCCCTGTCAAGATGACTGGGTGAGCACGGGAGAGCGAACTCCTGATCGGGTTTCAATCACCCCCAACATTACCCCCTCCTGAGGGAGCGACCAAGGAGACTTGACGCTTGCTCAGGAGTCTTAGCGAGCTCCTACCCCTTGTAATGTGCCTGATATCAATGTCTGCTGCAACAGTTTTCTGGCGGGGCGGAGATAGTAGCTATGGGCAATCCGCGTCGAGAGTTTAGACTGTCAGTACTTCACAAACGCTGGGCGGGCCGCGAGCGTCAGCCACGAGCGATCTCCTTCCGGCGCGGGCTTGCCACACGCGGTCAGGGTCGGCGTCGGGCGAGCTGCTGGCACCTGCCGCGAGCGATCTGCGCCGAGAGCTGACTGCCAGTACTTCACAAACGCTGGGCGAGCCGCGAGCGTCAGCCACGAGCGATCTCCTTCCGATGCGAGCTTGTCACATGCGGCCAGGGTCTGCGTCGGGCGAGCTGCGGGCTCCTGCTGCGAGCGATCTTGTGACTTGGGTATCGCACCAAATCTCCAATGGTCGCTTCGTCTTGAATGCAGCGCGAGGCTCAAGGCGGATACAACGAATCTCATTATGAGATCCCGATCGGCGCGAGACACGTGTTTCCTCCTTATTCGCTCTGCTCCTGTCAGTAAATGACAGCGTCGGTGCCGGCGCAGCTTTTTCCACGCGTGGCCCACGTGGCGCTTGACGATTGGAAAGAAGCGAGCTGTCGCTTCGTCTGTCGTCACGTCGCCTCGCTGAGTGCGCTCGGGCATTAACTGCGGATCGATTCACCTGTGTCTCACTCGCCTATAAATAGGGGATGGGGGGCGATTTCTACCGTCGCGTGAAAACAGCTCTCCCTTCTCTCCAGCTCGCTCTCTCTTTCTTGCTCTAATGGCTTCTGCTTCCGACGTTGCTGCTGCCGTTGCCGCCGCTGCTACCGCCGCCCAAGCCTCTGAGCCCGCCGCTGAGAGGGCGGTGGTATGGCTGCAGAACCCGATCGGGGTGCCCGTCGGGGATAGTATCCGGGCGGCGATCGATCTCCCTCGGGAGATCGTCGTCGCCGAGATGCCACTCTCGGGGAGGCCGTCCCAGGGCACAGTAGCTTCTGTCGGGCTGCTGTGGTCCGGGCTGCGGTTCCCCCTGAGTCATCTCGCCGGGGAGCTCCTGGAGTTGACGGGTCTTTGCCCCGCCCAACTCTCAGGAAACTCCTGGGGGATACTCTACGGGTTGTCTCAGCTGGAGATCGCTCTGAATGCGAGGATCCCACTGAGCTACTTGCTCAAAAAGTGGCTCCTCAAGCCCTCGCCGGTCTACAGCACCGTGGGCTGCGGCTACTTCTATCTTGCCGGGCGGCCTGGCGAGGTGCTCCCCTTCTCCACCGTCGAGAGCAAGGACCGCCACTGGAAGGACCATCCCTTCGTGGCGGTTGGCAACTGGCGCGGGCGGCACAGCGGAGTCCCGGCTCACCCTGGGGTTCCTCCGACGGCGGTCTTCCGGGAGATCTCCTTCTACAAGGCGGGGAAGAAGAAGTGCATCGCTCCCGATCGGGAGAAGTCTCTGGACGAGGCGATCCTCCACTACCTTGGTGGGCGGACTCCAGAGAAGATCACCGCTCCCGACTTCGCCTTCCAGCTGAAGGACGGGAAGACCGGCGCTATTCTGCTGAAGCAGAAAGTGGTCCGGAAGAAGAAAGAGGAGGAGGTCGGCGCTATTCCGCCGATGCAGAACGCCCCTCCTCCCTCTAAAGGGGCCAGCAAGGGGGCAGGGAGCTCCGGAGGCAACCCCCGCAAGAAGGTAGCACGGAGGCGGGCCTCGCCCATCCGCTTCGACGACCCCGACACCCTAGAGATGCTCCGCCAGGGTGAAGCCGCCGCTCCCCCGCCACCTCCTCGTCCAGACGCCGGCCCAGGTCAGCCCACTGCCCCAACTCCCATAGTCCGCCGAAAGATCCAAATGGTCGAGCCCGACGACCCGAACATCGACCTCCCGCTAACCATGGCGGAAGTCGAATCCGGGATGGCTCAAATTTTAATGGGCTACTTTCCGGGCGACCTGACCGTGCCGCTTCGTGTAGCAGTGATGACGCCGGAGATGGAGGCGCGCGGGAAGAAGAAGGCCAAGCGTGCGGGGCCCGCGCCTTCTAACGTCCAGGCGGCGCAACGGCAGAAAGCGCTGGAGGAGGCGGGCTTGTACTCGGAGCCCAGCTGGACGGACTCCGCGGAAGAGGCCTCAGGCCCCGAGGAGGAAGAGCCCGCTCCTCAGCCTTCCCAGGCGGAGCCTTCTGCTTCCGCCCAAGTGGAGAAGCCCGCGACTCCATCAGCTCCCGTACCAGGGGCGGGGTCAAGCGGGCAGGAGCCGCCATCTCCCGCCAACGGGGCAGGGATCCAGCAGGGCGAGTCAGACGCCGTTGCTGCGACCTCCTTGCCGGTGTCGGCTCCTCCTCCCGCGGCCTTTACACCGGAGGCCGCTCCAGCCCCCGCCCCTCCGACCTTGCCTCCTGCAGAGGGTCAGGAGGGAGCGGGCTCCCAGCAGGGCTTAGGGGACCTGGTCTACAGGTCCCCGAGTTTCGTAGACATTGGCTCCGATTCCGAGTCCTTCAGCTCGGAGTCGGAGGCCAAAGGGGCCACGGCGGACCCTCCGAGCCCGCCAGGAGCCGGAGCTCGCCCGGGGGAGGTGATAGCCCCCACTCCTCCCGGCGTGCCCCCTCTTTCCGGAGCTCCCGGCGGTCCCAGCGCGGGTTCCTCTGTGGAGGAAGGGAGGGCGCCCCACTACGTGCGGCAGCTGCTGGGCCGCAACGTTTTCGCGCGAGCTCCCTTCGCTTCTATAAGCGAGCGCCTGGCCGAGGTACGCTCCGCACCTGTCTGGGTAAATTTTAGTCTCAATTCTTGCTAACCTCTTTACCTTTCTTATGCAGGCGGAGAAGCAGAGCCAGGCGCTGGCCGCGGAGGTTGCTGGAGCCGGGAAGGCGCTGGCCGCTTTGTTCGATGATTCCCTTCGAGGGTCTGAGCGCAAGGTGGACGAGCACATCCACGAGCTCCAGCTAGCCAAGGCGGAGCGAGACGAAGCTGTGTCCGCCCGGGAGGTCGCGCAGCGGGAGGTGGCTCAACTTTAAGGCGAGGTTGCTGCTCTGAAGACGGAGATCGCTGCCTTGAAGGAGACGCACGCCAACGGCCTTCGGGCTCAGCAAGACCGCCTCCAAACTCAACTGGACGATCTCCTCAAGAAAGGCGCCCTGGCCGCTGTGGAGAAATACAAGACCGAAAGGTCGAAGAAGCGACGCCGAGGAGACGACAGTGGGGCGGAGACAAGCAAGCCTTGAGCTCGCAGCTTTGCAACTGTTTTTGTAATTCTCGTCTATCAATAAAATTTTCATCTTTTTAAGCTCGACTTTGTGTCTTTTTATCTTTCTCTGCGTTGCTCATGAGTCCGCTCTAGGAGTTCACAGCGACCTCGAGAGTGATACCCCGGGCGAGGCGGCTAATTCGATTCAATCTTTTTATTTTTAAAACATATGCAATACGAAAAACTCGGCATGCTCGCAAAAACTCGACAAGTCTCTGAGCCCGGAAAACGTTTAAGCAAACCAAAAAGACTTCAAAAACTTCCCTACACTCAGAGACTTAAACCATTTTTATTTTTTTTTAAAAGAAAACTAATAAGTGCTAGCTGCCCCCTGCCCGGTTAATTTCTCTCGATGGTCCTGTTCGGCGGGCTCGCCCTTCGAGGGGTACGCCAACGCCAGGATGCTTCCGTTCATGGCAGGTGAACGCGAAGGATCCTAGTTAGGCTTAGAGTCCTCTTGGGCAGCGGAATTCCCCGGGAAGCTCAAGGTCGCCCACTGGCTGCCTCTGAGGATCCCGGTCTAGCTTTAAGTCCGCACAACGGCGGACTGCCCCGAGAAGCTCAAGGTCGCCCACTGGCTGCCTCTGAGGATCCCGGTCTTGCTTTAAGTCCGCACAACGGCGGACTGCTCCGGGAAGCTCAAGGTCGCCCACTGGCTACCTCTGAGGATCCCGGTCTTGCTTTAAGTCCGCACAACGGCGGACTGCTTTGTAGATCAAGCGAGCTCTTGGTGCAGCGAGCTTCCGGGTGGAGTTCGTTGTGGAAAATCCCATCATTCATTCATAACTTCAAACGATAATTTACAAAAATTCACTTAGGCATAGAACTTGCGAAGGTGCAAAGCATTCCAAGGCCGCTCTAACAAATCGCCTTCAGCGGTCATCAACTGGTAAGCCCCCGAGCCACGCGCTTCGTGTATTATGTAGGGACCCTCCCAGTTCGCCGCGAGCTTCCCTGCATTAGGCTCCTGCGTGTTTGCGAACACCTTTCTCATCACCATGTCCCCGGCTTTGAATGCCCGATGGCGGACTCTTTTGTCATAGGCGCGCTTCATTTCTTGTCGGTATCCAGCGAGATATAGATTGGCGCGCTCTCGTCTTTCTTCGAGCTGGTCTAGGGAGTCGGCGAGCAGAACGTCGTTATCGACCTCACCTGCAGCAAGCTTTCTTTCTGTTGGCAGCTCGGCTTCGATGGGCAGCACGGCTTCACACCCGTAAGTCAGGCTGAAAGGCGATTCGCCGGTCGAGCGACGTGGAGTGGTACGATAGGCCCACAGCACGCCGTCGAGCTCCTGCTCCCATAGTCCTTTCTTTCCTTCCAACCTTTTCTTGAGGTTATCTAGGATTACTCGGTTCGTTGCTTCGGCCTGCCCGTTGCTTTGAGGGTATCTCGGAGACGAGAACCTTAGGTCGACCCCGTATTCGATGCAAAAGCTTCTGATCAAGCGATTGTCGAACTGGCGACCATTGTCGGTGATGAGCACTCGGGGTAGCCCAAAGCGACAGAAAATATTCTTCCAAAGGAAGTCTTTGACTTGCTTCTCACCAATCTTAGCTAGCGGGACCGCTTCCACCCATTTGGTGAAGTAGTCCGTAGCTACTAAGATGAATTTCTTCTGTCGGGTAGACACAGGGAAAGGTCCCACAATGTCCAACCCCCATTGCTGGAAAGGCCAGGGGCTCGCCAGAGGGTGCAGCTCTTCTGCAGGCATATGGTTTGTCGTGGCGTGCTTCTGGCATTGGATGCACCTCTGAGCGGTCTTCAAAGCGTCCTGCTCCAGAGTGGGCCACCAGTACCCTTGCCTTCGAACTTTCGCAGCTAGAGATCGCCCACCAGCGTGGTTTCCCAGCTCGCCAGAGTGGATGCAATTCAGAACTTCTTCGGTCTCCGGGCTTTCGATGCAACGAAGGTTTGGCCCGCCAAACGACCTCCGAAAAAGGCGATCCCAACGAATGAGATAGCGACCAGCGCATTTCTCCAATCGCCGAGCTTCCTCTTTACCTTCGGGAAGCTCGCCCTTCTGAAGGAAACGAAGAATGAGAGCAATCCACCCGCCAGGAGATACGTCGGCAGAAACTTGGTTAACTGCGAGCTCCGCCAGCTGGAGCCGAGACTGATTCTGGACTTCAATGAGAATATGGCGAGCTTCCGATGTTCCCAGCAAGGAGGCGGCGTTTGCCAAGGCATCAGCTCGCCTATTATCGGCTCGCGGAATTTGCTCGAAAGAGATCTTTTCGAACTCCGCGGCCTTGCTTTTCACCAGATCAACGTAGATCGCCATTCGTGCATCCCGGGAGGCGTACTCCCCATTGATTTGGCAAATAATTAGCTGGGAATCACTAAAGACTTTTAAGCGTTTGGCGCCTACCTCTTGAGCGAGCTCCAGACCTGCCAGTAACGCCTCGTACTCTGCTTCATTGTTAGTAGCGGCGAAATCCAGCCGGACTGATTTCTCGAGCAGCACCTCTTGGGCGATCAGAGCGACCCCGATCCCTGCTCCCAAAGCGTTGGAGGAACCATCGACAAACAATTTCCATCCCATCGCCTCTGGATGCTCATTTGGAGGACGCTCGCCTTGGTTGTCCAAGAACCTCGCCTTCCCAGGGTGTGCCTCAGTTGGCTCATCCTCCTGGTACTGGACTGGCTCTTCTATGGGGAAGTCTGCTAAGAAATCGGCGAGAACCTGCCCTTTGACAGCAACTCGAGGGACATACTCCAATCCACAGGCGGCGAGTTCGGCAGACCATCGATACAACCTGCCGGCTACCGAAGGCCTGGAGAGGGCGCACTTTAGGGGGTGCTCCGTGATGACATTGACGGTATGCGCCGAGAAGTAGGGGTGAAGCTTCCTCGCGGTAAGGACCAAAGCCAAAGCGACCTAAGCCAAAGCGACCTTCTCGATTGGTCGATACCGGAGCTCGGCGGGAAGCATCGTGTGGCTCACAAAATAGACAGGCCGCTCTACCTTTGCTTCTTCCACTACCAGGACCCCGCTTACGGCGTTCTCCGTGACTGCGAGATACACGCCAAGCTCGGCGCCATCTTTTGGTGCCGCTAGGATCGGCGGGCTCGCAAGATAGTCTTTGATCTTCTGAAAGGCGCGCTCGCAATTTTCATCCCAGCAAATGCTCGCTCCTTTTCGCAGCAGCTCGAAAAGAGGTCGGCAATTGTCTGAGGATTTAGATATAAACCGGTTGAGCGCGGCGATTCGTCCGCTCAATCTCTGGACTTCTTGCCGGGTTCTCGGTGCGGGCATTTCGACAAGTGCTCGGATTTGCCCAGGGTCGGCCTCGATCCCCCTGTGGGTGACCAGGTACCCGAGGAATTTCCCCGAAGTCACCCCGAATGCGCACTTCGCCGGGTTCAGCCTCATTTGAAACTTTCTCAATATCTCGAAGGTTTCGCGGAGGTCGGCGACGTGCCCTCCTCGCTCTCGACTTTTTACCAGAAGGTCGTCAACATAGACCTCGACATTTCTGCCGATCTGATTTTTAAACATGCGAGTGACTAACCTTTGGTAGGTCGCTCCAGCGTTCTTGAGTCCGAAGGGCATCACTCGATAGCAGTAGAGCTTCTGGTAGCCCGCTCCGGAGTAGAAAGCGGTCTTCTCCTGATCTTCAGGATGGAGGGGTATTTGGTTATACCCTGAGTATCCATCCATGAAGGACAGAGCTCGGAACCCGACAGCTGCATCAACCAGTGCGCCGATTCTCGGAAGAGGAAATCCGTCCTTCGGGCATGCCTTGTTGAGGTCGGAGAAGTCGATGCACACTCTGACCGCTCCGCTCTTCTTAGGCACTGCCACGATATTGGAGATCCACTCGGGGAAATGTGCCTCGCGGATGAAGCCGGCTCGCTCCAGCTTATCTATCTCTGCCGCCACTGCAACGGACTTCGCTGCAGGTATGTGCCGAGCTTTCTGCTTGACCGGCGAGAACTCCTTCGCGATATGCAGACGATGACAGGCGACCTCCGGGTCAATCCCTGGCATGTCCGCGAAGCTCCAGGCGAATACGTCGCGGTATTCCCTGAGCAAGCTGGTTATGGCTTGGACCTCGCCCTCGGTTAACGAGGTCCCAAGACTAACAATTCTTGGCCCTTCTGCGCCGCCCACGTCGATCTCTTGAAGTGGTTCGGCCACCGGAAAACTTCCTCTTCTGGGGGTTGTCAGGCGACCCTCCTTCGACTTAAGGTCCGCACCGCTCCCACCCGGGGATGGAGCAGGGGAATAAGGCGAGGAGGTCCCCGGCGGGCTCCCCGGGAGCTCGGCCGTTGCGAGCGGTAATTGCTAGGATGGCGCGGGCCTCTTGGCCTCGGCGACTTCCAAGTCCATGAGGTGAGGAGCATCTTGCTCGCATCTGGTCGCGATTACTTGATCTCCCCGAATGACTACAATCCCGCTTGCTGTCGGGAATTTGAGGGCCTGATGGTTGGGTGACGACACCGCCTTCATCTGCCTTAACCAAGGCCGCCCGAGGATGGCGTTAAAGGCCGAACTCCCGTCAACTACCGCGAAGCGGACTTGGCGAGCTTCCGGGCCCGCTGTCACGGTAAGGGTTATCTCTCCCGCTACTTTGGCGACCTCTCCGGTGAAGCCACTGAGGGAGCTCGTCGAGGGAGACAAATCGACGAGTCTCAACCCCATTCGCAGGTAGGCCGATAGGAAAAGGATGTCAACGGCGCTTCCTGAATCTACTAGAGCTCGCCTCACCTCGATGTTTGCCATCATCAGGCGTATGACGAGGGGGTCATTGTGGGGAGTGACAACCCCAGCCATGTCATCCTCTGAAAACCAGAGGAAATCGCGGGCTTCCATCCTTGGTGCTTGAAGTAAAGTAGGGGTTAGGGAGACAGAAAATACCTTCTGCGCCCGCTCCATCTCCCTTACTCGCCGGCGGGCTTCATTACTTGATCTGGGGCCGCTCAACCTCCCGCTAATGGTGTGGCAGATCGCCGGTCCTCCCGGGGGAGGAGGAGGTAAGGCGGGCTCCGCGAGTCCTGGGCGATCTCCCTCCCGAGGAGCTCGTTCTGGAATCACCTCGAACCTCCTTGGTGGCGAGATGAATTGGGTCAGATGCCCCAGCGCGATCAAGTCCTCCAGGTGGTTTTTCAGAGCCCGGCATCTATTAGTGTGATGCCCAGGACTTCGATGAAAAGCGCATCGCCGCGAGTTGTCGGTAGAGCCGGGCTCTCCGACCTGTAGGGGTGGCGGATACTGGAAGAAAGGCTCATTCCGAATCTGATGGAAAATTTGCCCTGGCGAGTGAGTCAGCACGGTGAAGTCCCGCTCCCCGGGTCCCGGAGGCAAGCGCCAGTTCGCCGGCCTTCCAGCGACCACCGCGGGTGCTTCAGCGGGCTGTATTGCAGGAGCTGCAGCCGGTCCGGGCAAGGGTACCGCAAGTGGCACCTCCCTCCTCTCCACGGCTTTAACGACAAGAGGTCGCAAAGCTGGAGGAGGTCGCTGTTCTACCGCCTTTCCCTTCCGATCTAGCACCGCATCCTCGAGCTTGATGTGCTGCTGGACCAGGGCGAACAGTTCGACCATTGTGCGAGGGTCCTTGATCACCAAGGCGTCATGAAGCTTGCCCCCCTCGGGGAGGGCGCTTCTGAAGGCGCTCACCGCGGTACGATCCTGGCCCGCCGCGTCTTCCAGAGCGAGGTAAGCGCTTCGGAATCGCGTTGCGAAGCATCGGAGCGTTTCGCGAGCTCCCATGGCCAGAGTGAACAGAGATTCGATCCTCTTCGGGGGCTGCCTGTTGCAGCGATACTGCTCCAGGAATAGCCTAGAGAGAGTTGGAAAGTTGGGGATCACGCCGGACGGCAGCTTGTGGAACCAATTCAATGCCGATCCGGTCAGACTGCTTGGAAACGCGCGACACAGGACATAGTCCTGATCCCGGAAAAATAGAAGTTTCCTGTAGGCCAAGAGATGGTCGACGGGATCTTGCGACCCGTCGAACAATACAAACTTCGGGGGGGTCCAGTGGTGAGGAAAACCCCCTTGATGGACCTCGCTGGTGAAAGGCGAGCTTCCTCCGTGGGCGGCGAGGTCCTCCAGTAAATCCACTGGCGCACTAGGTTGCTGCCAGTGCCCGGGGAGAAATCCCAAAGGTGGCTGCGCAGGTCCTAGGCGCTCGTGCGCACTCCCTCTAGGAAGGGTCGGATCCACCCCACGGCGACCCTCGGGAGCCACCAATCGGCGGCCTCCTGGCTGCTCGCGCGCGGATCCCTTCAGCGAGGCGGTTGGTCTGTGGGAGGCCGTCACCTCTCGAGGTTCGGAAGGTAGAGTCACCGCAGGCTCTTTCCCTCGTCGCCGATGACGCGGGTCGCGATCCCTCTCTTGAGACCTCGCCTCCGATCCGTCAGAGTCAACGCTCCGGCTACGTCGGCGAGGGATGGTTGCACGCGAGGTCGCTTGGTTGCTGGACCGCTGTGTTACAAGCTTCTGCAACCTTGTGAGCGGGGTCTCCTTCGCTCCACGCACGGCCGTCCTCTCAACCGGGGGCTCCGGTCGGGAAGTTCGCCGTGCTGGGGCGGTCGTGGGCAGACGCGAGGAGACGGGAGGTCGCGCGGGGGACGCGGGTCTCGAAGGTCCTGACCGCCGGCTAGCCGCCGGAGCCTGACGCAAGCGCGTCAACTCCTCCATCATCGCCCGCTGGGTGGCCAACATCTCCAACAGGAGCTGGTCACTGAGCGGGACAAAGGGCTGGGGAGTCTCAGCGGGGGGTTCGCTGTGCACAGACCCCATACGGGCCCTCGCCCGCCTACGCCCCCTTGTCGCCGGAGCCATCTTTGGGGTTTCTAAGGCCGTTGACGCACAGCCGTATGGTCGTGGGCGTTCTCACAGGAACCAGTTCGAGATCCCACAGACGGCGCCAAATGTTTGGGGGATTTTTCCTGGTCCTTGCGAGCCACCTGTAAGATCAAGAAAAAAGAAACGTGAGAACGGCTGGCTCCCTTAGGAGCGCAGACCCTCCGACGCTCAAGTCAGTTATGGTAACACCACGGAGAGCTGTTGTATACCAAAGTGGTAGTGAAAGGGATTTCGAACCTGTACTTTGGAGCCTGGGGGTGTGTATTTATAGACATGGGCGACCTATCTAGTTACGACGCGTGGAAGCTGTTTCCGGCACCTTCTAGGCCCCCATGTGCTGGCTCACGTGGATCTGACAGTCCTTGGTACTTGAGCTCCTGACATTCTTTGTCGTCTAGCTCGCCTGACGAAGTAGTGGGGGACAGCTGCTGCTGTTCTGTTGCCGCCAGGGGAATCTTCTAGAATGTTCAAGTCTGGGAGGTTTCAAACCGACTCCGATGGGCTTCCATGGACTGCAAACGTCCACGTAGCTTCAGTGGGTGCTTGACACCTGGTAATCCTTATGCTGCTCTATTGTGGGCGACCTCATCCTCCGTTGCTCCGTCCTTCCCTCCACTTTTATCAAGAGTCGGACCTCGCAGGAGCGACCTCTTCGATAAACAGGGGTCTGGACGAGCTTGGCGAGCTCCTGAGCGAGCTTGAGCGAGCTCCTGAGCGAGCTCGAGCGAGCTCCTGAGCGAACATTGGCGAGCTCCTGAGCGAGCATTGGCGAGCTCCTGAGCGAGCTTGGGCGAGCTCCTGAGCGAGCTTTGGCGAGCTCCTGAGCGAGCTTTTGGCGAGCTCCTGAGCGAGCATTGGCGAGCTCCTTCGCGCTCTTTGTCTAAGCCATTTACAGAATTTGGTCGTGTTCCTGCGGGGTCTGGGGGAACGCCAGCTCTTGGCGGGGCGAGCTGCACTCAGATACAAGGTGTCCATCCAGCTCCAAGCGGGGCGAGCTCCTCACGGGCTGTGAGAGCGAGCTTTTGGGCGAGCTCCTGGGCGAACTTTGGGCGAGCTCCTGGGGGGTCTGGGGGAACGCCAGCTCTTGGCGGGGCGAGCTGCACTCAGATACAAGGTGTCCATCCAGCTCCAAGCGGGGCGAGCTCCTCACGGGCTGTGAGAGCGAGCTTTTGGGCGAGCTCCTGGGCGAACTTTGGGCGAGCTTCTGAACGAGCTTGCCCTGGGCCCCTTCAGCCCAATGTGGATCCCGCTCCCTGTCAAGATGACTGGGTGAGCACGGGAGAGCGAACTCCTGATCGGGTTTCAATCACCCCCAACAGTACGAACGAATTAGAATGGATAGTACGAACGAATTAGAATGGACCATACGAATGAATTAGAAAAGATACATTTGTGCGAATGAATTAGATTGCATCGTATGAATGAATTTGAATAGATTGTACGAATGAATTAGAATGGATCGTGCGAACGAATTAGAATGGATCGTATGAATGAATTAGAATGGATCGTACGAATGATTTAGAATGGATACATTCGAGCGAATGAATTAGAATGGATCGCACGATCCATTCTAATTCATTCGTACGATCCATTCTAATTCATTCTCACAAATGTAACCTTTCTAATTCATTTGTACGATCCATTCTAATTCATTCGTATGATCCATTCTAATCCATTCGTACGATCCATTCTAATTCATTCGCACGAATGTAACCATTCTAATTCATTCGTACGATCCATTCTAATTCATTCCTACGATCCATTCTAATTCATTCGCACGAATGTATCCATTCTAATTCATTTGCACGATCCTTTCTAATTCATTCCTATGATCCATTCTAATTTATTCGCACGATCTATTCTAATTCATTCGAATGGATCATACGAATGAATTAGAATGGATCGTACGAATGAATTAGAATGGATCATGCGAATGAATTTGAATGGATCGTACGAATGAATTAGAATAGATCGAACGAATGAATTAGAATGGATACATTCGAGAGAATGAATTATAATAATTCGTAGGAATGAATTAGAATGGATCATACGAATGCATTAGAATGGATCGTGCGAATGAATTAGAATGGATCGTACGAATGAATTAGAAAGGATCGTACGAACGAATTAGAATGGATCGTACGAACGAATTAGAATGGATCGTACGAACGAATTAGAATGGATCGTATAAACGAATTTGAATAGATCGTACGAATTAATTAGAATGGATACATTCGAGGGAATGAATTAGAATGGATCGTACGAATGAATTAGAATGGATCATAGGAATGAATTAGAATAGATCGTGCGAATGAGTTAGAATGGATCATATGAATGAATTAGAATGGTTACATTCGTGCGAATGAATTAGAATGGATCGTACGAATGGATTAGAATGGATCATACGAATGGATTAGAACGCATTGTACGAATGAATTAGAATAGATACATTTGTTCGAATGAATTAGATTGCATCGTACGAATGGATTTGAATGGATTGTACGAATGAATTAGAATGGATCGTATGAATGAATTAGAATGGATCATGCGAATGAATTAGAATAGATCGTACGAATGAATTAGAATGGATCGTGCGAACAAATTAGAATGGATCATATGAACGAATTAGAATGGATCGTACGAATGAATTAGAATGGATACATTCGAGCGAATGAATTAGAATGGATCGTACGATGCAATCTAATTCATTCGCACGATCCATTCTAATTCATTCTCACGAATGTAACCTTTCTAATTCATTTGTATGATCCATTCTAATTCATTCGTACGATCCATTCTAATCCATTCGTACGATCTATTCTAATCCATTCGTACGATCCATTCTAATTCATTCGTACAATCCATTCTAATTTATTCTCACAAATATAACCTTTCTAATTCATTTGTACGATCCATTCTAATTCATTCGTACGATCCATTCTAATCGATTCGTACGATCCATTCTAATTCATTCATATGATCCATTCTAATTCATTCGCACGAATGTAACCACTCTAATTCATTCGTACGACCCATTCTAATTCATTCCTACGATCCATTCTAATTCATTCGCACGAATGTATCCATTCTAATTCATTTGCACGATCCATTCTAATTCATTCCTATGATCCATTCTAATTCATTCGTACGATCCATTCTAATTCATTCGCTCGAATGTATCCATTCTAATTCATTCGTACGATCCATTCTAATTTATTCATACGATCCATTCTGATTCGTTCGTACGATCCATTCTAATTCATTCGTACGATCCATTCTAATTCATTCGTACGATCCATTCTAATTCATTCATACAAATGAATTAGAATGGATCGTATGAATGAATAAGAATGGATCGTACGAATGAATTAGAATGGATTGTGCGAATGAATTAGAATGAATCGTACGAATGAATTAGAATGGATACATTCGAGCGAATGAATTAGAATGGATCGTACGAATGAATTAGAATGGATCATAGGAGTAAATTAGAATGGATCGTGCAAATGAATTAGAATGGATACATTCGTGCGAATGAATTAGAATGGATCGTAGAAATGAATTAGAATGGATCGTATGAATGAATTAGAATGGTTACATTCGTGCGAATGAATTAGAATGGATCGTACGAATGAATTAGAATGGATCGTGCGAATGAATTAGAATTGATCATACGAATGAATTAGAATGGATCGTACGATCCATTCTAATTCATTCGCACGATCCATTCTAATTCATTCGTACGATCCATTCTAATTCATTCGCACGAATGTAACCATTCTAATTCATTCGTACGATCCATTCTAATTCATTCCTACGATCCATTCTAATTCATTCGCACGAATGTATCCATTCTAATTCATTTGCATGATCCATTCTATTTCATTCCTATGATCCATTCTAATTCATTCGTACGATCCATTCTAATGCATTCGCTCGAATGTATCCATTCTAATTCATTCGTATGATCCATTCTAATTCGTTCGTATGATCCATTCTAATTCGTTCGTACGATCCATTCTAATTAATTCGCACGATCTATTCTAATTCATTCGTACGATCCATTCTAATCTATTCGTATGATCAATTCTAATTCATTCGCACGATCCATTCTAATTCATTCTCACGAATGTAACCTTTCAAATTCATTTGTATGATCCATTCTAATTCATTCGTATGATCCATTCTAATCCATTCGTACGATCCATTCTAATTCAATTCGTGCAATCCATTCAAATTCATTCGCACAAATGTATCCATTCTAATTCATTCATATGATCCATTCTAATTCATTCGCACGAATATATCCATTCTAATGCATTCGTACGATCCATTCTAATTCATTCGCACGATCCATTCTAATTCATTCGTATGATCAATTCTAATTCATTCGCACGATCCATTCTAATTCATTCGTACGATCTAATTCATTCGTACGATCCATTCTAATTCATTCGTACGATCGATTCTAATTCATTCGCACGATCCATTCTTATTCATTTGCATGAATGTATCCATTCTAATTTATTCGTACGATCCAGTCTAATTCATTCGTACGATCCATTCTAATTCATTCGCAAGAATATATCCATTCTAATTCATTCGTACGGTCCTTTCTAATTCATTCACACGATCCATTCTAATTCTTTCATATGATCCATTCTAATTCATTCGCACGAATGTATCCATTCTAGTTCATTCGTACGCTCCATTCTAATTCATTCGTACGCTCCATTCTTATTCATCGCACAAATTTATCCATTCTAATTTATTCGTACGATCCATTCAAATTCAATCGTATTATCCATTCTAATTCATTCGCACGATCAATTCTAATTCATTCGTCCGATCCATTCTAATTCATTCGCACGAATGTATCCATTCTAATTCATTCGTACGATCCATTCTAATTCATTCGCATGATCCATTCTAACTCATTCGGTGGATCCATTCTAATTCATTTGCACGATCCATTCTAATTTATTCGTACGATCCATTCTAATTCATTCGTACGATCTATTCTAATTCATTCGCATGATCCATTCTAATTCATTCGTACGATCCATTTTAATTCATTCGTACAATCCATTCAAATTCATTCGTACGATGCAATCTAATTCATTCGCACAAATGTATCTATTCTAATTCATTCGTACAATGCGTTCGAATCCATTCGTACGATCCATTCTAATTCATTCGTATGATCAATTCTAATTCATTTGCACGATTCATTCTAATTCATTCATACGATCCATTCTAATTCATTCACACGAATGTAACCATTCTAATTCATTCGTACGATCCATTCTAATTCATTCGTATAATCTATTCTAATTCATTCGCACGATCCATTCTAATTCATTCGCATGAATGTATCCATTCTAATTCATTTGCACGGTCCATTCTAATTCATTCCTATGATCCATTCTAATTCATTCGTACGATCCATTCTAATTCATTCGCTTGAATGTATCCATTCTAATTCATTCATACGATCCATTCTAATTCATTCGTACGATCCATTCTAATTCATTGGGTGGATCCATTCTAATTCATTCGTACGATCCATTCTAATTCATTCGTACGATCCATTCTAATTCATTCGCTCGAATGTATCCATTCTAATTCATTCGTACGATCCATTCTAATTCGTTCATACGATCCATTCTGATTCGTTCATATGATCCATTCTATTTCATTCGTACGATCCATTCTAATTTATTCGTACAATCCATTCTAATTCATTCGCACAAATGAATTAGAATGGATCGTATGAATGAATAAGAATGGATCGTACGAATGAATTAGAATGGATCGTGCGAATGAATTAGAATGAATCGTACGAATGAATTAGAATGGATACATTCGAGCGAATGAATTAGAATGGATCGTACGAATGAATTAGAATGGATCATAGGAGTAAATTAGAATGGATCGTGCAAATGAATTAGAATGGATACATTCGTGCGAATGAATTAGAATGGATCGTAGGAATGAATTAGAATGGATCGTACGAATGAATTAGAATGGTTACATTCGTGCGAATGAATCAGAATGGATTGTACGAATGAATTAGAATGGATCGTGCGAATGAATTAGAATTGATCATACGAATGAATTAGAATGGATCGTACGATCCATTCTAATTCATTCGCACGATCCATTCTAATTCATTCGTACGATCCATTCTAATTCATTCGCACGAATGTAACCATTCTAATTCTTTCGTACGATCCATTCTAATTCATTCCTACGATCCATTCTAATTCATTCGCACGAATGTATCCATTCTAATTCATTTGCACGATCCATTCTAATTCATTCCTATGATCCATTCTAATTCATTCGTACGATCCATTCTAATTCATTCGCTCGAATGTATCCATTCTAATTCATTCGTATGATCCATTCTAATTCGTTCGTATGATCCATTCTAATTCGTTCGTACGATCCATTCTAATTAATTCGCACGATCTATTCTAATTCATTCATACGATCCATTCTAATCTATTCGTATAATCAATTCTAATTCATTCGCACGATCCATTCTAATTCTTTCATATGATCCATTCTAATTCATTCGCACGAATGTATCCATTCTAGTTCATTCGTACGCTGCATTCTAATTCATTCGTACGCTCCATTCTTATTCATCGCACAAATTTATCCATTCTAATTTATTCGTACGATCCATTCAAATTCAATCGTTTGATCCATTCTAATTCATTCGCACGATCAATTCTAATTCATTCGTCCGATCCATTCTAATTCATCCGCACGAATGTATCCATTCTAATTCATTCGTACGATCCATTCTAATTCATTCGCATGATCCATTCTAACTCATTCGGTGGATCCATTCTAATTCATTTGCACGATCCTTTCTATTTTATTCGTACGATCCATTCTAATTCATTCGTACGATCTATTCTAATTCATTCACATGATCCATTCTAATTCATTCGTACGATCCATTTTAATTCATTCATACAATCCATTCAAATTCATTCGAACGATGCAATCTAATTCATTCGCACAAATGTATCTATTCTAATTTATTCGTACAATGCGTTCGAATCCATTCGTACGATCCATTCTAATTCATTCGTATGATCAATTCTAATTCATTTGCATGATCCATTCTAATTCATTTATACGATCCATTCTAATTCATTCACACGAATGTAACCATTCTAATTCATTCGTACGATCCATTCTAATTCATTCGTATAATCCATTCTAATTCATTCGCACGATCCATTCTAATTCATTCGCACGAATGTATCCATTCTAATTCATTTGCACGGTCCATTCTAATTCATTCCTATGATCCATTCTAATTCATTCGTACGATCCATTCTAATTCATTCGCTTGAATGTATCCATTCTAATTCATTCGTACGATCCATTCTAATTCATTCGTACGATCCATTCTAATTCATTCGGTGGATCCATTCTAATTCATTCGTACGATCCATTCTAATTCATTCGCACGATCCATTCTAATTTATTCGTACGATCCATTCTAATTTATTCATACGATCTATTCTAATTCATTCGCATGATCCATTCTAATTCATTCGTACGATCCATTCTAATTCATTCATACAATCCATTCAAATTCATTCGTACGATGCAATCTAATTCATTCGCACAAATGTATCTAATCTAATTCATTCGTACAATGCGTTCTAATCCATTCGTACGATCCATTCAAATTCATTCGTACAATCCATTCTAATTCATTTGCACGATCCATTCTAATTCATTCGCACAAATGTATCCATTCTAATTCATTCGTACGATCCATTCTTATTCATTCATACGATCCATTCTAATTCATTTGCACGATCCATTCTAATTCATTCCTATGATCCATTCTACTTCATTCGTACGATCCATTCTAATTCATTCGCTCGAATGTATCCATTCTAATTCATTCGTAAGAACCATTCTAATTCATTCGTACGATCCATTCTAATTCATTCTCACGAATGTAACCTTTCTAATTCATTTGTATGATCCATTCTAATTCATTCGTACGAATGAATTCGAATGGATCGTACGAATGAATTAGAATAGATCGTACGAATGAATTAGAATGGATCGTACGAATAAATTAGAATGGATCGTGCGAATGAATTAGAATGGATCGTGCAAATGAATTAGAATGGATTGTACGAATGAATTAGAATGGATACATTCGAGCGAATGAATTAGAATAGATCGTAGGAATGAATTAGAATGGGTCATAGGAATGAATTAGAATGGATCGTGCAAATGAATTAGAATGGATACATTCGTGCGAATGAATTAGAATGGATCGTGCGAATGAATTAGAATGGATTGTACGAATGAATTAGAATGGATCGTACGATGCAATCTAATTCATTCGAGCGAATTAATTAGAATGGATCGTACAAATGAATTAGAATGGATCGTGCGAATGAATTAGAAAGGATCGTACGAATGAATTAGAATGGATATATTCGTGCGAATGAATTAGATTGCATCGTATGAATGAATTTGAATGGATTGTACGAATGAATTAGAATGGATCGTACGAATGAATTAGAATGGATCATGCGAATGAATTAGAATAGAGCATACGAATGAATTAGAATGGATCGTACGAATGGATTAGAATGGATCGTACGAATGCATTAGAATGGATCATACGAATGAATTAGAATGGATCGTACGAATGAATTAGAATGGATCATGCGAATGAATTTGAATGGATCGTACGAATAAATTAGAATGGATCGAACGAATGAATTAGAATGGATCGTACGAATGAATTAGAATGGATACTTTCGAGTGAATGAATAAGAATGAATCGTACGAATGAATTAGAATGGATCATAGGAATTAATTAGAATGGATCGTGCGAATGAATTAGAATGGATCGTACGAACGAATTAGAATGGATCGTACGAACGAATTAGAATGGATCATATGAATGAATTAGAATGGATCGTACGAATGGATTAGAATGGATCGTACGAATGGATCATGCGAATGAATTAGAATGGATCGTACGAATGAATTAGAATGGATCGTACGAATGAATTAGAATGGATACATTCGTGCGAATGAATTAGAATGGATTGTGCGAATGAATTAGAACAGATTGTGCGAATGAATTAGAATAAATCGTGCGAATGAATTAGAATGGATCGTATGAATGAATAAGAATGGATCGTACGAATGAATTAGAGTGGATACATTCGAGCGAATGAATTAGAATGGATTAGAATGGATCGTACGAATGAATTAGAATGGATCGTACAAATGAATTAGAATGGATCGTACGAATGAATTAGAATGGATCGTACGAATGGATTAGAATGCATTGTACGAATGAATTAGAATGGATCGTACGAATGGATTAGAATGGATCATACGAATGAATTAGAATGGATCTATTCTAATCCATTCGCACGATCCATTCTAATTCATTCGCTCGAATGTATCCATTCTAATTTATTCGTACGATCCATTCTAATGAATTCGTACGATCCATTCTAATTCATTCATACGATCCATTCTAATTCATTCGTATGATATATTCTAATTCATTCGCACGAATATAACCATTCTAATTCATTCGTACGATTCATTCTAAATGATTCGTATGAGCTATTCTAATTCATTCATACAATCCATTCTAATCCATTCGTACGATCCATTCTAATTCATTCTCACAAATGTAACCTTTCTATTTCATCTGTACGATCCATTCTAATTCATTCGTACGATCCATTCTAATTCATTCCTACGATCCATTCTAATTCATTCGTATGAATGTATCCATTCTAATTTATTCGTACGATCCAGTCTAATTCATTCGTACGATCCATTCTAATTCATTTGCACGAATGTATCCATTCTAATTCATTCATACGATCCATTCAAATTCATTCGTATGATCCATTCTAATTCATTCGCACGATCCATTCAAATTCATTCGTATGATCCATTCTAATTCATTCGTACGATCCATTCTAATTCATTCATACGATCTATTCTAATTCATTCGCACGAATGTATCCATTCTAATTCATTTGCACGATCCATTCTAATTCATTCCTACGATCCATTCTAATTCATTCGCATGAATGTATCCATTCTAATTCATTTGCACAATCCATTCTAATTCATTCGTATGATCCATTCTAATTCATTCGTACGATCCATTCTAATTCATTCGTAAGATCCATTCTAATTCGTACGAAAGAATGGATACATTAGTGCGAATGAATTAGAATGGATTGCTCGAATGAATTAGAATGGATACATTCGTGCGAATGATTTAGAATGGATCATACGAATGAATTAGAATGGATCGTACAAATGAATTAGAAAGGTTACATTTGTGAGAATGAATTAGAATGGATCGTACGAATGAATTAGAATGGAGCATATGAATGAATTTGAATGGATCGTGCTATGAATTAGAATGGATCATACAAATAAATTAGAATGGATTCTAATCCATTCGTACGATCCATTCTAATCTGTTCTTATTCATTCGCACAAATGTATCCATTCTAATTCATTCGCACGAATGTATCCATTCTAATTAATTCGTACGATCCATTCTAATTCATTCGTACGATCCATTCTAATTCATTCGCACGAATGTATCCATTCTAATTCATTCGTATGATCCATTCTAATTTATTCGTACGATCCATTCTAATTCATTTATACGATCCATTCTAATTCATGCAAATGAATTAGAAAGGTTACATTCGTGAGAATGAATTAGAATGGATCGTGCGAATGAATTAGAATGGATATATTCGTGCGAATGAATTAGAATGGATCGTGCGAATGAATTAGAATGGATCATACGAATGAATTAGAATGGATACATTTGTGACAATGAATTAGAATGGATCGTACGAATGAATTAGAATGGATCGTACGAATGAATTAGAATGGATCATGCGAATGAATTTGAATGGATCGTATGAATGAATAAGAATGGATCGTACGAATGAATTAGAATGGATACATTCAAGCGAATGAATTAGAATAGATCGTAGGAATGAATTAGAATGTCGCACGATCCATTCTAATTCATTCGTATGATCCATTCTAATTCATTCCAACAATCTATTCTAATTCATTCGCTCGAATGTATCCATTCTAATTCATTCGTACAATCCATTCTAATTCATTTGCACGATCCATTCTAATTCATTCGTATGATCCATTCTAATTCATTCCTACGATCTATTCTAATTCATTCGCTCGAATGTATCCATTCTAATTCATCCGTTCGATCCATTCTAATTCATTCGTACGATCCATTCTAATTCATTCGCACAAATGTATCCATTCTAATTCATTCGTACGATCCATTCTAATTCATTCGCACGATCCATTCTAATTCATTTATACGAATGCATCCATTCTAATTCATTCGCATGATCCATTCTAATTCATTCGCACGATCCATTCTAATTCATTTGTATGATCCATTCTAATCCATTCGTACGATCCATTCTAATTCATTTGCATAATCCATTCTAATTCACTCGTATGATCCATTCTAATTCATTTGTACGATCCATTCTAATTCATTCGCTCGAATGTATCCATTCTAATTCATTCGTACGATCCATTCTAACTTATTCTAATTCATTCGCACGAATGTTTCTAATTCATTCGCACGATCCATTCTAATTCATTCGTACGATCCATTCTAATTCATTCACACGATCCATTCTTATTCATTCATACGATCCATTCAAATTCATTCGCACAATCCATTCTAATTCACTCGTACGATCCATTCTAATTCATTTGTATGATCCATTCTAACTCATTCAGTGGATCCATTCTAATTTATTCATACGCTCCATTCTAATTTATTTGCACGAATATACGATCCATTCTAATTCATTCGCACAAATGTATCCATTCTAATTCATTCGTACGATCCATTCTAATTCATTCTCACGAATATAACCTTTCTAATTCATTTGTATGATCCATTCTAATTCATTCGTACGATCCATTCTAATTCATTCGCACAAATGTATCGTACGAATGAATTAGAATGGATCATACAAATGAATTAGAAAGGTTACATTCGTGAGAATGAATTAGAATGGATCCACCGAATGAGTTAGAATGGATCGTGCGAATGAATTAGAATGGATCGTGCGAATGAATTAGAATGAATCGTACGAATGCATTAGAATGGATCGTACGAATGAATTAGAATGAATCGTACGATCCATTCTAATTCATTCGTACGATCCATTCTAATTCATTCGCACGATCCATTCTAATTCATTCGTACGATCCATTCTAATTCATTCGTATGATCAATTCTAATTCATTCGTACAATCCATTCTAATTCAGTCGTATGAATGTATCATACGAATGAATTAGAATAGGTATATTCATGCGAATGAATTAGAATGGATCGTACGAATGAATTAGAATGGATACATTCGAGCGAATGAATTAGAATGGATCATACGAATGAATTAGAATGGATCATATGAATGAATTAGAATGGATCGTGCAAATGAATTAGAATGGATACATTCGTGCGAATGAATTAGAATGGATCGTAGGAATGAATTAGAATGGATCGTACGAATGAATTAGAATGGTTACATTCGTGCGAATGAATTAGAATGGATCGTACGAATGGATTAGAATGGATCGTACGAATGAATTTGAATGGATCGTACGAATGAATTAGAATGGATACATTCGTGCGAATGAATTAGAATGGATCGTAGGAATGAATTAGAATGGATCGTATTAATGAATTAGAATGGATACATTCGAGCGAATGAATTAGAATGGATCGTACGAGTGAATTAGAATGGATACATTCATGCGAATGAATTAGAATGGATCATACGAATGAATTGGAATGGATACATTTGTGCGAATGAATTTGAATGGATTGCACGAATTGAATTAGAATGGATCGTATGAATGGATTAGAATGGATCGTATCGAATGAATTAGAATGGATCATACAAATGAATTAGAAAGGTTACATTCGTGAGAATGAATTAGAATTGATCGTGCGAATGAATTAGAAATGATAATACGAATGGATTAGAATGGATCGTACGAATGAATTAGAATAGATCGTGCGAATGAATTAGAATGGATCGTACAAACGAGTTAGAATGGATCGTACGAACGAATTAGAATGGATCGCACGAATGAATTAGAATGGATACATTCGAGCGAATGAATTAGAATGGATCGTACGAATGAATTAGAATGGATCATAGGAATGAATTAGAATGGATCGTGCAAATGAATTAGAATGGATACATTCGTGCGAATGAATTAGAATGGATCGTAGGAATGAATTAGAATGGATCGTACGAATGAATTAGAATGGATAAATTCATGCGAATGAATTAGAATGGATCGTACGAATGAATTAGAATGGATCGTGCGAATGAAATAGAATTGATCATACGAATGAATTAGAATGGATCGCACGATACATTCTAATTCATTCGTACGATCCATTCTAATTCATTCGCACGAATGTAACCTTTCTAATTCATTCGTATGATCCATTCTAATTCATTCCTACGATCCATTCTAATTCATTCGTGTAAATGTATCCATTCTAATTCATTTGCACGATCCATTCTAATTCATTCCTATGATCCATTCTAATTCATTCGTACGATCCATTCTAATTCATACGCTCGAATGTATCCATTCTAATTCATTCGTACCATCCATTCTAATTCGTTCATACGATCCATTCTAATTCGTTCGTACGATCTATTCTAATTCGTTCGGACGATCCATTCTAATTCATTCGCATGATCTATTCTAATTCATTCGTACGATCCATTCTAATCCATTCGTATGATCAATTATAATTCATTCGCACGATCCATTCTAATTCATTCTCACGAATGTAACCTTTCTAATTCATTCGTACGATCCATTCTAATCCATTTGTATGATCCATTCTTATCCATTCGTACGATCCATTCTAATTCAATTCGTGCAATCCATTCAAATTCATTCGCACAAATGTATCCATTCTAATTCATTCGTATGATCCATTCTAATTCATTCGCATGAATGTATCCATTCTAATTCATTCGTACAATCCATTCTAATTCATTCGCTCGAATGTATCCATTCTAATTCATTCGCACGATCCATTCTAATTCATTCCTACGATCCATTCTAATTCATTCACACGAATGTATCCATTCTAATTCATTCGTACGATCCATTCTAATTCATTCGTACAATCCATTCAAATTCATTCGTACGATGCAATCTAATTCATTCGTACAAATATATCTATTCTAATTCATTTGTGCAATGCGTTCTAATCCATTCGTACGATCTATTCTAATCTATTCGTACGATCCATTCTAATTCATTCGCACGAATGTAACCATTCTAATTCATTCGTACGATCCATTCTAATTCATTCCTACGATCCATTCTAATTCATTCGCAGGAATGTATCCATTCTAATTCATTTGTACGATCCATTCTAATTCATTCCTATGATCTATTCTAATTCATTCGTACGATCCATTCTAATTCATTCGCTCGAATGTATCCATTCTAATTCATTCGTACGATCCATTCTAATTCTTTCATACGATCTATTCTAATTCATTCGCTCGAATGTATCTATTCTAATTCATTTGCACGATCTATTCAAATTCATTCCTATGATCTATTCTAATTCATTCGTACGATCCATTCTAATTCATTCGCTCGAATGTATCCATTCTAATTCATTCGTACGATCCATTCTAATTCATTCATCCGATCCATTCTAATTCATTCGCTCGAATGTATCCATTCTAATTCATTCGTATGATCCATTCTAATTCATTCACACGATCCATTCTAATTCATTCATATGATCCATTCTAATTCATTCGTACGAATATATCCATTCAAATTCAATCGTATGATCCATTCTAATTCATTCGCACAAATGTATCCATTTTAATTCATTCGTACGATCCATTCTAATTTATTCATACGATCCATTCTAATTCATTCGTACGATCCATTCTAATTCATTCGCATGAATATATCTATTCTAATTCATTCGTATGATCCATTCTAATTTATTCGCACGATCTATTCTAATTCATTCGTACGATCCATTCTAATTCATTCGTACGATCCATTCTAATTCATTCGCACGAATGTATCATACGAATGAATTAGAATGGATCATGCGAATGAATTAAAATGGATCGTACAAATGAATTAGAATGGATCGTGCGAATGAATTAGAATGGATCGTACGAACGAATTAGAATGGATCGTATGAACGAATTAGAATGGATCGTATGAACGAATTATAATGGATCGTACGAATGAATTAGAATGGATACATTCGAGCGAATGAATTAGAATGGATCGTACAAATGAATAAGAATGGATCTTAGGAATGAATTAGAATGGATCGTGCAAATGAATTAGAATGGATACATTCGTGCGAATGAATTAGAATGGATCGTAGGAATGAATTAGAATGGATCGTACGAATGAATTAGAATGGTTACATTCGTACGAATGAATTAGACTGAATCGTACGAATTGATTAGAATAGATCGTACGAATGGATTAGAATGGATCGTACGAATGAATTAGAATGGATCGTACAAAGGAATTAGAATGGATCGTACGAATCGATAAGAATAGATCGTACGAATGGATTAGAATGGATCGTACGAATGGATTAGAATGGATCGTACGAATGAATTAGAATGGATCATACAAATGAATTCGAATGGATCGTACGATCCATTCTAATACATTCGTCTGATCCATTCTAATTCATTCGCACGAATGTATCCATTCTAATTCATTCGTACAATCCATTCTAATTCATTCGCACGATCCATTTTAATTCATTCGCATGATCCATTCTAATTCATTCGTACGATCCATTCTAATTCATTCTCACGAATGTAACCTTTGTAATTCATTTGTATGATCCATTCTAATTCATTCGTACGATCCATTCTAATCCATTCGTAGGATCCATTCTAATACATTCGTACGATCCATTCTAATCCATTCGTACGATCCATTCTAATCCATTCGTACGATCCATTCTAATTCATTCTCACAAATGTAACCTTTCTAATTCATTTGTACGATCCATTCTAATTCATTCGTACGATCCGTTCTAATCCATTCGTACGATCCATTCTAATTCATTTGCACGAATGTAACCATTCTAATTTATTCGTACGATCCATTCTAATTCATTCCTACGATCCATTCTAATTCATTCGCACGAATGTAACCATTCTAATTCATTCGTACGATCCATTCTAATTCATTGCTATGATCCATTCTAATTCATTCGCACGAATGTATCCATTCTAATTCATTTGCACGATCCATTCTAATTCATTCCTATGATCCATTCTAATTCATTCGTACGATCCATCCTAATTCATTCGCTCAAATGTATCCATTCTAATTCATTCGTACGATCCATTCTAATTCATTCTCACGAATGTAACCTTTCTAATTCATTTGTATGATCCATTCTAATTCATTCGTACGATCCATTCTAATCCATTCGTACGATCCATTCTAATCCATTCGTACGATCCATTCTAATCCATTCGTACGATCCATTCTAATTCATTTGTACGATCCATTCTAAACCATTCGTACGATCTATTCTAATTCATTCGCGGAAATGTAACCATTCTAATTCATTCGTACGATCCATTCTAATTCATTCCTACGATCCATTCTAATTCATTCGCACGAATGTATCCATTCTAATTCATTTGCACGATCCATTCTAATTCATTTCTATGATCCATTCTAATTCATTCGTATGATCAATTCTAATTCATTCGTACGATCCTAATTCATTCACACGAATGAATTAGAATAGATCGTACGAATGAATTAGAATGGATACATTCAAGCGAATGAATTAGAATGGATTATAGGAATGAATTAGAATGGATCGTGCCAATGATTTAGAATGGATACATTCGTGCGAATGAATTAGAATGGATCATAGGAATGAATTAGAATGGATCGTACGAATAAATTAGAATGGATACATTCATGCAAATGAATTAGAATGGATCGTACGAATGAATTAGAATGGATCGTACGAATGGATTAGAATGGATCGTACGAATGAATTAGAATGGATCATACGAAAGAATTAGAATGGATACATTCTGCGAATGAATTAGAATGGATACATACGAATGAATTAGAATGGATCGTACGAGTTAGAATGGATCATACGAATGAATTAGAATGGATCGTACGAATGAATTAGAATGGATTGTGCGAATGAATTAGAATGGATCGTATGAATGAATAAGCATGGATCGTACGAATGAATTTGAATGGATTGTACGAATGAATTAGAATGGATCGTACGAATTAATTAGAATGGATCAAAAGAATAAATTAAAATGGATCGTACGAATGAATTAGAATGGATACATTTGTGCGAATGAATTATAATGGATCGTACGAAAGAATTTGAATGGATCGTTCGAATGAATTAGAATGGATCGTACGAATGGATTAGAAATGATCGTACGAATGAATTAGAATGGATCGTACAAAAGAATTAGAATGGTTACATTCGTGCGAATGAATTAGAATGGATCGTTCGAATAAATTAGAATGGATCGTGCGAAAGAATTAGAATGGATGGTGCGAATGAATTAGAATGGATCGTACGAATGAATTAGAATGGATCATACGAATGAATTAGAATGGATCATAGGAATGAATTAGAATGGATCCACCAAATGAGTTAGAATGGATCATACGAATGAATTAGAATGGATCGTACGAATGAATTAGAATTGATACATTCGAGCGAATGAATTAGAATAGATCGTAGGAATGAATTAGAATGGATCATACAAATGAATTAGAAGGGATCATACGTACGATCCATTCTAATTCATTCGCACGATCCATTCTAATTCATTCGCACAATCCATTCTAATTCATTCGTACGATCCATTCTAATTCATTCGCACGAATGTATCCATTCTAATTCATTCGTACGATCCATTCTAATTCATTCGCACGATCCATTCTAATTCATTCGTACGATCCATTCTAATTCATTCGTACGCTCGATTCTTATTCATTCGTACGCTCCATTCTTATTCATCGCACAAATGTATCCATTCTAATTTATTCGTACGATCCATTCAAATTCAATCGTATGATCCATTCTAATTCATTCGCAAAAATGTATCCATTTTAATTCATTCGTATGATCCATTCTAATTTATTCATACGATCCATTCTAATTCATTCGCACGATCCATTCTAATTCATTCGTACGATCCATTCTAATTCATTCGCATGAATATATCTATTCTAATTCATTCGCATGAATTAGAATGGATCGTACGAATGAATTAGAATGGTTACATTCGTGCGAATGAATTAGAATGGATCGTACGAATGGATTATAATGGATCGAACGAATGGATTAGAATGGATCGTACGAATGAATTAGAATGGATCGTACAAATGAATTAGAAAGGTTACATTTGTGAGAATGAATTAGAATGGATCGTACGAATGAATTAGAATGGATCGTACGAATGGATTAGAATGGATCGTGCGAATGAATTAGAATGAATCGTACGAATGCATTAGAATGGATCATACAAATGAATTAGAATGGATCGTACAATCCATTCTAATTCATTCGTCCAATCCATTCTAATTCATTCGCACGAATGTATCCATTCTAATTCATTCGTACAATCCATTCTAATTCATTCGCACGAACCATTCTAATTCATTCGTATGATCCATTCTAATTTATTCCGACGATCTATTCTAATTCATTCGCTCGAATGTATCCATTCTAATTCATTCGTTCGATCCATTCTAATTCATTCGTACGATCCATTCAAATTCATTCGCATGATCCATTCTAATTCATTCGTATGATCCATTCTAATTCATTCTCACGAATGTAACCTTTCTAATTCATTTGTTTGATCCATTCTAATTCATTCGTACGATCCATTCTAATCCATTCGTACGATCCATTCTAATCCATTCGTATGATCCATTCTAATTCATTCGTACGATCCATTCTAATTCATTCTCACAAATATAACCTTTCTAATTCATTTGTACGATCCATTCTAATTCATTCGTACGCATTCGTATGATCAATTCTAATTCATTCGCACGATCCATTCTAATTCATTCGTATGATCCATTCTAATTCATTCGTACAATCCATTCTAATTCATTCGTACGATCCATTCTAACTCATTCGTATGATCAATTCTAATTCATTCATACGATCCATTCTAATCCATTCATACGATCCATTCTAATTCATTCGTACGATCCATTCTAATTCATTCGCACGAATGTAACAATTCTAATTCATTCGTACGATCCATTCTAATTCATTCCTACGATCCATTCTAATTCATTGGCACGTATGTATCCATTCTAATTCATTTGCACGATCCATTCTAATTCATTCCTATGATCCATTCTAATTCATTCATACGATCCATTCTAATTCATTCGTATGATCAACTCTTCTTCATTCATATGATCCATTCTAATTCATTTGTACGAATGAATTAGAATGGATCGTACGAATGGATTAGAATGGATCGTACGAATGAATTAGAATGGATCGTACAAATGAATTAGAATGGATCGTATGAACGAATTAGAAAGGATCGTACGAATGAATTAGAATGGATACATTTGAGCGAATGAATTAGAATGGATCGTACGAATGAATTAGAATGGATCATAGGAATGAATTAGAATGGATCGTGCAAATGAATTAGAATGGATACATTCGTGCGAATGAATTAGAATGGATCGTAGGAATAAATTAGAATGGATCGTATGAATGAATTAGAATGGATACATTCGAGCGAATGAATTAGAATGGATCGTACGAATGAATTAGAATGGATCATAGGAATGAATTAGAATGGATCGTGCAAATGAATTAGAATGGATACATTTGTGCGAATGAATTAGAATGGATCGTAGGAATGAATTAGAATGGATCGTACGAATGAATTAGAATGGTTACATTCGTGCGAATGAATTAGAATGGATCGTACGAATGGATTAGAATGGATCGTACGAGTGGATTAAAATGGATCGTACAAATGAATTAGAATGGATCGTACAAATGAATTAGAAAGGTTACATTTGTGAGAATGAATTAGAATGGATCGTACGAATGGATTAGAATGGATCGTACGAATGGATTAGAATGGATCGTACGAATGGATTAGAATGGATCGTATGAATGGATTAGAACGCATTGTACGAATGAATTTGAATAGATACATTTGTGCGAATGAATTAGATTGCATCGTACGAATGAATTTGAATCGATCAGACGAATGAATTAGAATGGATCGTACGAATGAATTAGAATGGATTGTGCAAATGAATTAGAATGGATACATTCGTGCGAATGAATTATAATGGATCGTGTGAATGAATTAGAATGGATCATGCGAATGAATTAGAATGGATCGTACGAATGAATTAGAATGGATATATTTGAACGAATAAATTAGAATGGATCATACGAATGAATTAGAATGGATCGTACGAATGAATTAGAATGGATCGTGTGAATGAATTAGAATCGATCGTACGAATGAATTAGAATGGATCGTACGAATGAATTAGATCATACGAATGAATTAGAATGGATCGTACGAATGAATTAAAATGGATACATTCATACGACTGAATTAGAATGGATCATGCGAATTAATTGAAATGGATTGTACGAATGAATTTGAATGGATACATTTGTGCGAATGAATCTGAATGGATTGTATGAATGAATTACAATGGATCGTACGAATGAATTAGAATGGATCGTACGAATGAATTAGAATAGCTCATACGAATGAATTAGAATGAATCGTACGAATGAATTAGAATGGTTACATTCGTGCGAATGAATTAGAATAGATCGTACGAATGAATTAGAATGGATCGTACGAATAAATTAGAATGGATCGTGCGAATGAATTAGAATGGATCGTACGAATGAATTAGAATGGATCCACCGAATGAGTTAGAATGGATCATACGAATGAATTAGAATGGATCGTACGATTGAATTAGAATGGATACATTCATACTTATGAATTAGAATGGATCGTACAAATGAATTAGAATGGATCGTACGAATGGATTAGAATGGATCGTACGAATGGATTAGAATGGATAGTACAAATGAATTAGAATGGATCATACAAATGAATTAGAAAGGTTACATTTGTCAGAATGAATTAGAATGAATCGTACGAATGAATTAGAATTGATCGTACGAATGAATTAGAATGGATCATACAAATGAATTAGAAAGGTTACATTCGTGAGAATGAATTAGAATGGATCGTACGAATGAATTAGAATGGATCATGCGAATGAATTTGAATGGATCGTACGAATGAATAAGAATGGATCGTACGAACGAATTAGAATGGATCGTACGAATGGATTAGAATGGATCGTACGAATGGATTAGAATGGATCGTACGAATGGATTAGAATGGATCGTACAAATGAATTAGAAAGGTCACATTTGTGTGAATGAATTAGAATAGATCGTACGAATAGATTAGAATGGATCAGACGAATGAATTAGAATCGATACATTTGTGCGAATGAATTAGATTGCATCGTATGAATGAATTTGAATGGATTATACGAATGAATTAGAATGGATCGTACGAATAAATTAGAATGGATCATGCGAATGAATTAGAATAGATCGCACGAATGAATTAGAACGGATCGTGCGAACGAATTAGAATGGATCGTATGAACGAATTAGAATGGATCGTACGAATGAATTAGAATGGATCATACAAATGAATTAGAAAGGTTACATTTGTGAGAATGAATTAGAATGGATCGTACGAATGAATTAGAATGGATTGTACGAATGAATTAGATTGCATCGTACGATCCATTCTAATTCATTCGCTCGAATGTATCCATTCTAATTCATTCGTACGATCCATTCTAATTCATTCTCACGAATGTAACCATTCTAATTTATTTGTACGATCCATTCTTATTCATTCATACGATCCATTCTAATTCATTCGTACGATCCATTCTAATCCATTCGTACGATCCATTCTAATTCATTCGCACAAATGTATCCATTCTAATTCATTCGTTCGATCCATTCTAATTCATTCATACGATCCATTCAAATTCATTCGCATGATCCATTCTAATTCATTCGTACGATCCATTCTAATTCTTTCGTACAATCCATTCAAATTCATTCGTATTATGCAATCTAATTCATTCGCACAAATATATCTATTCTAATTCATTCGTACAATGCGTTCTAATCCATTCGTACGATCCATTCTAATCCATTCGTACGATCCATTCTAATTCATTCGCACGAATGTATCCATTCTAACTCATTTGCACGATCCATTCTAATTCATTCCTATGATCCATTCTAATTCATTCGCACGATCCATTCTAATTCATTCTCACGAATGTAACCTTTCTAATTCATTTGTATGATCCATTCTAATTCATTCCTACGATCCATTCTAATCCATTCGTACGATCCATTCTAATCCATTCGTACGATCCATTCTAATTCATTCTCACAAATGTAACTTTTCTAATTCATTTGTACGATCCATTCTAATTCATTCGTACGATCCATTCTAATCCATTCGCACGATCCATTGTAATCCATTCGTACGATCCATTCTAATTCATTCGCACGAATGTAACCATTCTAATTCATTCATACGATCCATTCTAATTCATTCCTACGATCCATTCTAATTCATTCGCACGAATGTATCCCTTCTAATTCATTTGCACGATCCATTCTAATTTATTCCTATGATCCATTATAATTCATTCATATGATACATTTATACGACTGAATTAGAATGGATTGTATGAATGAATTAGAATTGATCATACGAATGAATTAGAATGGATCGTACGAATGAATTAGAATGGATCGTGCGAATGAATTAGAATGGATCATACGAATGAATTAGAATGAATTAGAATGGATCGTACGAATGAATTAGAATGGATACATTTGAGCAAATGAATTAGAATGGATCGTACGAATGAATTAGAATGGATCATAGGAATGAATTAGAATGGATCGTGAAAATGAATTAGAATGGATTATCGGAATGAATTAGAATGGATCATGCAAATGAATTAGAATGGATACATTCGTGTGAATGAATTAGAATGGATCGTCGGAATGAATTAGAATGGATCGTACGAATGAATTAGAATGGTTACATTCGTGCGAATGAATTAGAATGGATCGTATGAACGAATTAGAATGGATCGTATGAATGAATTAGAATGGTTACATTCGTACGAATGGATTAGAATGGATCGTACGAATGGATTAGAATGGATCGTACGAATGGATTAGAATGGATCGTACGAATGAATTAGAATGGATCGTACAAATAAATTAGAAAGGATACATTTGTGAGAATGAATTAGAATGGATCATACGAATGAATTAGAACGGATCGTACGAATGGATTAGAATAGATCATACGAATGGATTAGAATGGATCATAGGAATGAATTAGAATGGATCATACAAATGAATTAGAAAGGTTACATTTGTGAGAATGAATTAGAATGGATCGTACGAATGAATTAGAATTGAGACATTCGTGCGAATGAATTAGAATGGATCGTACGAATGGATTAGAATGGATCATACGAATGAATTAGAATGGATCGTGCGAATGAATTTGAATGTATTGTACGAATGAATTAGAATGAATCGTGCGAATTAATTAGAATGAATCGTACGAATGAATTAGAATGGATCGTACGAATGAATTAGAATGGATACATTTGTACGAATAAATTAGAATGGATTGTACGAATGAATTAGAATGGATACATTCTTGCGAATAAATTAGAATGGATCGTATATTCGTGCAAATAAATTAGAATGGATCATACGAATGAATTAGAATGGATCGTGCGAATGGAATAGAATGAATCGTACGAATGCATTAGAATGGATCGTACGAATGAATTAGAATAAATCTTACGATCCATTCTAATTCATTCGTACGATCCATTCTAATTCATTCATGCAATCCATTCTAATGGATCATACGAACGAATTAGAATGGATCGTATGAATGAATTAGAATGGATCGTACGAATGGATTAGAATGGATCGTACGAATGGATCATGCGAATGAATTAGAATGCTTCGTACGAATGAATTAGAATAAATCGTACGAATGAATTAGAATGGATACATTTGTACGAATAAATTAGAATGGATTGTACGAATGAATTAGAATGGATACATTGTTGCGAATAAATTAGAATGGATCATATATTCGTGCAAATAAATTAGAATGGATCATACGAATGAATTAGAATGGATCGTACGAATGAATTAGAATGAATCGTACGAATGCATTAGAATGGATCGTATGAATGAATTAGAATCAATCGTACGATCCATTCTAATTTATTCGTCCGATCCATTCTAATTCATTCGCACGAATGTATCCATTCTAATTCATTCGTACAATCCATTCTAATTCATTCGCACGATCCATTCTAATTCATTCGTATGATCCATTCTAATTCATTCCTACGATCTATTCTAATTCATTCGCTCGAATGTATCCATTCTAATTCATTCGTACAATCTATTCTAATTCATTCGCATGATCCATTCTAATTCATTCGTATGATCCATTCTAATTCATTCGTACGATCCATTCTAATTCATTCGTATGATCCATTCTAACGCATTCGCACAAATGTATCCATTCTAATTCATTCGTACGATCCATTCTAATTCATTCGCACGATCCATTCTAATTCATTCGTACGATCCATTCTAATTCATTCGTACGATCCATTCTAATTCATGCGAATGAATTAGAATGGATCGTACGAACGGATCGCACGAATGAATTAGAAAGGATCGTGCGAATGAATTAGAATGGATCGTGCGAATGAATTAGAATGGATCGTACTAATGAATTAGAATGGATCGGACGAATAAGTTAGAATTTATTGTGCGAATGAATTAGAATGGATCAAACGATTGAATTTGAATGGATCGTACGAATAAATTAGAATGGATACATTTGTGCGATGAATAAGAATGGAGCGTACGAATGAATTAGAATGGATCGTACGAATGAATAAGAATGGATCGTACGAATCAATTAGAATGGATACATTCGAGCGAATGAATTAGAATAGATCATAGGAATAAATTAGAATGGATCATACGAATAAATTAGAATGGATCGTATGAATGAATTAGAATGGATCGTACGAATTAATTAGAATAGATACATTCTTGCGAATGAATTAGAATGGATCGTGCGAATGAATTAGAATGGATCGTACGAACGAATTAGAATGGATCGTATGAACGAATTAGAATGGATCGTATGAACGATCCATTCTAATTCATTCTCACAAATGTAATCTTTCTAATTCATTTGTACGATCCATTCTAATTCATTCGTACGATCCGTTCTAATCCATTCGTACGATCCATTCTAATTCATTCGCACGAATGTAACCATTCTAATTCATTCGTACGATCCATTATAATTCATTCCTAAGATCCATTCTAATTCATTCGCATGAATGTATCCATTCTAATTCATTTGCGATCCATTCTAATTCATTCATTTGATCCATTCTAATTCATTCGTACAATCCTTTCTAATTCATTCGCTCGAATGTATCCATTCTGATTCATTCGTACGATCCATTCTAATTCATTCGTATGATCCATTCTAATTCATTCGCTCGATCCATTCTAATTCATTCGTACGATCCATTCTAATTCATTTGCACGATCCATTCTAATTCATTCCTATGATCCATTCTAATTTATTCATACGATCCATTCTAATTCATTCGCTCGAATGTATCCATTCTAATTCATTCGTACGATCTATTCTAATTTGTTCGTACGATCCATTCTAATTCGTTCGTACGATCCATTCTAATTCGTTCATACGAACCATTCTAATTCATTCGTACGATCCATTCTAATTCATTCCTACGATCTATTCTAATTCATTCGCTCGAATGTATCCATTCCAATTCATTTGTTCGATCCATTCTAATTCATTCGTATGATCCATTCGAATTCATTCGTATGATCCATTCTAATTCATTCCTATGATCCATTCCAATTCATTCGTACAATCCATTCTAATTTATTCGTACAAATGTATCCATTCTAATTCATTCGTACGATTCATTCTAATTCATTCGTACGATCCATTCTCATTCATTCGTACGATCCATTCTAATTCATTCGCACGAATGTAACCATTCTAATTCATTCATACGATCCATTCTAATTCATTCCTATGATCCATTCTAATTCATTTGCACGAATGTATCCATTCTAATTCATTTGCACGATCCATTCTAATTCATTCCTATGATCCATTCTAATTCATTCGTTCGATCCATTCTAATTCATTCACTCGAATGTATCCATTTAATTCATTCGTACGATCCATTCTAATTCGTTCATACGATTCATTCTAATTCGTTCGTACGATCCATTCTAATTCATTCGCACGATCCATTCTAATTCATTCGCACGATCCATTCTAATTCATTGGCACAAATGTATCCATTCTAATTCATTCGTATGATCCATTCTAATTCATTCGTACGATCCATTCTAATTCATTCGCACAAATGTATCCATTCTAATTCATTCGTTCGATCCATTCTAATTCATTCGCATAAATATAACCATTCTAATTCATTCGTATGATCCATTCTAATTCATTCGCACGATCCATTCTAATTCATTCACACAAATGTATCCATTATAATTCATTCGTACAATCCATTCTAATTCATTCGCATGATCCATTCTAATTCATTCGTACGATCCATTCTAATTCATTTGTACGATCCATTCTAATTCATTCGCACGAATGTATCCATTCTAATTTATTCGTACGATCCATTCTAATTCATTCTCACGAATGTATCATACGAATGAATTAGAATGGATTATACGAATGGATTAGAATGGATCGTACAAATGAATTAGAATGGATCGTACGAATGCATTAGAAAGGATACATTCATGCGAATGAATTAGAATGGATCGTACGAATGAATTAGAATGGATCGTGCGAATGAATTAGAATGGATCGTGCGAATGAATTAGAATGGATCGTACGAATGAATTAGAATGGATACATTTGTGCGAATGAATTAGAATAGATCGTATGAATGAATTAGAATGGATACATCCGTGCGAATGAATTAGAATGGATCGTACGAATGAATTAGACCGGATCGTACGAATAAATTAGAATAGATACATTCATGCAAATGAATTAGAATGGATCGTACGAATGAATTAGAATGGATCATACGAATGAATTAGAATGGATCGTACGAATGAATTAGAATGGATCATATGAATGAATTAGAATGGTTACATTCGTGCGAATGAATTAGAATGGATCGTACGAATGTATTAGAATGGATCGTACGAATGGATTAAAACGCATTGTACGAATGAATTAGAATAGATACATTTGTGCGAATGAATTAGATTGCATCGTACGAATGAATTTGAATGGATTGTATGAATGAATTAGAATGGATCGTACGAATGAATTTGAATGGATCGTACGAATGAATTAGAATGGATTCGTACAATGCATTCTAATTCATTCGTACGATTCGTTCTAATTCCTTCGTATGAGCTATTCTAATTTATTCGTACGATCCATTCTAATGAATTAGTACGATTCATTCTAATTCATTCGCATAAATATATCCATTCTAATTCATTCGTACGATCCATTCTAATTCATTCGCACGATCCATTCTAATTCATTCGCACAAATTTATCCATTCTAATTCATTCGTACGATCCATTCTTATTCATTCATACGATCCATTCTAATTCATTTGCACGATCCATTCTAATTCATTCCTATGATCCATTCTAATTCATTCGTACGATCCATTCTAATTCATTCGCTCGAATGTATCCATTCTAATTCATTCGTACGATCCATTCTAATTCATTCTCACGAATGTAACCTTTCTAATTTATTTGTACGATCCATTCTAATCCATTCGTACGATCCATTCTAATCCTTTCGTACGATCCATTCTAATCCATTCGTACGATCAATTCTAATTCATTCGCTCGAATATATCCATTCTAATTCATTCGTACGATCCATTCTAATTCATTCATACGATCCATTCTAATTTGTTCGTACGATCCATTCTAAAATGAGTTAGAATGGATCATACGAATGAATTAGAATGGATCGTACGAATGAATTAGAATGGATCCTACGAATGAATTAGAATGGATCGTATGAATGAATAAGAATGGATCGCACGAATGAATTAGAATGGATCGTACGAATGAATTAGAATGGATCATACAAATGAATTAGAAAGGATACATTTGTGAGAATGAATTTGAATGGATCATACGAATGAATTAGAATGGATCGTACGAATGGATTAGAATGGATCGTACGAATGGATTGGAATGGATCGTACGAATGAATTAGTATGGATCATACAAATGAATTAGAAATGTTACATTCGTGAGATTGAATTAGAATGGATCGTACGAATGAATTAGAATGGATCATGCGAATGAATTTGAATGGATCGTACAAATGAATAAGAATGGATCGTACGAATGAATTAGAATGGATCGTACGAATGTATCCATTCTAATTCATTCGTACGATCCATTCTAATTCGTTCATATGATCCATTCTAATTCGTTCGTACGATCCATTCTAATTCGTTCGTGCGATCCATTCTAATTCATTCGCACGATCCATTCTAATTCATTCGCACGATCCATTCTAATTCTTTCATATGATCCATTCTAATTCATTCGCACGAATGTATCCATTCTAGTTCATTCGTACACTCCATTCTAATTCATTCGTACGCTCCATTCTTATTCATCGCACAAATGTATCCATTCTAATTCATTCGTACGATCCATTCTAATTCATTCGCACGATCAATTCTAATTCATTTGTATGATCCATTCCAATTCATTTGTACGATCCATTCTAATTCTTTCGTACGATCTATTCTAATTCATTCGCACGATCTATTCTAATTTATTTGTACAATCCATTCTAATTCATTCGTACGATCCATTCTAATTCATTCGCACTATCCATTCTAATTCATTCTTATGATCCATTCTAATTCATTCGCACAATCCATTCTAATTCATTCATACGATCCATTCTAATTCATTCGTATGATCCATTCTAACTCATTCGGTGGATCCATTCTGATTCATTCGTACGATCCATTCTAATTCATTTGCACGATCCATTCTAATTTATTCGTACGATCCATTCTAATTCATTCATACGATCTATTCTAATTTATTCACATGATCCATTCTAATTCATTCGTACAATCCATCCTAATTCATTCGTACAATCCATTCAAATTCATTCGTACGATGCAATCTAATTCATTCGCACAAATGTATCTATTCTATTTTATTCGTACAATGCGTTCTAATCCATTCGTACGATCCATTCTAATCCATTCGCGCGATCCATTCTAATTCATTCGCACGAATGTAACCATTCTAATTCATTCATATGATCCATTCTAATTCAAACGTACGATCCATTCTAATCCATTCGTACGATCCATTCTAATTCATTCGCACGAATGTAACCATTCTAATTCATTCGTACGATCCATTATAATTCATTCCTACGATCCATTCTAATTCATTCGCACGAATGTATCCATTCAAATTCATTTGCACGATCCATTCTAATTCAATCCTATGATCCATTCTAATTCATTCGTACGATCCATTCTAATTCATTCGCTCGAATGTATCCATTCTAATTCATTCGTACGTTCCATTCTAATTCGTTCATACGATCCATTCTAATTCGTTTGTACGATCCATTTTAATTCATTCGTACGATCCATTCTAATCCATTCGTACGATCCATTCTAATTCATTCGTACAAATGAATAAGATTGGATCGTATGAATGAATAAGAATGGATCGTATGAATTAATTAGAATGGATCGTGCGAATGAATTAGAATGAATCGTACGAATGAATTAGAATGGATACATTCGAGCGAATGAATTAGAATGGATCGTACGAATGAATTAGAATGGATCAGACGAATGAATTAGAATGGATCGTACAAATGAATTAGAATGGATACATTTGTGCGATGAATAAGAATGGAGCATACGAATGAATTAGAATGGAACGTACGAATGAACTAGAATGGATACATTCGTGCGAATGAATTAGAATGGATCATATGAAAGAATTAGAATGGATCGTGCGAATGAATTAGAAAGGATCGTACGAATGAATTAGAATGGATATATTCGTGCGAATGAATTAGAATGGATCGTACGAATGAATTAGAATGGATATATTCGTGCGAATGAATTAGAATGGATCGTACGAATGAATTAGACAGGATCATACGAATAAATTAGAATGGATACATTCATGCAAATGAATTAGAATGTATCGTACGAATTAATTAAAATGGATCATACGAATGAATTAGAATGGATCGTTCGAATGAATTAGAATGGATTTTATGAATGAATTAGAATGGTTACATTCGTGCGAATGAATTAGAATGGATCGTACGAATGGATTAGAATGGATCGTACGAATGGATTAGAACGCATTGTACGAATGAATTAGAATAGATACATTTGTGCGAATGAATTAGATTGCATCGTACGAATGAATTTGAATGGATTGTATGAATGAATTAGAATGGATCGTACGAATGAATTAGAATGGATCGGAAAACGAATTAGAATGGATCGTGCGAATGAATTAGAATGGATCGTACGAATGAATTAGAATGGATACATTTGTGCGAATGAATTAGAATGGATCGTACGAATGAATTAGAATGGATCGTACGAATGAATTAGAATGGATACATTTGTGCGAATGAATTAGAATGGATCGTGCGAATGAATTAGGATGGATCATACGAATAAATTAGAATGGATCGTGCGAATGAATTAGAATGGATCGTATGAATGAATTAGAATGGATCATGCAAATGAATTTGAATGGATCGTACGAATGAATTAGAATGGATCGAACAAATGAATTAGAATGGATATATTCGAGCGAATGAATTAGAATAGATCGTAGGAAAGAATTAGAATGGATCATATGAATGAATTAGCATGGATCGGGCGAATGAATTAGAATGGATTGTATGAATGAATTAGAATGGATACATTCGTGCGAATGAATTAGAATGGATCGGACGAATGAATTAGAATGGATCGTACGAATGAATTAGAATGGATCGTGCGAATGAATTAGAATGAATTGTACGAATGCATTAGAATGGATACATTCGTGCGAATGAATTAGAATGGATAGTACGAATGAATTAGAATGGATCGTGCGAATGAATTAGAATGGATCAACCGAATGAATTAGAATGGATCGTGCGAATGAATTAGAATGGATCTTACGAATGAATTAGAATGGATACATACAAATGAATTACAAAGGTTACATTCGTGAGAATGAATTAGAATGGATCGTACGAATAAATTAGAATGGATCGTACGAATGAATTAGAATGGATACATTCGAGCGAATGAATTAGAATGGATCGTACGAATGAATTAGAATGGATCATAGGAATGAATTAGAATGGATCGTGCAAATAAATTAGAATGGATCGTACGAATGGATTAGAATGGATCGTACGAATGAATTAGAATGGATCATACAAATGAATTAGAAAGGTTACATTCGTGAGAATGAATTAGAATGGATCGTGTGAATGAATTAGAATGGATCGTGCGAATGAATTAGAATGGATCGTACGAACGAATTAGAATGGATCGTACGAACGAATTAGAATGGATCGTACAAATGAATTAGAATGGATACATTCGAGCGAATGAATTAGAGTGGATCGTACGAATGAATTAGAATGGATCATAGGAATGAATTAGAATGGATCGTGCAAATGAATTAGAATGGATACATTCGTGCGAATGAATTAGAATGGATCGTAGGAATGAATTAGAATGGATCGTACGAATAAATTAGAATGGTTACATTCATGCGAATGAATTAGAATGGATCGTACGAATGAATTAGAATGGATCGTGCGAATGAATTAGAATGGATCGTACGATCCATTCTAATTCATTCGTATGATCAATTCTATTTCATTCGCACGATCCATTCTAATTCATTCGTACGATCCATTCTAATTCATTCGCACGAATGTAACCATTCTAATTCATTCGTACGATCCATTCTAATTCATTCCTATGATTCATTCTAATTCATTCGCACCAATGTATCCATTCTAATTCATTTGCACGATCCATTCTAATTTATTCCTATGATCCATTCTAATTCATTCGTACGATCCATTCTAATTCATTCGCTCGAATGTATCCATTCTAATTCATTCATATGATTCATTCTAATTCATTCGCACGATCCATTCTAATTCATTCGTCCGATCCATTCTTATTCATTCCTACGATCCATTCTAAATCATTTGTACGAATGAATTAGAATGGATCGTACGAATGGATTAGAATGGATCATACGAATGGATTAGAATGGATCGTACAAACGAATTAGAATGGATCGTATGAACGAATTAGAATGGATCGTACGAATGAATTAGAATGGATACATTCGAGCGAATGAATTAGAATGGATCGTACGAATGAATTAGAATGGATCGTAGGAATGAATTAGAATGGATCGTGCAAATGAATTAGAATGGACACCTTCGTGCGAATGAATTAGAATGGATTGTGCGAATAAATTAGAATGGATCGTACGAATGAATTAGAATGGATACATTCATGCAAATGAATTAGAATGGATCGTACGAATGAATTAGAATGGATCATACGAATGAATTAGAATGGATCATATGAATGAATTAGAATGGTTACATTCGTTCGAATGAATTAGAATGGATCGTACGAATGGATTAGAATGGATCGTACGAATGGATTAGAACGCATTGTACGAATGAATTAGAATAGATACATTTGTGCGAATGAATTAGATTGCATCGTACGAATGAATTTGAATGGATTGTACGAATGAACTAGAATGAATCGTACGAATGAATTTGAATGGATCGTATGAATGAAATAGAATGGATCGTACGAATTAATTAGAATGGATCGTACAAATGAATTAGAAAGGTTACATTTGTGAGAATGAATTAGAATGGATCGTACGAATGGATTAGAGTGGATCGTACGAATGGATTAGAATGGATCGTACGAATGGATTAGAATGGATTGTACGAATGGATTAGAATGGATCGTGCAAATGAATTAGAATGGATACATTCGTGCGAATGAATTAGAATGGATCATAGGAATGAATTAGAATGGATCGTACGAATGGATTAGAATGGATCGTACGAATGATTTAGAATGGATCATACAAATGAATTAGAAAGGTTACATTCGTGAGAATGAATTAGAATGGATCGTACAAATTAATTAGAATGGATCGTACGAATGAATTTGAATGGATACATTTGTGTGAATGAATCTGAATGGATTATATGATGAATTACAATGGATCGTACGAATGAATTAGAATGGATCGTACGAATGAATTAGAATAGCTCATACGAATGAATTAGAATGAATCGTACGAATGAATTAGAATGGTTACATTCGTGCGAATGAATTAGAATAGATCGTACAAATAAATTAGAATGGATCGTACGAATAAATTAGAATAGATCGTGCGAATGAATTAGAATGGATCGTATGAATGAATTAGAAAGAATCGTACGATCCATTCTAATTCATTCGTCCGATCCATTCTAATTCATTCGCACGATCCATTCTAATTCTTTCGTATGATCCATTCTAATTCATTCCTACGATCTATTCTAATTCATTCGCTCGAATGTATCCATTCTAATTCATTCGTACAATCCATTCTAATTCATTCGCACGATCCATTCTAATTCATTCGTATGATCCATTCTAATTCATTCGTACGATCCATTCTAATTCATTCGTATGATCTATTCTTACTCAAAAGCACAAATGTATCCATTCTAATTCATTCGTAAGATCCATTCTAATTCATTCGCACGATCCATTCTAATTCATTCGTACCATCCATTCTTATTCATTCGTACGATCCATTCTAATTCATGCATACGATCCATTCTAATCCATTCGTACGATCCATTCTAACTCATTCGGTGGATCCATTCTAATTCATTCCTATGATCCATTCTAATTCATTCATACGATCTATTCTAATTCATTTGTACGATCTATTCTAATTCATTCACACAATCCATTCTAATTCATTCGCTCGAATGTATCCATTCTAATTCATTCGTACAATCCATTCTAATTCATTCGCACGATCCATTCTAATTCATTCGTATGATCCATTCTAATTCATTCCTACGATCTATTCTAATTCATTCGCTCGAATGTATCCATTCTAATTCATTTGCACGATCCATTCTAATTCATTCCTATGATCCATTCTAATTCATTCGTACGATCCATTCTTCTTCATTCGCTCGAATGTATCCATTCTAATTCATTCGTACAATCTATTCTAATTCGTTCATACGATCCATTCTAATTCGTTTGTATAATCCATTCTAATTCATTCGCACGATCCATTCTAATTCATTCGTACGATTCATTCTAATTCATTCGTACGATTCATTCTAATTCATTCGCACGATCCATTCTAATTCATTCGTATGATCCATTCTAATTCATTCCTACGATCTATTCTAATTTATTCGCTCGAATGTATCCATTATAATTCATTCGTACAATCCATTCTAATTCATTCGTATGATCCATTCTAATTCATTCCTACGATCTATTCTAATTCATTCGCTCGAATGTATCCATTCTAATTTATTTGCACGATCCCTTCTAATTCATTCCTATGATTCATTCTAATTCATTCGTACAATCCATTCTAATTCATTCGCTCGAATGTATCCATTCTAATTCATTCGTACAATCTATTCTAATTCGTTCGTACGATCCATTCTAATTCGTTCGTACGATCCATTCTAATTCATTCGTACGATCCATTCTAATTCATTCTCACAAATGTAATCTTTCTAATTCATTTGTACGATCCATTCTAATTCATTCATACGATCCATTCTAATCCATTCGTACGATCCATTCTAATTCATTCGCACGAATGTAACCATTCTAATTCATTCGTACGATCCATTATAATTCATTCCTACGATCCATTCTAATTCATTCGCATGAATGTATCCATTCTAATTCATTTGCGATCCATTCTAATTCATTCCTATGATCCATTCTAATTCATTCGTACAATCCATTCTAATTCATTCGCTTGAATGTGTCCATTCTAATTCATTCGTACGAACCATTCTAATTCATTCGTACGATCCATTCTAATTCATTCGCTCGATCCATTCTAATTCATTCATACGATCCATTCTAATTCATTTGCACGATCTATTCTAATTCATTCCTATGATCCATTCTAATTCATTCATACGATCCATTCTAATTCATAAGCTCGAATGTATCCATTCTAATTTATTCGTACGATCCATTCTAATTCGTTCGTACGATCCATTCTAATTCGTTCGTACGATCCATTCTAATTCGTTCGTACGAACCATTCTAATTCATTCGTACGATCCATTCTAATTCATTCCTACGATCTATTCTAATTCATTCGCTCGAATGTATCCATTCTAATTCATTTGTTCGATCTATTCTAATTCATTCGTATGATCCATTCTAATTCATTCCTATGATCCATTCCAATTCATTCGTACAATCCATTCTAATTTATTCGTACAAATGTATCCATTCTAATTCATTCGTACGATTCATTCTAATTCATTCGTACGATCCATTCTCATTCATTCGTACGATCCATTCTAATTCATTCGCACGAATGTAACCATTCTAATTCATTTGCACGATCCATTCTAATTCATTCCTATGATCCATTCTAATTCATTCGTTCGATCCATTCTAATTCATTCGCTCGAATGTATCCATTTAATTCATTCGTACGATCCATTCTAATTCATTCATACGATTCATTCTAATTCGTTCGTACGATCCATTCTAATTCATTCGTACGATCCATTCTAATTCATTCGCACGATCCATTCTAATTCATTAGCACAAATGAATCCATTCTAATTCATTCGTATGATCCATTCTAATTCATTCGTACGATCCATTCTAATTCATTCGCACAAATGTATCTATTCTAATTCATTCGTTCGATCCATTCTAATTCATTCGCATAAATATAACCATTCTAATTCATTCGTACGATCCATTCTAATTCATTCGCACGATCCATTCTAATTCATTCGCACAAATGTATCCATTCTAATTCATTCGTATAATCCATTCTAATTCATTCGCATAATCCATTCTAATTCATTCGTACGATCCATTCTAATTCATTTGTACGATCCATTCTAATTCATTCGCACGAATGTATCCATTCTAATTTATTCGTACGATCCATTCTAATTCATTCTCACGAATGTATCATACGAATGAATTAGAATAGATTGTACGAATGGATTAGAATGGATCGTACGAATGACTTAGAATGGATCGTACGAATGCATTAGAAAGGATATATTCGTGCGAATGAATTAGAATGGATCGTACGAATGAATTAGAATGGATCGTGCGAATGAATTAGAATGGATCGTGCGAATAAATTAGAATGGATCGTACGAATGAATTAGAATGGATACATTTGTGCGAATGAATTAGAATGGATCGTACGAATGAATTAGAATGGATCGTACGAATGAATTAGAATGGATACATTCGTGCGAATGAATTAGAATGGATCGTACGAATGAATTAGACTGGATCGTACGAATAAATTAGAATAGATATATTTATGCAAATGAATTATAATGGATCGTACGAATGAATTAGAATGGATCATACGAATGAATTAGAATGGATCGTACGAATGAATTAGAATGGATCATATGAATGAATTAGAATGGTTACATTCGTGCGAATGAATTAGAATGGATCGTACGAATGGATTAGAATGCATTGTACGAATGAATTAGAATAGATACATTTGTGCGAATGAATTAGATTGCATCGTACGAATGAATTAGAATGGATCGTGCGAATGAATTAGAATGGATCGTACGAATGAATTAGAATGGATCGTGCGAATGAATTAGAATGGATCTTACGAATGAATTAGAATGGATACATACAAATGAATTACAAAGGTTACATTCGTGAGAATGAATTAGAATGGATCGTACGAATAAATTAGAATGGATCGTACGAATGAATTAGAATGGATACATTCGAGCGAATGAATTAGAATGGATCGTACGAATGAATTAGAATGGATCATAGGAATGAATTAGAATGGATCGTGCAAATAAATTAGAATGGATCGTACGAATGGATTAGAATGGATCGTACGAATGAATTAGAATGGATCATACAAATGAATTAGAAAGGTTACATTCGTGAGAATGAATTAGAATGGATCGTGTGAATGAATTAGAATGGATCGTGCGAATGAATTAGAATGGATCATACGAACGAATTAGAATGGCTCGTACGAACGAATTAGAATGGATCGTACGAACGAATTAGAATGGATCATACAAATGAATTAGAATGGATACATTCGAGCGAATGAATTAGAATGGATCGTACGAATGAATTAGAATGGATCATAGGAATGAATTAGAATGGATCATGCAAATGAATTAGAATGGATACATTCGTGCGAATGAATTAGAATGGATCGTAGGAATGAATTAGAATGGATCGTACGAATGAATTCGTACAATCCATTCTAATTCATTCGTACGATCCATTCAAATTATTTCGTACGATCCATTTTAATTCATTCGTATAATCCATTCAAATTCATTCGTACGATGCAATCTAATTCATTCGCACAAATGTATCTATTCTAATTTATTCGTACAATGCGTTCTAATCCATTCATACGATCCATTGTAATCCATTCGTACGATCCATTCTAATTCATTCGCACGAATGTAACCATTCTAATTCATTCACATGATCCATTCTAATTCATTCATACGATCCATTCTAATTCATTCGTATGATCCATTCTAATTCATTCGTACGATCCATTCTAATTCATTTGCATGAATGTATCCATTCTAATTCATTCGTACGATCCATTCTAATTCATTCGCATAATCCATTCTAATTCATTTGCACGAATGTATCCGTTCTAATTCATTTGCATCATCCATTCTAATTCATTCGTACGATCCATTCTAATTCATTTGCACGAATGTGATATTCAAGTTCATTCGTACGCTCCATTCTAATTCATTCATACGCTCCATTCTTATTCATCGCACAAATGCATCCATTCTAATTCATTCGTACGATTCATTCTAATTCATTCGCACGAATGTATCCATTCTAATTCATTCGTACGCTCCATTCTTATTCATCGCACAAATATATCAATTCTAATTCATTCGTACGATCCATTCTAATTCATTCGTACGATCCATTCTAATTCATTCGCACGATCCATTCTAATTCATTCGTACGATCCATTCTAATTCATTCGCACGAATGTATCCATTCTAATGCATTTGTACGATAGATTCCAATTCATTCGCACGATCCATTCTAATTCATTCGTACGATCCATTCTAATTCATTCGCACATATGTAACCATTCTAATTCATTCCTACGATCCATTCTAATTCATTCCTACGATCCATTCTAATTCATTCACACGAATGTATCCATTCTAATTCATTTGCACAATCCATTCTAATTCATTCCTATGATCCATTCTAATTCATTCGTACGATCCATTCTAATTCATTCGCTCGAATGTATCCATTCTAATTCATTCGTACGATCCATTCTAATTCATTGGTACGATCCATTCTAATTCATTCTCATGAATGTAACCTTTCTAATTCATTTGTATGTATCCATTCTAATTCATTCGTACGATCCATTCTAATTCATTCGCACGATCCATTCTAATTCATTCGTACGATCCATTCTAATTCATTCGCACGATCTATTCTAATTCTTTCGTACGATCCATTCTAATTCATTCGCACGAATGTATCCATTCTAATGCATTTGTACGATTCATTCTAATTCATTCGCACGATCCATTCTATTTCATTCGTACGATCCATTCTAATTCATTCGCACGAATGTAACCATTCTAATTCATTCGTACGATCCATTCTAATTCATTCGTATGATCCATTCTAATTCATTCGCACGAATGTACCTATTCTAATTCATTTGCACGATCCATTCTAATTCATTCCTATGATCCATTCTAATTCGTTCGTACGATCCATTCTAATTCATTCGTTCGAATGTAACCATTCTAATTCATTCGTACGATCCATTCTAATTCATTCGTATGATCCATTCTAATTCATTCGCATGAATGTATCCATTCTAATTCATTTGCACGATCCATTCTAATTCATTCCTATGATCCATTCTAATTCGTTCGTACGATCCATTCTAATTCATTCGCTCAAATGTATCCATTCGAATTCATTCGTATGATCCATTCTAATTCATTCGTACGATCCATTCTAATTCATTCTCACAAATGTAACCTTTCTAATTCATTTGTATGATCCATTCTAAGTCATTCCTACGATCCATTCTAATTCATTCCTACGATCTATTCTAATTCATTCGTACGATCCATTCTAATGCATTCGTACGATTCATTCTAATCCATTCGCACGATCTATTCTAATTCATTCGTACGATCCATTCTAATCCATTCGTATGATCAATTCTAATTCATTCGCACGATCCATTCTAAATCATTCTCACAAATGTAACCTTTCTAATTCATTCGTACAATGCATTCTAATTCATTCGCATGATCCATTCTAATTCATTCGTACGATCCATTCTAATTCATTCTCACGAATGTAACCTTTCTAATTCATTTGTATGTATCCATTCTAATTCATTCGTACGATCCATTCTAATTCATTCGCACGATCCATTTTAATTAATTCGTACTCTAATTCATTCGCACGATCCATTCTAATTCATTCGTACGATCCATTCTAATTCATTCGTATGATCCATTCTAGTTTATTCGTTCAAATATAACCATTCTAATTCATTCGTACGATCCATTCTAATTCATTCGCATGATCCATTCTAATTCATTCGTACAATCCATTCTAATTCATTCGTATGATCAATTCTAATTCATTCGCACGATCAATTCTAATTCATTTGTACGATCTATTTTAATTCATTCGTACGATCCATTCTAATTCATTCGTACGATCCATTCTAAAATGAGTTAGAATGGATCATACGAATGAATTAGAATGGATCGTACGAATGAATTAGAATGGATTGTGCGAATGAATTAGAATGGATCGTATGAATGAATAAGAATGGATAGTACGAATGAATTAGAATGGATCGTGCGAATGAATTTGAATGGATCGTACGAATGAATTAGAATGGATCGTACGAATGAATTAGAATGGATACAATCGTGCGAATGAATTAGAATGGATCATAGGAATGAATTAGAATGGATCGTACGAATGAATTAGAATGGTTACATTCGTGCGAATGAATTAGAATGGATCGTACGTTGGAATGAATTAGAATGGATCGTACGAATGAATTAGAATGGATCGTACGAATGGATTAGAATGGATCGTGCGAATGAATTAGAATGGATCGTATGAATAAATTAGAATGGATCGTATGAATGAATTAAAATGGATACATTTGTGCGAATGAATTAGAATGGATCATACGATCTAACTAGAATGGATCGTACGAATGAATTAGAATGGATCGTATGAATGAATAAGAATGGATCGTACGAATGAATCTGAATGGATTGTATGAATGAATTAGAATGGATCATTCGAATGAATTAGAATGGATCCATTCTAATTCAATCGTACGATCTAATTCAGTCGTATGAATGTATCATACGAATGAATTAGAATAGATATATTCATGCGAATGAATTAGAATGGATCTTACGAATGGATTAGAATGGATCGTACGAATGGATTAGAATGGATCGTACGAATGGATTAGAATGGATAGTACGAATGAATTAGAATGGATCGTACGAACGAATTAGAATGGATCGTATGAACGAATTAGAATGGATCGTACGAATGAATTAGAATGGATACATTCGAGCAAATGAATTAGAATGGATCGTACGAATGAATTAGAATGGATCATAGGAATGAATTAGAATGGATCGTGCAAATGAATTAGAATGGATACATTCGTGCGAATGAATTAGAATGGATCATAGGAATGAATTAGAATGGATCGTACGACAATTCTAATTCATTCGCACGATCCATTCTAATTCATTTGTACGATCTATTCTAATTCATTCGTTCGATCCATTCTAATTCATTTGCACGAATGTATCCAATCTAATTCATTCGTACGATCCATTCTAATTCATTCGCACTATCCATTCTAATCCATTCGTACGATCCATTATAATTCATTCGTACGATCCATTCTAATTCATTCGCACGATCCACTCTAATTCAATCGTACAAATGTATCCATTCTAATTTATTCGTTCGATCCATTCTAATTCATTCGTACGATCCATTCTAATTCATTTGCACGATCCATTCTAATTCATTCCTATGATCCATTCTAATTCATTCGTACGATTCATTCTAATTCATTCGCTCGAATGTATCCATTCTAATTCATTCGTACGATCCATTCTAATTCATTCGCTCGAATGTATCCATTCTAATTCATTCGTACGATCCATTCTAATTCATTCGTTTGATCCATTCTAATTCATTCGCACGAATGTATCCATTCTAATTCATTCGTACGATCCATTCTAATTCATTCGCACTATCCATTCTAATCCATTCGTACAATCCATTATAATTCATTCGTACGATCCATTCTAATTCATTCGCACGATCCATTCTAATTCAATCGTACAAATGTATCCATTCTAATTCATTCGTTCGATCCATTCTAAATCATTTGTACGATCCATTCTAATTCATTTGCACGATCCATTCTAATTCATTCCTATGATCCATTCTAATTCATTCGTACGATCCATTCTAACTCATTCGCTCGAATGTATCCATTCTAATTCATTCGTATGATCCATTCTAATTCGTTCATACGATCCATTCTAACTCATTCGCTCGCACAAATGTATCCATTCTAATTCATTCGTACGATCCATTCTAATCCATTCGTACGATCCATTCTAATCCATTCGTACGATCCATTCTAATTCATTCATACGATCTATTCTAATTCATTCGCACGAATGTATCCATTCTAATTCATTCGTACGATCCATTCTAATTCATTCGTACGATCCATTCTTATTCATTCATACGATCCATTCTAATTCATTCGCACGATCCATTCTAATTCATTCGCACAAATATATCTATTCTAATTCATTCGCTCGAATGTATCCATTCTAATTCATTCTCACGAATATATCCTTTCTAATTCATTCGTATGATCCATTCTAATTCATTCATACGATCCATTCTAATCCATTCGTACGATCCATTCTAATCCATTCGTACGATCCATTCTAATTAATTAGAATGGATCGTACGAATGAATTAGAATGGATCGTATGAATGAATAAGAATGGATCGTACGAATGAATTAGAATGAATCGTGCGAATGAATTAGAATGGATACATTCGTGCGAATGGATTAGATTGCACCGTACGAATGAATTTGAATGCATTCCAATTCATTCGTATGATCTAATTCTAATTCGTTCGTACGATCCATTCTAATTCATTTGCACGATCCATTCTAATTCATTCGCACGATCCATTCTAATTCATTCGTCTGATCCATTCTAATTCATTTGCACGATTGTATCCATTCTAATTCATTCGTATAATCCATTCTAATTCATTCGCACGATCCATTCTAATTCATTCGCACGATCCATTCTAATTCATTCGCTCGAATGTATCCATTCTAATTCATTCGTACGATCCATTCTAATTCATTCGTACGATATATTCTAATCCATTCATACGATCCATTCTAATTCATTCGTACAATGCGTTCTAATCCATTCGTACGATCCATTCTAATTCATTCGTACGATCCATTCTAATTCATTTGTACGATCCATTCTAATTCATTCGTATGATCCATTCTAATCCATTCTAATTCATTCGCTCGAATGTATCCATTCTAATTCATTCGTACGATCCATTCTTATTCATTTATACGATCCATTCTAATTCATTCGCATGATCCATTCTAATTCCTTCGCACAATCCGTTCTAGTTCATTCGCACAATCCATTCTAATTCATTCGCACGAATGTATCCATTCTAATTCATTCGTACGATCCATTCTAATTCATTCGTACGATCCATTCTAATTCATTCGCACGAATGTATCCATTCTAATGCATTCGTACGATTCATTCTAATTCATTCGCACGATCCATTCTAATTCATTCATACGATCCATTCTTATTCATTCATATGATCCATTCTAATTCATTCGCACGATCCATTCTAATTCATTCGCACAATCCGTTCTAATTCATTCGCACAATCCATTCTAATTCATTCGCACGAATGTATCCATTCTAATTCATTCGTTCGATCCATTCTAATTCATTCGTACGATCCATTCTAATTTATTCGCATGATCCATTCGTACGATCCATTCTAATCCATTCGTACGATCCATTCTAATTCATTCATACGATCCATTCTAATTCGTTCGTACGATCCATTCTAATTCGTTCGCTCGAATGTAACCTTTCTAAATCATTCGTACGATCCATTCTAATTCATTCCTACGATCCATTCTAATTCATTTGCACGAAAGTATCCATTCTAATTCATTCCTATGATCCATTCTAATTCATTCGTACAGTACGAATGAATTAGAATGGATCGTGCGAATGAATTAGAATAGATCGTATGAATGAATTAGAATGGATCGTACGAATGGATTAGAATGGATCGTACGAATGGATTAGAATGGATCGTACGAATGGATTAGAACACATTGTACGAATGAATTAGAATGGATACATTCATGCAAATGAATTAGAATGGATCGTACGAATGAATTAGAATGGATCATACGAATGAATAAGAATGGATCATATGAAGGAATTAGAATGGTTACATTCGTGCGAATGAATTAGAATGGATCGTACGAATGGATTAGAATGGATCGTACGAATGGATTAGAATGGATCATACGAATGAATTAGAATGGATCGTGCAAATGAATTAGAAAGGTTACATTTGTGAGAATGAATTAGAATGGATCGTACGAATGAATTAGAATGGATCGTGCGAATGAATTAGAATGGATCGTACGAATGAATTAGAATGGATATATTTATGCGAATGAATTAGAATGGATCGAATGAATGAATTAGAATGGATACATTTGTGAGAATGAATTAGAATGGATCGTACGAATGAATTACAATGGATCGTACCTGGTGCAGCCGCCGCGGCGGACGAATGAATTAGAATGGATCGTACGAATGGATTAGAATCAATCATAGGAATGAATTAGAATAGATATATTCATGCGTACAATCCATTCTAATTCATTCGTTCGATCCATTCTGATTCATTCGTGCAATCCATTCAAATTCATTCCTATGATCCATTCTAATTCATTCGTACGATCCATTCTAATTCATTCTCATGAATGCATCCATTCTAATTCATTCGTACGATCCATTCTAATTCGTTCATACGATCCATTCTAATTCATTCTCATGAATGTAGCCTTTCTAATTCATTCCTACGATCCATTCTAATTTATTCGTACGATCCATTCTAATTCATTCGCACGAATGTATCCATTCTAATTCATTTGTACGATCCATTCTAATTCATTCGTACAATGCGTTCTAATCCATTCGTACGATCCATTCTAATTCATTCGAACGATCCATTCTAATCCATTCTTCGATCGATTCTAATTCATTCGCACGATCCATTCTAATTCATTCATACATTTAGATTCATTCGCACAAATGTATCCATTAAAATTCATTCGTACGATCCATTCTAATTCATTCATACGATCCATTCTAATTCGTTCATACGATCCATTCTAATTCATTTGCACGATCCATTCTAATTCATTCGTACGATCTATTCTAATTCATTCGCATGATCCGTTCTAATTCATTCGTATGATCCATTCTAATTCATTCGTACAATCCATTCAAATTCATTCGTACGATGCAATCTAATTCATTCGCACAAATGTATCTATTCTAATTCATTCGTACAATGCGTTCTAATCCATTCGTACGATTGATTCTAATCCATTCGTACGATCCATTCTAATTCATTCACACTAATGTAACTATTCTAATTCATTCATATGATTTATTCTAATTCATTTGTACGATCCATTCTAGTTCATTCGTATGATCCATTCTAATTCATTCGTACGATCCATTCTAATTTATTAGCATGAATGTATCCATTATAATTTATTCGTACGATCCAGTCTAATTCATTCGTACGATCCATTCTAATCCTTTCGTACGATCCATTCTAATTCATTCGCACGATCCATTCTAATTCATTCGCACGAATGTAACTATTCTAATCCATTCGTACGATCCATTCTAATTCATTCGTACGATCCATTCTAATTCATTCGCACGAATGTATCCATTCTAATGCATTCGTACAGTCCATTCTAATTCATTCGCACGATCCATTCTAATTCATTCGTATGATCCATTCTAATTCATTCGTACGATCCATTCTAATTCATTCGTATGATCCATTCTAACTCATTCGCACGAATGTATCCATTCTAATTCATTCGCACAATCCAATCTAATTCAAACGTACGATTTATTCTAATTCATTCGTATGATCCATTCTAATCCATTCGTACGATCCATTCTAATTCATTCGCACGAATGTATCCATTCTATTTCATTTGCACGATCCATTCTAATTCATTCGCATGAATGTATGTATCCATTCTAATTCATTCGTACGATCCATTCTAATTCATTCGTATGATCAATTCTAATTCATTCGCACGATCCATTCTAATTCATTCGTACGATCCATTCTAATTCATTCGCACGAATGTAACCATTCGTACGATCCATTCTAATTCATTCGTATGAATGTATCCTTTCTAATTTATTTGTACGATCCATTCTAATTCGTTCATACGATCCACTCTAATTCATTCGTACGATCCATTCTAATTCATTCGTACGATCCATTCTAATTCATTCCTACGATCCATTCTAATTCATTCCTATGATCCATTCTGATTCATTCTCACAAATGTAACCTTTCTAATTCATTTGTACGATCCATTCTAATTCATTCCTACGATCCATTCTAATTCATTCCTACGATCTATTCTAATTCATTTGTATGATCCATTCTAATTCATTCGTACGATCCATTCTAATCCATTCGTATGATCCATTCTAATCCATTCGTACGATCCATTCTAATTCATTCTCACAAATGTAACCTTCTAATTCATTTGTACGATCCATTCTAATTCATTCCTACTATCCATTCTAATTCATTCCTACGATCTATTCTAATTCATTCGTACGATTTTCGTACGATTCATTCTAATTCATTCGCACGATCCATTCTAATTCATTCGTACGATCCATTGTAATTCATTCCTGCGATCCATAATAATTCATTCGTACAAATGTAACCATTCTAATCCATTCGTATGATCCATTCTAATTCATTCGTACGATCCATTCTAATTCATTTGCACGAATGTGTCCATTCTAATGCATTTGTACGATCCATTCTAATTCATTCGCACGATCCATTCTAATTCATTCGTATGATCCATTCTAATTCATTCGTACGATCTATTCTAATTCATTCGTATGATCCATTCTAACTCATTTGCACGAATGTATCCATTCTAATTCATTCGCACAATCCAACCTAATTCAAACGTACGATTCATTCTAATTCATTCGTATGATCCATTCTAATCCATTCGTACGATCCATTCTAATTCATTCGCACGATCCATTCTAATTCATTCGTACGATCCATCCTAATTCATTCGCACGAATGTAACCATTCGTACGATCCATTCTAATTCATTCGTATGAATGTATCCTTTCTAATTCATTTGTACGATCCATTCTAATTCGTTCATACGATCCATTCTAATTCATTCGTACGATCCATTCTAATTCATTCCTACGATCCATTCTGATTCATTCTCACAAATGTAACCTTTCTAATTCATTTGTACGATCCATTCTAATTCATTCCTACGATCCATTCTAATTCATTCCTACGATCTATTCTAATTCATTTGTACGATCCATTCTAATCCATTCGTACGATCCATTCTAATTCATTCGTACGATCCATTCTAATCCATTCGTACGATCCATTCTAATTCATTCTCACAAATGTAACCTTTCTAATTCATTTGTACGATCCATTCTAATTTATTCCTACGATCCAATCTAATTCATTCCTACGATCTATTCTAATTCATTCGTACGATCCATTCTAATGCATTCGTACGATTCATTCTAATTCATTCGCACGATCCATTCTAATTCATTCGTACGATCCATTCTAATTCATTCCTACGATCCATTCTAATTCATTCGTACGATCCATTCTAATTCATTCGTACGATCCATTCTAATCCATTCGTACGATCCATTCTAATTCATTCGCACGAATATAACCATTCTAATTCATTCGTACGATCCATTCTAATTCATTCCAACGATCCATTCAAATTCATTCGTACGATTCATTCTAATTCATTCGTATGAGCTATCCTAATTCATTCGTACGATCCATTCTAATTCATTCGTACGATCCATTGTAATTCATTCATACGAATGAATTAGAATGGATCATGCGAATGAATTAGAATGGATACATTCGTGAGAATGAATTAGAATTGATCGTACGAATGAATTAGAATAGATCATGCAAATGAATGAATGGATCGTGCGAATGAATTAGAATGGATCGTACGAATGCATTAGAATGGATACATTTGTGAGAATGAATTAGAATGGATCGTACGAATGAATTAGAATGGATCGTATGAATGGATTAGAATGGATCGCACGAATGAATTAGAATGGATCATACGAATGCATTAGAATGGATCGTACGAATAAATTAGAATGGATTAGAATGGATCGTACGAATGGATTAGAATGGATCGTACGAATGAATTAGAAAGGATCGTACGAATGGATTAGAATGGATCGTACGAATGAATTAGAATGGATCGTACAAATGAATTAGAAAGGTTATATTTGTGAGAATGAATTAGAATGGATCGTACGTATGGATTAGAATGGATCATACGAATGGATTAGAATGGATCGTACGAATGGATTAGAATGGATCGTACGAATGAATTGGAATGGTTACATTTGTGCGAATGAATTAGAATGGATCGTACGAATGAATTAGAATGGATCGTACGAATGAATTAGAATGGATAGTTCAACTGAATTAGAAAGGTTACATTCGTGCGAATGAATTTGAATGGATCGTACGAATGGATAAGAATGGATCGTACGAACGAATTAGAATGGATCGTATGAATGAATTAGAATGGATCGTGCGAATGAATTTGAATGGATCGTGCGAATGAATTAGAATGGTTCGAACGAATGAATTAGAATGGATCGTGTGAATGAATTAGAATGGATCATGCGAATGAATTAGAATAGATCGTGTGAAAGAATTAGCATGGATCGTACGAATGAATTAGAATGGATCGTACGAATGGATTAGAATGGATCGTACGAATGGATTAGAATGGATCATACGAATGAATTAGAATGGATACATTTGTGAGAATGAGTTAGAATGGATCATACGAATGAATTAGAATGGATCGTACGAATGAATTAGAATGGATCATACGAATGAATTAGAATAGATCGTGCGAATGAATTAGAATGGATTGTATGAATGTCTAATTCATTCGTACAATGCGTTCTAATCCATTCGTATGATCCATTCTAATTCATTCGCACGATCCATTCTAATTCATTCGCACGATCTATTCTAATTCATTCGCATGATCCATTCTAATTCATTCGTACAATCCTTTCAAATTCATTCGTACGATCCATTCTAATTCATTCGTACGATCCATTCTAATTCATTCGTATAATCCATTCTAATCCATTCGTACGATCTATTCTAATTCATTCGCACGAATGTAACCTTTCTAATTCAATTGTACGATCCATTCTAATCCATTCGTACGATCCATTCTAATTCATTCGTACGATCCATTCTAATTCATTCGCACGAATGTAACCATTCTAATTCATTCGTACGATCCATTCTGATCCATTCGTACGATCAATTCTAATCCATTCGTACGATCCATTCTAATCCATTCGTACGATCCATTCTAATTCATTCTCACAAATGTAACCTTTCTAATTCATTTGTACGATCCATTCTAATTCATTCGTACGATCCATTCTAATCCATTCGTACGATCCATTCTAATCCATTCGTACGATCCATTCTAATTCATTCGCACGAATGTAACCATTCTAATTCATTCGTACGATCCATTCTAATTCATTCGCACGAATGTATCCATTCTAATTCATTTACACGATCCATTCTAATTCATTCGCACGAATATATCCATTATAATTCATTCCTATGATCCATTCTAATTCATTCGCACGATCTATTCTAATTCATTCGTATGATCCATTCTAATTTATTCGCACGATCTATTCTAATTCATTCGTACGATCAATTCTAATTCATTTGCACGATCCATTCTAATTCATTTGTACGAATGTATCCATTCTAATTCATTTGCACGATCCATTCTAATGGATCATACGAACGAATTAGAATGGATCGTATGAATGAATTAGAATGGATCGTACGAATGGATTAGAATGGATCATACGAATGGATCATGCGAATGAATTAGAATAGATCGTACGAATGAATTAGAATGGATCGTACGAATGAATTAGAATGGATACATTTGTACGAATAAATTAGAATGGATTGTACGAATGAATTAGAATGGATACATTCTTGCGAATAAATTAGAATGGACCGTATATTCGTGCAAATAAATTAGAATGGATCATATGAATGAATTAGAATGGATCGAGCGAATGAATTAGAATGAATCGTACGAATGCATTAGAATGGATCGTACGAATGAATTAGAATGGATCATACAAATGAATTAGAATGGATCGTGCGAATGAATTAGAATGGATCGTATGAACGAATTAGAATGGATCGTACGAACGAATTAGAATGGATCGTACGAATTAATTAGAATGGATACATTCCTGCGAATGAATTAGAATGGATTGTATGAATGAATTAGAATGGATCGTAAGAAGGAATTAGAATGGTTACATTCGTGCGAATGAATTAGAATGGATCATACGAATGGATTAGAATGGATCGTACGAATGGATTAGAATGGATTGTACGAATGAATTAGAATGGATCATACAAATGAATTAGAAAGGTTACATTTGTGAGAATGAATTAGAATGGATCGTACGAATGGATTAGAATGGATCGTACGAATGGATTAGAATGGATCGTACGAATCAATTAGAATGGATCATAGGAATGAATTAGAATGGATCGTGCAAATGAATTAGAATGGATACATTCGTGCGAATGAATTAGAATGGATCGTACGAATGAATTAGAATGGTTAAATTCGTGCGAATGAATTAGAATGGATCATACGAATGGATTAGAATGGATCGTACGGATGAATTAGAATGGATAATGCGAATGAATTAGAATGGATCGTACGAATGAATTAGAATAGATCGTACAAATGACTTAGAAAGGTTATATTCTTGCGATGAATTAGAATGGATCGTACGAATGAATTAGAATGGATCGTACGAATGAATTAGAATAGATCGAGTGAATAAATTAGAATGGATCATACGAATTAATTAGAATAGATATATTCATGCAAATGAATTAGAATGGATCGTATGAACGAATTAGAATGGATCGTACGAATGAATTAGAATGGATCGTACAAATGAATTAGAATGGATCATACAAATGAATTAGAATAGATCATACGAATGAATTAGAATGGATACATTCATGCAAATGAATTAGAATGGATCGTATGAACGAATTAGAATGGATCGTACGAATGAATTAGAATGGATACATTCGTGCGAATGAATTAGAATGGATCATAGGAATGAATTAGAATGGATCGTGCAAATAAATTAGAATGGATACATTCGTGCGAATGAATTAGAATGGATCGTACGAATGAATTAGAATGGTTACATTCGTGCGAATAAATTAGAATGGATCGTACGAATGGATTAGAATGGATCGTACGAATGAATTAGAAAGGTTACATTTGTGAGAATGAATTAGAATGGATCGTACGAATGAATTAGAATGGATCGTACGAATGGATTAGAATGGATTGTACGAATGGATTAGAATGGATCGTACGAATGGATTAGAATGGTTAGATTCGTGCGAATGAATTAGAATGGATCGTACGAATGAATTAGAATGGATCGTACATTCGTGCGAATGAATTAGAATGGATCGTACGAATGGATTAGAATGGATCGTACGAATGGATTAGAATTGATTGTACGGATGAATTAGAATGGATCGTACGAATGAATTTGAATGGATTGTACGAATGAATTAGAATGGATCATGCGAAAGAATTAGAATAGATTGTGCGAATGAATTAGAATGGATCGTGCGAATGAATTAGAATGGTTACATTCGTGCGAATGAATTAGAATGGATCGTACGAATGAATTAGAATGGATCGTACGAATGAATTAGAATGGATCGTACAAATGAATTAGAAAGGTTACATTCGTGCGAATGAATTTGAATGGATCGTACGAATGGATTAGAATGGATCGTACGAATGAATTAGAATGGATCGTATGAACGAATTAGAATGGATCATGCGAATGAATTTGAATGGATCGTGCGAATGAATTAGAATAGATCAAACGAATGAATTAGAATAGATCGTATGAATGAATTAGAATGGATCGTACGAATGAATTAGAATGGATCGTGCGAATGAATTAGAATGGATCATGCGAATGAATTAGAATAGATCGTGCGAATGAATTAGAATGGATCGTACGAATGTATTAGAATGGATCGTACGAATGGATTAGAATGGATCGTACGAATGAATTAGAATGGATCGTGCGAATGAAGTAGAATGGATCATACGATTGAATTTGAATGGATCGTACGAATAAATTTCTAATTCAGTCGTATGAATGTATCCATTTAAATTCATTCGTATGATCCATTCTAATTCGTACGATCCATTCTAATCCATTCGTACGATCCATTCTAATCCATTCGTATGATCCATTCTAATCCATTCGTACGTTCCATTCTAATTCATTCGTACGATCCATTCTAATTCATTCGTACAATTCATTCTAATTCATTCGTACGATCCATTCTAATTCATTCGTATGATCCATTCTAATTCATTTGTACGAATGAATTAGAATTAATCGTACGAATGAATTTGAATAGATCGTACGAATGAATTAGAATGGTTACATTCGTGCGAATGAATTAGAATGGATCGTACGAATGGATTAGAATGGATCGTACGAATGAATTAGAATGGATCGTACGAATGAATTAGAATGGATCGAACGAATGGATTAGAATGGATCGTACGAATGAATTAGAATGGATCGTGCGAATTAATTAGAATGGATACATTCTAATCCATTCTAGTTCATACGATCCATTCTAATTCATTCGTAGAATGGATACATTCGCTCGAATGAATTAGAATGGATCGTACGAATGAATAAGAATGGATCATACGAATGAATTAGAATGGATCGTACGAATTAATTAGAATGGATACATTCGTGCGAATGAATTAGAATGGATCATATGAACTAGAATGGATTAGAATGTATCCATTCTACGAATGAATTAGAATGGATCATACGAATGAATTAGAATGGATCGTACGAATGAATTAGAATGGATCATGCGAAAGAATTAGAATGGATCGTGCGAATGAATTAGAATGGATCGTGCGAATGAATTAGAATGGATCGTACAAATGAATGAGAATGGATCGTGCGATTGAATTAGAATGGATCGTACGAACGAATTAGAATGGATCGTACGAACGAATTAGAATGGATCGTACGAACGAATTAGAATGGATCGTACGAACGAATTAGAATGGATCGTACGAATGAATTAGAATGGATCGTACGAACGAATTAGAATGGATCGTATGAAAGAATTAGAATGGATCGTGCGAATGGATTAGAATGGATACATTTGTGCGAATGAATTAGAATGGATCGTACGAATGAATTAGAATGGATCGTACGAATGAATTAGAATGGATCGTGCGAAAGAATTAGAATGGATCGTGCGAATGAATTAGAATGGATCGTGCGAATGAATTAGAATGGATCGTACGAACGAATTAGAATGGATCGTATGAACGAATTAGAATGGATCGTACGAATGAATTAGAATGGATACATTCGTACGATCCATTCAAATTTATTCGTACGATCCATTCTTATTCATTCGTACGATCCATTGAAATTCATTCGCATGATCCATTCTAATTTATTCGTACGATCCATTCTTATTCATTTCTAATTCATTTGTACGAATGAATTTGAATGGATACATTCGTGCGAATGAATTAGAATGGATCGTACGAATGAGTTAGAATGGATCATGTGAATGAATTAGAATTGATCATACGAATGAATTAGAATGGATCATACGAATAAATTAGAATGGATCGTACGAATGAATAAGAATGGATCGTGCGAATGAATTTGAATGGATCGTACGAATGGATTAGAATGGATCGTACGAATGGAGTAGAATGGATCGTACGAATGGATTAGAATGGATTGTATGAATGAATTAGAATGGAACGTACGAATGAATTAGAATGGATACATTTGTGCGAATGAGTTAGAATGGATCGTACGAATGAATTAGAATGGATCATGCGAATGAATTAGAATGGATCATACGAACGATTTAGAATGGATTGTACGAATGGATCGTGCGAATGAATTAGAACAAATGTATCCATTCGTACGATCCATTCTAACTCATTCTAGAATGGATTAGAACAAATGAATTAGAAAGGTTCGTACGAATGGATTAGAATGGATCGTACGAATGGATTAGAATGGATAGTGCGAATGTATTAGAATGGATCGTACGAATGAATTAGAATGGATTGTACGAATGAATTAGAATAGATCGTGCGAATGAATTAGAATGCATCGTACGAATGAATTAGAATGGATCGTAGGAATGAATTAGAATGGATCGTACGAATGAATTAGAATGGTTACATTCGTGCGTATGAATTAGAATGGATCGTATGAACGAATTAGAACGGATCGTATGAATTAGAATGGATACATTCATACGACTGAATTATAATGGATCGTGCGAATTAATTAGAATGGATCGTAGGAATGAATTTGAATGGATACATTTGTGCGAATGAATCTAAATGGATTGTATGAATGAATTACAATGGATCGTACGAATGAATTAGAATGGATCGTACGAATGAATTAGAATAGCTCATACGAATGAATTAGAATGAATTAGAATGGATAGTGCGAATGAATTAGAATGGATCATACGAATGAATTAGAATGGGTATCTATTCGAATGGATTAGAATGGATCGTACGAATGAATTAGAATGGATACATTCGTGCGAATAAATTAGAATGGATTAGAATGGGTATCTATTAGAATAGATACCCATTCTAACTCATTCGTACGATCCATTCTAATTCATTCACACTATCCATTCTAATCCATTCTAATTAATTGTAATTCATCTAATTTATTTCCATTCTAATTCATTCTAATTAATTCATTAGAATGGATTAGAATGTATTGTACAAATGTGTTCTAATTCATTCGTACAATGCGAATGAATTAGAATGGATCGTGCGAATGAATTAGAATGGATCGTCTTGCGAATAAATTAGAATGGATCGTCTTGCGAATGGATCGTCTTGTGTTCTAATTCATTCATTCATACGATCCATTCTAATTCGTTCGTACGATCCATTCTAATTCATTCGTACGATCCATTCTAATTCATTCATACGATCCATTCTAATTCATTCGCACAAATGTATCCATTCTAATTCATACGATCAATTCTAATTCGTTCATACGATCCATTCTAATTCATTCGCACGAATGTATTAGAATGGATCGAACGAATGCATTCGTACGATCCATTAGAATGGATCGTACGATCATAGGAATGAATTAGAATGGATCATAGGAATGAATTTGAATGGATTAGAATGGATCTTAGGAATGAATTAGAATGGACCGTGAGAATGAATTAGAATGGATCGTACGAATGGATTAGAATGGATCGTACGAATAAATTAGAATGGATACATTCATACGCACGATTCATTCTAATTCATTCGCACAATCCATTCTAATTCATTCGTACGATCCATTCTAATCCATTCGTACGATCCATTCTAATTCATTCGCACACATGTATCTATTCTAATTCATTCGTACGATCCATTCTAATTCATTCGTACGATCCATTCTAATCCATTCGTACGATCCATTCTAATTCATTCGCATGATCCATTCTAATTCATTTTCACGAATGTAACCTTTCTAATTCATTTGTATGATCCATTCTAATTCATTCGTACGATCCATTCTAATTCATTCGCACGAATGTATCCATTCTAATTCATTCATACAAATAAATTAGAAATGAATAAGAATGGATCGTACGAATGAATTAGAATGGATCATGCGAATGAATTTGAATGGATAGTGCGAATGGATTAGAATGGATCGTGTGAATGAACTAGAATGGATCATGTGTATGAATGTATCGTACGAATGGATCCATTCTAATTCGTGCAAATAAATTAGAATGGATAATCCATTTTAATTCATCCATTGTATGAATGAATTACAATGGATCGAATGAATGAATTAGAATGGATCGTACGAATGAATTAGAATAGCTCATACGAATGAATTAGAATGAATTAGAATGGATAGTGCGAATGAATTAGAATGGATCGTACGAATGAATTAGAATGGATTGTACGAATGAATTAGAATAGATTGTGCGAATGAATTAGAATGGATCGTACAAATGAATTAGAAAGGTTACATTTGTGAGAATGAATTAGAATAGATCGTACGAATGAATTAGAATGTGTACGATCGTACGAATGCATTCGTACGATCCATTAGGATGGATCGTACGATCATAGGAATGAATTAGAATGGATCATAGGAATGAATTAGAATGGATTAGAATGGATCATAGGAATGAATTAGAATGGATCGTGGGAATGAATTAGACTATTTCGTACGAATGGATTAGAATGGATCGTACGAATAAATTAGAATGGATACATTCATACGCACGATCCATTCTAACTCATTCGCACGATCCATTCTAATTCATTCGTACGATCCATTCTAATCTATTCGTACGATCCATTCTAATTCATTCGCACAAATAAATTAGAATGGGTATCTATTCGAATGGATTAGAATGGATCGTACGAATGAATTAGAATGGATACATTCGTGCGAATGAATTAGAATGGATTGTATGAATGAATTAGAATGGATCGTACGAATGAATTAGAATGGATCGTGCGAATGAGTTAGAATGGATCGTACGAATGAATTAAAATGGATATATTTGTGAGAATGAATTAGAATAGATCGTACTATCCATTCTAATTCATTCGTGATGCGTTCTAATTCATTCGCACGATCCATTCTAATTCATTCTCACGAATGTAACCTTTCTAATTCGTTCATACGATCCGACCGATCCATTCTAATTCATTCCTACGATCCATTCTAGAATTTATTCGTAAGATCCATTCTAATTCTTTGCACGATCCATTCTAATTCATTCGTACGATCGATCCATTCTAATTTATTTGCACGATCTATTCTAATTCATTCGCACGAATGTATCCATTCTAATTCATTCGTATGATCCATTCTAATTCATTCGCACGATCCATTCTAATTCCTTCGCATGAATATATCAATTCTAATTCATTCGCACGATCCATTCTAATTCATTCGCACGAATGTATCCATTCTAATTCATTCGTACGATCCATTCTAATTCATTCGCACGATCTATTCTAATTTATTCGCACGAATATATCAATTCTAATTCATTCGCACAATCCATTCTAATTCATTCGCATAAATGTATCCATTCTAATTCATTCGTACGATCCATTCTAATTCATTCGCACGAATATATCAGAATGGATCGTACGAATGAATTAGAATGGATCGTGCGAATGGATTAGAATGGATCGTACGATTCATTCTAATTCGCACGAATAAATTAGAATGGATCGTACGAATGAATTAGAATGGATCGAATGAATGAATTAGAATGGATACATTCGAGCGGAATGAATTAGAATGGATCGTACGATCCATTCTAATTCATTCTCAAAAATGTATCCATTCTAATTCATTCGTATGATCCATTCTAATTCATTCGCACGATCCATTCTAATTCATTCGCATGAATATATCAATTCTAATTCATTCGCACGATCCATTCTAATTCATTCGCACGAATGTATCCATTCTAATTCATTCGTACGATCCATTCCAATTCATTCGCATGATCCATTCTAACTCATTCGGTGGATCCATTCTAATTCATTCGTACGATCCATTCTAATTCTTTCCCACGATCCATTCAAATTTATTCATACGATCCATTCTAATTCATTCGTACGATCTATTCTAATTCATTCGTATGATCCATTCTAATTCTTTCATATGATCCATTCTAATCCATTCCTATGATCCATTCTAATTCATTCGGTGGATCCATTGTAATTCATTTGCACGATGCATTCTAATCCATTCGTACGATCCATTCTAATTCATTCGTATGATCAATTCTAATTTATTCGCACGATCCATTCTAATTCATTCGTACGAACCATTCTAATTCATTCGCACGAATGTAACCATTCTAATTCATTTGTACGATCCATTCTAATTCATTCGTACAATCCATTCTAATTCATTCGCACGATCCATTCTAATTCTTTCATATGATCCATTCTAATTCATTCCTACGATCCATTCTAATTCATTCGGTGGATCCATTCTAATTCATTTGCACGATCCATTCTAATTCATTCGTACGATCCATTCTAATTCATTCGCTCGAATGTATCCATTCTAATTCATTCGTACGATCCATTCTAATTCGTTCATACGATCCATTCTAATTCGTTCGTACGATCTATTCTAATTCATTCATACGATCCATTCTAATACTTTTGTACGATCAATTCTAATTCATTCGTACAAATGTATCTTTTCTAATTCATTCATACAATGCGTTCTAATCCATTCGTACGATCCATTCTAAACCATTCGTACGATCCATTCTAATTCATTTGTATGATCCATTCTAATTCATTCGTACGATCCATTCTAATTCATTCCTACGATCCATTCTAATTCATTCCTACAATCCATTCAAATTTATTCGTACGATTTAATCTAATTCATTCGCACGAATATATCCATTCTAATTCATTCATACGATCCTTTCTAATTCATTCGCACGATCCATTCTAATTCTTTCATATGATCCATTCTAATTCATTCGTACGATCCATTCTAATTCATTCGTATGATCGATTCTAATTCATTCGCACGATCCATTCTAATTCATTCGTATGATCAATTCTAATTCATTCGCACGATCCATTCTAATTCATTCGTATGATTCATTCTAATTCATTCGTATGATCTATTCTAATTCATTCGCACGAATGTGTCCATTTTAATTCATTTGCACAATCCATTCTAATTCATTCGTACGATCTATTCTAATTCATTCGCTCGAATGTATCCATTCTAATTCATTCGTACGATCCATTCTAATTCGTTCATACGATCCATTCTAATTCGTTCGTACGATCCATTCTAATTCGTTCGTACAATTCATTCTAATTCATTCGTACGATCCATTCTAATGCATTCGTACGATTGATTCTAATTCATTCGCTAGATCCATTCTAATTCATTAGTATGATCCATTCTAATTCATTCCTACGATCTATTCTAATTCATTCGCTCGAATGTAACCTTTCTAATTAGAATGGATCGTACAAATGAATTAGAAAGGTTAGATTCGTGAGAATGAATTAGAATGGATCGTACGAATGAATTAGAATGGATCGTACGAATGAATTAGAATGGATACATTCGAGCGAATGAATTAGATTGGATCGTACGAACGAATTAGAATGGATCATAGGAATGAATTAGAATGGATCGTACAAATGATCCATTCTAATTCGTACGTACGATCTATTCTAATTCATTTGCTCGAATGTAACCATTCTAATTCATTCCTATGATCTATTCTAATTCATTCGCTCGAATGTATCCATTCTAATTCATTCGTTCGATCCATTCTAATTCATTCGTACGATCCTTTCAAATTCATTCGCATGATCCATTCTAATTCATTCGTACGATCCATTCTAATTCATTTGTACGAATGTATCCATTCTAATTGATTCGCACGATCCATTCTAATTCATTCGCATAATCCATTCTAATTCATTCGTATGATCCATTCAAATTCATTCGTATGATCCATTCTAATTCATTCGCACAAATGTATCCATTCTAATTCATTCATACGATCCATTCTAATTCATTCGCACGATCCATTCTAATTCATTCGTACAATCCATTCTAATTCATTCGCACGATCCATTCTAATTCATTCGTACGATCCATTCTAATTTATTCGCACGAATGTATCCATTCTAATTCATTTGCACGATCCAATCTAATTCATTCCTATGATCCATTCTAATCCATTCGTATGATCCATTCTAATTCATTCGTACGATCCATTCTAATTTATTCGCACAATCCATTCTAATTCATTTGTATGACCCATTCTAATCCATTCGTACGATCCATTCTAATCCATTCGTACGATCCATTCTAATTCATTCTCACAAATGTAACCTTTCCAATTCATTTGTACGATCCATTCTAATTCATTCGTACGATCCATTCTAATCCGTTCGTACGATCCATTCTAATTCGTTCGTACGATCCATTCTAATTCATTCGTACGATCCATTCTAATTAGAATAGATCGTGCGAATGAATTAGAATGGATACATTCGTACAAATGAATTAGAATGGATCGTACGAATAAATTAGAATGGTTACATTCGTGCGAATGAATTAGAATGGATCGTACGAATGGATTAGAATGGATCGTACGAATGGATTAGAATGGATCGTACGAATGGATCGTACGAATGGATTTGAATGGATCGTACGAATGAATTAGAATGGATCATACAAATGAATTAGAAAGGTTACATTCGTGAGAATGAATTAGAATGGATCGTGCGAATTAATTAGAATGGATCATACGAATGAATTTGAATGGATACATTTGTGCGAATGAATCTGAATGGATTGTATGAATGAATTACAATGGATCGTACGAATGAATTAGAATGGATCGTACGAATGAATTAGAATAGCCCATACGAATGAATTAGAATGAATCGTACGAATGAATTAGAATGGTTACATTCGTGCGAATGAATTAGAATAGATCGTACGAATGAATTAGAATGGATCATACGAATAAATTAGAATGGATCGTGCGAATGAATTAGAATGGATCGTACGAATGAATTATAATGGATCCACCGAATGAGTTAGAATGGATCATACGAATGAATTTGAATGGATCGTACGAATGAATTAGAATGGATTGTACGAATGAATTAGAATGGATCGTATGAAAGATTAAGAATGGATCGTACGAATGAATTAGAATGGATCGTGCGAATGAATTAGAATGGATCGTGCGAATGAATTAGAATGGATCGTACGAATGAATTAGAATGGATCGTGCGAATGAATTAGAATGGATCATATGAATGAATAAGAATGGATCGTACGAATAAATTAGAATGGATCGTGCGAATGAATTAGAATGGATCGTACGAATGAATTATAATGGATCCACCGAATGAGTTAGAATGGATCATACGAATGAATTTGAATGGATCGTACGAATGAATTAGAACGGATTGTACTGAATGAATTAGAATGGATCGTATGAAAGATTAAGAATGGATCGTACGAATGAATTAGAATGGATCGTGCGAATGAATTAGAATGGATCGTGCGAATGAATTAGAATGGATCGTACGAATGAATTAGAATGGATCGTGCGAATGAATTAGAATGGATCATATGAATGAATAAGAATGGATCGTACGAATGAATTAGATTGGATTGTACGAATGAATTAGAATGGATTGTGCGAATGAATTAGAATGGATCGTACGAATGAATTAGAATGGATACATTTGTGCGAATGAGTTAGAATGGATCATACGAATAAATTAGAATGGATCGTACGAATGAATTAGAATGGATCATACGAATGAGTTAGAATGGATCGTGCGAATGAATTAGAATGGATTGTACGAATGAATTAGAATGGATTCATTCGAGTGAATGAATTAGAATAGATCATAGGAATGAATTAGAATGGATCATACGAATGAATTAGAATGGATCGTGCGAATGAATTAGAATGGATTGTACGAATGAATTAGAATGGATACATTTGTGCGAATGAATTAGAATGGATCGGACGAATGAATTAGAATGGATCGTACTATTTATTCTAATTCATTCGTACGATCCATTCTAATGCATTCGAACGATTCATTCTAATTCATTCGCACGATCCATTCTAATTCATTCGTACGATCCATTCTTATTCATTCATACGATCCATTCTAATTCATTCACACAATCCATTCTAATTCATTCGTACGATCCATTCTAATTCATTCGTATGATCCATTCTAACTCATTCGGTGGATCCATTCTAATTCATTCGTACGATCCATTCTAATTTATTCGCATGATCCATTCTAATTTATTCGTATAATCCATTCTAATTCATTCGTACGATCTATTCTAATTCATTCGCACGAATGTAACCATTCTAATTCATTCGTACGATTCATTCTAATTCATTCGTATAAGCTATTCTAATTCATTCGTATGATCCATTCTAATTCATTCGTATGATCCATTGTAATTCATTCATACAATCCATTCAGATTCATTCGCACAAATGTATCCATTCAAATTCATTCGTACGATCCATTCTAATTAATTCGCACGATCTATTCTAATTCAGTCGTATGAATGTATCCATTTTAATTCATTCGTACGATCCATTCTAATTCATTCGTACGATCGATTCTAATTCATTCGCACGATCCATTCTAATTCATTCGTACGATCCATTTTAATTCATTCGTATGATCCATTCTAATTTATTCGTTCAAATATATCTATTCCAATTCATTCGTACGATCCATTCTAATTCATTCGCACGATCCATTCTAATTCATTCGCACGAATGTATCCATTCTAATTCATTTGCACGATCCATTCTAATTCATTCCTATGATCCATTCTAATTCATTCGTATGATCCATTCTAATTCATTCGTACGATCCATTCTAATTCATTCGTATGATCCATTCTAACTCATTCGGTGGATCCATTCTAATTCATTCGTATGATACATTCGTGAGAATGAATTAGAATGGATCGTACGAATAAATTAGAATGGATACATTCGTGCGAATGAATTAGAATGGATCGTACAAATGAATTAGAATGGATCGTACGAATGAATTAGAATGGATCATGCGAATGAATTAGAATGGATACATTTGTGCGAATAAATTAGAATGGATCGTGCGAATGAATTAGAATGGATCGTACGAATGAATTAGAATGGATATATTTATGCGAATGAATTAGAATGGATACATTTGTGCGAATGAATTAGAATGGATCGTGCGAATGAATTAGAATGGATCGTACGAATGAATTAGAATGGTTACGTTCGTGCGAATGAATTAGAATGGATCGTGCGAATGTATTAGAATGGATCGTACGAATGGATTAGAATGGATCGTACGAATGAATTATAATGGATTGTACAAATGAATTAGAAAGGTTACATTTGTGAGAATGAATTAGAATGTATCGTACGAATGAATTAGAATGGATCATACGAATGGATTAGAATGGATCGTACGAATGGATTAAAATGGATCGTACGAATGAATTAGAATGGATCATACAAATGAATTAGAATGGATCGTACTAATGTATCCATTCTAATTCATTCGTACGATCCATTCTAATTCATTTGTACGATCCATTCTAATTTATTTGCACGAATATACGAATGAATTAGAATGGATCATGCGAATGAATTAGAATGGATTGTACGAATGAATTAGAATGGATACATACAAATGAATTAGAAAGGTTACATTCGTGAGAATTAATTAGAATGGATCGTACGAATGAATTAGAATGGATCGTCCGAATGAATTAGAATGGATACATTCGAGCGAATGAATTAGAGTGGATCGTACGAATGAATTAGAATGGATCATAGGAATGAATTAGAATGGATCGTACAAATGAATTAGAATGGATACATTCGTGCGAATGAATTAGAATGGATCGTTGGAATGAATTAGAATGGATCGTACGAATGAATTAGAATGGTTACATTCGTGGGAATGAATTAGAATGGATCGTATGAATGGATTAGAATGGATCTTACGAATGGATTAGAATGGATCGTACGAATGAATTAGAATGGATCGTACAAATGAATTAGAAAGGTTACATTTGTGAGAATGAATTAGAATGGATCGTACGAATGAATTAGAATGGATCGTACGAATGAATTAGAATGGTTACATTTGTGAGAATGAATTAGAATGGATCGTACGAATGGATTAGAATGGATCGTACGAATGAATTAGAATGGATCGTACGAATGCATTAGAATGGATACATTCGTGCGAATGAATTAGAATGGATCGTACGAATGAATTAGAATGGATCGTGCGAATGAATTAGAATGGATCATACGAATGAATTAGAATGGATACATTTGTGCGAATGAATTAGATTGGATCGTACGAATGAATTAGAATGGATCGTACGAATGAATTAGAATGGATCATACAAATGAATTAGAATGGATACATTTGTGCGATGAATAAGAATGGAGCGTACGAATGAATTAGAATGGAGCGTATGAATGAACTAGAATGGATACATTCGTGCGAATGAATTAGAATGGATCGTACGAATGAATTGGAATGGATCATGCGAATGAATTAGAATGGATTGTACGAATGAATTAGAATGGATACATTTGTGTGAATGAATTAGAATGGATCGTGCGAATGAATTAGAATGGGTCGTACGAATGAATTAGAATGGATATATTTATGTGAATGAATTAGAATGGATCGAACGAATGAATTAGAATGGATAAATTTGTGCGAATGAATTAGAATAGATCATACGAATGAATTAGAACGGATCGTACGAATGAATTAGAATGGATTGTATATTCGTGCAAATAAATTAGAATGGATCGTACAAATGAACTAGAATGGATCCACCGAATGAGTTAGAATGGATCATACGAATGAATTAGAATGGATCGTACGAATGAATTAGAATGGATTATATGAATGAATTACAATGGATCGTACGAATGGATTAGAACGCATTGTACGAATGAAATAGAATAGATACATTTGTGCGAATGAATTAGATTGCATCGTATGAATGAATTAGAATGGATCGCATGAATGAATTAGAATGGATCGTGCAAATGAATTAGAATGGATACATTCGTGCGAATGAATTAGAATGGATCGTACAAATGAATTAGAATTGATCGTACGAATGAATTAGAATGGATCGTATGAATGAATTAGAATGGATACTTTCGTACGAATGAATTAGAATGGATCGTGCGAATGAATTAGAATGGATCGAACGAATGAATTAGAATGGATCGTGCGAATGAATTGGAATGGATACATTCGTGCGAATGAATTAGAATGGATCGTACAAATGAATTAGAATTGATCGTACGAATGAATTAGAATAGATCGTACGAATGAATTAGAATTGATACATTCGTACGAATGTATTAGAATGGATCGTGCGAATGAATTAGAATGGATCGTACGAATGAATTAGAATGTATCGTGCGAATAAATTAGAATGGATACATTTGTGCGAATGAATTAGAATGGATCATACGAATGAATTAGAATGGATCGTATGAATGAATTAGAATGGATCGTACGAATTAATTAGAATGAATCGTAAGAATGAATTAGAATGGATCGTACGAATGAATTAGAATGGATCGTACGAATAAATTAGAATGGATCGTGCGAATAAATTAGAATGGATACATTCTTGCGAATAAAATAGAATGGACCGTACGAATGAATTAGAATGGATTGTGCGAATGAATTAGAATGGATTGTGCGAATGAATTAGAATGGATCGTGCGAATGAATTTGACTGGATCGTGCGAATGCATTAGAATGGATCATACGAATAAATTAGAATGGATCGTACGAATGAATTAGAATGGATACATCCATGCGAATGAATTAGAATGGATCGTACGAATGAATTAGACTGGATCGTACGAATAAATTAGAATGGATACATTCATGCGAATGAATTAGAATGGATCGTACGAATGAATTAGAATGGATCATACGAATGAATTAGAATGGATCGTACAAATGAATTAGAATGGATCATATGAATGAATTAGAATGGTTACATTCGTGCGAATGAATTAGAATGGATCGTACGAATGGATTAGAATGGATCGTACGAATGGATTAGAACGCATTGTACGAATGAATTAGAATGGATCGTACGAATGAATTAGAATGGATACATTCGTGCGAATGAATTAGAATGGATTGTACGTATGAATTAGTATGGATCGTGCGAATGAACTAGAATAGATACATACATTCATGCGAATGAATTAGAATGGATCGTATATATGAGTTAGAATGGATCGTATGAATGAATTAGAATGGATTGCATGAATGAATTAGAATAGATCATACGAATGAATTGGAATGGATCGTACGAATGAATTAGAATGGATACATTCATGCAAATGGATTAGAATGGATCGTACAAATGAATTAGAATGGATCATACGAATGAATTAGAATGGATCGTGCGAATGAATTAGAATGGATCATACGAATGAATTAGAATGGATCGTACGATGCAATCTAATTCATTCGTACAATGTGTTCTAATCCATTCGTACGATCCATTATAATTCATTCGTACGATCTATTCTAATTCATTCGCACGAATGTATCTATTCTAATTCATTCGTACGATCCAATCTAATTCATTCGTACGGTCCATTCTAATTCGTTCGTACGATCCATTCTAATTCGTTCGTACGATCCATTCTAATTCATTTGTACGATCTATTCTAATTCATTCGCACGATCCATTCTAATTCATTCGTATGATCCATTTTAATTCATTACTACGATCTATTCTAATTCATTCGTATGATTTCTAATTTATTCGTTCGATCCATTCTAATTCATTCGTACAATCCATTCAAATTCATTCGCATGATCCATTCTAATTCATTCGTACGATCCATTCTAATTCATTCTCACGAATGTAACCTTTCTAATTCATTTGTATGATCCATTCTAATTCATTCGTACGATCCATTCTAATCCATTCGTATGATCCATTCTAATCCATTCGTACGATCCATTCTAATTCATTCATACGATCCATTCTAATTCATTCGTATGAATGTATCCATTCTAATTCATTCGTACGATCCATTCTAATTCATTCGCACGAATGTATCCATTCTAATTCATTCGTACGATCCATTCTAATTCATTCGTATGATCCATTCTAATTTATTCGCACGATCCATTCAAATTCATTCGCACGATCCATTCTAATTCATTCGTACGATCTGTTGGTGGTAGCCAAAAATCACATCTCAAAGAGCACGCCCCCGTGCTCACCGAGTCATCTTGACAGGGAGCGAGATCCATATTGGGCTGAAGGGGCCTAGGCAAAGAGCTCGCTCAGTAGTTCGATCATGCTCGCTCAGGAGCTCGCCTAAGCTCACCCAGGAGCTCGATATGCTCGCTCAGGAGCTCGCCTAAGCTCACCCAGGAGCTCGATCGAGCTCGCTCAGGAGCTCGCCTAAGCTCGCCCCGGAGCTCGATCAAGCTCGCCCAGGAGCTCGCCTAAGCTCGCTCGGGAGCTCGATCAAGCTTGCCCAGGAGCTCGATCGAGCTCGCTCAGGAGCTCGCCTAAGCTCGCCCAGGAGCTCGCCTAAGCTCGCTCGGGAGCTCGATCAAGCTCGCCCAGGAGCTCGATCGAGCTCGCTCAGGAGCTCGCCTAAGCTCGCTTCGGAGCTCAATCAAGCTCGCCCAGAAGCTCGCCTAAGCTCGCTCGGGAGCTCGATCAAGCTCGTCCAGGAACATTTCAGAATAGCCACCTGGCAGCGACAAGAAAGATGCTCTCCCCCACTCAAACCGCCTGGCAGGCTCGACGACAAAGAATGTCAGGGGCGCGAGTTCCCAGGATCGTCAGAAACCCACGCGAGCCGGAACGTGGGGGTCTAGAAGGCTCTAGAAAGAATCTCCATGTGTCAGGCTGCGGTAGGTCGCCAATGTCTATAAATACTCACCCCCAGGCTCCAGAGTATAGGTTCGAAACCCTTTTCCCTACCACTTTTGTCTACTACAGCTCGCCATTAGGCACCGGAGACTGACTTGAGCGTCGGATGGTCTGCGCTCTGAAGGGAGCCAGCCGTTCTCACGTTTTTTCTTTGTCTTGCAGGCAGCCCGCACGGACCGGTGAAAAATCCCCCAAACATTTGGCGCCGTCTGTGGGATCTTTCGACTGGTTCCGGCGAGAACGCCCACGACCACGCGGTTGAACGCCGGGCGCTCTCGTAACCCAAAGATGGCTCCGGCTACAAGGGGACGCAGGCGACCGAGGACCCGTGCGAGGTCTGCGCGCAGTAAACCTCCTGTTGAGACCCCCCAGCCCCATGTCCCACTCAGTGACCAGCTCCTGTTGGAGATGTTGGCCACTCAGCGGGCCATGATGGAGGAGCTGACGTGACTGCGTCAGGTTCCGGCGGCCAGCCGACGGTCCGGGCCGGCGAAGACGGCATCTTCGGTGCGACCGCCAGCTTCAACATCGCACCCGCCCACGACCATTTCGGCTCGGCAGGTTTCCCATCCGGAACTCCCGGTCGAGAGAGCGGCCGTGCGCGAGGTGCAGGAAACCCCGCTTACGAGGTTGCAGAAGCTAGTAACCCAGTGGTCTAGCAACCAGGCGACCTCGCGAGCGATCATCCCTCGCCGCCGTAGCCGGAGCGTCGATTCTGACGAGTCGGAGGCAAGGTCTCTAGAGCGGGATCGCGACCCGCGCCATCGGCGACGAGGGAAAGAGCCCGCGGTGGCTATACCTTCCGAAGCTCGAGAGGCAACGGCTTCCTACAGACCAACCGCCACGCTGAAGGAATCCGCGGGCGAACAGCGAGGAGGCCGCCGAGCGGTAGCCCCCGAGGGTCACCGCGGGGTGGATCCGAACCTTCCTCGAAGGAGCGTGCACGGCCGCCTAGGACCTGCGCAGCCGCCTCTGGGAGTTTTCCCCGGGCATTGGCAGCGACCTAACGCGACGGTAGACCTGCTGGAGGACCTCGCCGCCCACGGGGTTAGCTCGCCCTTCACGAGCGAGGTGCACCAAGGAGGTTTCCCTCACCATTGGACCCCGCCTAAGTTAGTACTGTTCGATGGATCACAAGATCCAGTCGACCATCTCTTGGCTTACCGGAAGCTGTTATTTTTCCGGGACCAAGACCATGTCTTATGCCGAGCTTTCCTGAGTAGTTTGACTGGCTCGGCGTTAAACTGGTTCCACAAATTGCCGTCGGGCACCATTCCAGACTTCCCTACTCTCTCCAGATTGTTTCTGGAGCAGTACCGCTGCAACAGGCAGCCCCCAAAGAGGATTGAGTCTCTCTTCACCTTGGCTATGGGAGCCCGCGAAACCCTTCGAAGCTTCGCAATGCGCTTTCGAAGCCCCTACCTCACCCTGGAGGACATGGTCGGTCAAGATCGCACAACGGTGAGCGCTTTTCGGAATGCCCTCCCTGAGGGAAGCAAGCTTCACGACACACTGGTGATCAAAGATCCTCACACGATGGTCGAGCTCTTCGCCCTTGTCCAGCAACACATCAAGCTCAAAGATACGGTGCTAGACCGGAAGGGAAAGGCAGTCGAGCAGCGACCTCCTCTGGCTCTGCGACCTCTCGTCGTTAAGGCTGTGGAGAGGAGGGAGGTGCCACTGGTGGTACCTTTGCCCGGACTGCCCGCAGCTCCTGTCGTACAGCCCACTGAAATCCCCGCGGTGGTCGCTGGAAGGCCGGCGAACTGGCGCCTGCCTCCGGGACCCGAGGAGCGGGATTTCACCGTGTTAACCCACTCGCCAGGGCAAATCTTTCACCAGATTCAGAATGAGCCTTTCTTTCAGTATCCACCCCCCCTGCAGGTCGGGGAGCCCGGCTCAACCGACAATTCGCGGCGTTGAGCTTTTCATCGCAGCCCCGGGCATCACACCAACTGATGCCGGACTCTGAAGAACCACCTCGAGGACCTGGTCACCCAAGGACATTTGGAGCAGTTCATTTCGCCTCCAAGGAGATTCGAGGTGATACCGACGCGGGCTCCTCGGGAGGGAGATCACCCGGGGCCCGCTGAGCCCGCTTTGCCTCCACCTCCCCCAGGAGGGCCCGCGGTCTGTCACACTATCAGCGGGCGCCTGAGCGGCCCAAGATCCAGCAACGAGGTTCATCGACAAGTTAGAGAGATAGAGCGGGCTCAGAAGGTATTCTCCGTTTCTCTAACCCCTGTTTTGCTCCAAACACCGAGGATAGAAACCCAGGACTTTATTTGGTTCTTGGAGGAGGACATGGCCGGGGTGGTTACCCCCCACAATGATCCCCTTGTCATACGCCTTATGATGGCGAACATTAAGGTAAGGCGGGTCCTGATTGACCCGGGAAGTGCCGTGGACATCCTGTTCTTATCGGCCTTCCAGCGAATGGGGTTGAGGCAAATCGATTTGTCTCCCTCAACGGGCTCGCTCACCGGTTTCACTGGCGAGGTCGCTAAGGTGGTAGGGGAGATAACCCTCACCATAACGGCGGGCCCGGAGGTACATCAAGTCCGTTTCGCGGTGGTGGATGGGCAGTCCGTTTTCAATGCCATCCTAGGGCGACCTTGGCTGAGGCAGATGAAAGCGGTGTCCTCGCCCAATCACCAGGCCCTCAAATTTCCCACCGGTGGAGGGGTCGTGGTAATTCAAGGAGACCAGGTCGCTGCTACCAGGTGCGAACAGGACGTCTTTCACCTCGCAGACGTCGAGGTCGTTGAGGCCAAGAGGTCCGCGCCCTCCTAGCAATTAACGCCCACCTCGAGCGGGCTCCCTCAAAGCCCGAGAGAGGTCTCCTCGCTTAAATCCCCTACTTCACCCCCGGGTGGGAGCGGTGTGGATCTTGAGCTCGAGGAGAAAGATCGCCTATCAGGGTCCCAGAGAGGAAGTTTTCCCATTGCCGAGCCGCTACAGGAAGTCAACATTAGTAGTGAGGATGGACCGAGGATTGTTAGTCTCGGGACCTCGCTAACCAAGGACGAGGTCCTGGCCCTAACCAATATACTCAGGGAATACCGCGAAGTATTCGCCTGGAGCTTCACGGACATGCCAGGGATTGACCCGGAGGTCGCCTGTCATCGTCTGCACACCATGAAAGAATTCCCGCCGGTCAAGCAAAAAGCTCGGCACATACCAGCTACGAAGTCCATTACAGTGGCGGCGGAGATAGACAAGCTAGAGCGAGCTGGCTTTATACGCGAGGCACGCTTCCCCAAGTAGATCTCCAATATTGTGGCGGTGCCCAAAAAGAGCGGGGCGGTCAGAGTATGCATTGACTTCTTCGACCTTAACAAAGCATGCCCGAAGGACGGATTCCCCCTTCCGCGAATAGGCGCGCTGGTCGACGCAGCTGTCGGGTTCTGGGCTTTATCCTTCATGGACGGGTATTCGGGGCACAACCAGATACCACTCCACGTCGAAGATCAGGAGAAGACCGCTTTCTATTCTGGGGCGGGCTACCAGAAGCTATACTGCTATCGAGTGATGCCTTTTGGGCTTAAGAATGCTGGAGCGACCTACCAAAGGTTAGTCACTCAGATGTTTAAAGATCAGATCGCCAGAAATGTCGAAGTTTATGTAGACGACCTCCTGGTAAAAAGTCGAAAGCGAGAGGGGCATATTGCCGATCTCCGCGAAATCTTCGAAGTGTTGAGAAAGTACCAAATGAGGCTAAACCCGGCAAAGTGTGCATTCGGGGTGACTTCTGGGAAATTCCTAGGGTACCTGGTCACCCACAAGGGGATCGAGGCCAACCCTGGGCAAATCCGAGCACTTGTCGAAATGCCCACACCAAAAACCCGGCAGGAAGTCCAGAGATTGAGCGGGCGGATCGCCGCGCTAAATCGGTTCATCTCCAAATCTTCGGATAATTGCCGATCTCTCTTCAAGCTACTTCGAAAAGGAGCGAGCATTTGTTGGGATGAAAAGTGTGAGCTCGCTTTTCAAAAGATCAAGGACTATTTGGCGAGCCTGCCAATCCTAGCGGCACCCAAAGACGGCGCCGAGCTTGGCGTATATCTCGCGGTCACGGAGAATGCGGTAAGCGGGGTCCTTGTTGTAGAAGAAGCAAAGGTGGAGCGGCCTGTCTACTTTGTGAGCCATATAATGTTTCCTGCCGAGCTTCGGTATCGGCCAATCGAGAAGGTCGCATTGGCCTTGGTCCTTACCGTGAGAAAGCTTCACCCCTACTTCGCAGCGCACACTATCAAAGTCATCACGGAGCACCCCTCTGAAGAGCGAGCTCTCCAGACCCTCGGTAGCCGGCAGGCTCTATCGATGGTCCGCCGAGCTCGCCGCCTATGGTTTGGAGTATGTCCCTCGAGTTGCTGTCAAAGGGCAGGCTCTCGCCGATTTCTTGGCAGACTTCCCCATAGAAGAACCAGTCCAGTACCAGGAGGATAAGCCAACTGAGGCACACCCTGGGAAGGCGAGGTTCTTGGACAACCAAGGCGAGCTTCCCCTAACTAAGCATTCAGAGATGGCGGGCTGGGAATTATTCGTCGATGGATCTTCCAACGCTTTGGGGGCCGGGATCGGGGTTGCACTGATCGCCCAGTCAATACTTCTTGAGAAATCAATCCGGCTGGATTTCACTGCAACCAACACCGGACTAGAGCTCGCCCAAGAAGTAGGCGCCAAACGGTTAAAGGTGTTCAGCGATTCCCAGCTGATCATTTGTCAAATCAACGGGGATTATGCCTCCCGGGATGCGCGAATGGCGGGCTACCTGGATTTGGTAAAAGAAAAGGCTGCATAGTTCGAAAAGATCTCCTTCGAGCAAATTCCTCGAGCTGATAATAAGCGAGCTGATGCTTTGGCAAACGCTGCCTCCCTACTGGGAACATCAAAAGCTCGCCAGATTCTCATCGAGGTCCAAAATCAGTCTCGGCTCCGACCGATAGAGCCCGCTGTTAACCAAGTCTCTGCCGACGTATCATACGGCGGGTGGACCGCCCCCATTCTTCGTTTTCTCCAGAAGGGCGAGCTTCCAGAGGGTAGAGAGGAAGCCCGGCGAGTGGAGAAATGCGCTGGTCGCTATCTCATTCACTGGGATCGCCTTTTTCGAAGATCTTTTGGCGGGCCAAATCTTCATTGCATCGAGAGCCCGCAGACCGAAGAAGTTTTGAATCGCATTCACTCTGGTGAGCTGGGAAACCACGCTGGTGGGCGGTCTCTAGCTGCGAAAGTGCGGAGGCAAGGATACTGGTGGCCCACTCTAGAGCAAGATGCCTTGAAGGTCGCACAAAGCTGCATCCAATGTCAGAAGCACGCCACGACAAATCATATGCCCGCAGAAGAACTGCATCCTCTAGCGAGCCCTTGGCCTTTCCAGCAATGGGGACTGGACATTATGGGACCTTTCCCCGTGTCAGCCTGGCAAAAGAAATTCATCTTAGTGGCTACGAACTACTTCACCAAATGGGTGGAAGCGGTCCCGCTAGCTAAGATAGGTGAGAAGCAAGTGAAAGACTTCCTTTGGAAGAATATTTTCTACCGGTTCGGTCTGCCTCGGGTACTTATCACCGACAATGGTCGCCAGTTCGATAATCGCTTGATCAGAAGCTTTTGCGTTGAATATGGAGTCGACTTAAGGTTTTCGTCCCCAAGGTACCCTCAAAGCAATGGGCAGGCCGAAGCTACGAATCGTGTAATCCTAGACAACCTCAAGAAAAGGTTGGAAGGAAAGAAAGGACTGTGAGAGCAGGAGCTCGACGGCGTGCAGGCTTATCGCACCACTCCACGTCGCTCGACCAACGAATCGCCTTTCAGCCTGACTTATGGGTGTGAAGCTATGCTACCCGTAGAAGTCGAGCTACCTACGGAAAGAAGGCTTGTGTTGGAGGAGGTCGACAACAGCAAACTGCTCGCCGACTCCCTCGATCAGCTCGAAGAAAGACGAGAGTGCGCCAACCTGTACCTCACCGGATATAGGCAGGAAATGAAGCGCGCATATGACAAAAGAGTCCGCCATCGGGCATTCAAAGCCGGTGATATGGTGATGAGAAAGGTATTCGCGAATACGCAGGAGCCTAACGCAGGGAAGCTCGCGGCAAACTGGGAAGGCCCCTACATAGTATGCGAAGCACAAGGCTCGGGGGCTTACCAGTTGATGACCGCTGAAGGCGACCTGTTAGAGCGACCTTGGAATGCATTACACCTTCGAAAATTTTATGCATAAGACCAGTGGTTTTTTGTAAGTTATTTTCAGAAGAAGTTATGATTGAACGATGGAGGTTTCAACAAAGAATTTAACTCGGAAGCTCGGTGCAGCAAGAGCCCGCATGATCTATAAAGTGTAGTTCGCCGCTGAGCGGACTTAAAGCAAAACCGGGATCCTCAGAGGCAGCCAGTGGGCGACCTTGAGCTTCCCGGGGCAGTCCGCCGTTGTGCGGACTTAAAGCAAGACCAGGATCCTCAGAGGCAGTCAGTGGGTGACCTTGAGCTTCCCGAGGCAGTCCGCCGTTGCGTGGACCTAAAGCAAGACCGGGATCCTCAGAGGCAGCCAGTGGGCGACCTTGAGCTTCCCGGGGCAGTCCGCCGTTGTGCGGACTTAAAACAAGACCGGGATCCTCAGAGGCAGCTAGTGGGCGACCTTGAGCTTCCCGGGGCAGTCCACCGTTGTGCGGACTTAAAACAAGACCGGGATCCTCAGAGGCAGCCAGTGGGCGACCTTGAGCTTCCTGGGGTAGTCCGCCGTTGTGCGGACTTAAAACAAGACCGGGATCCTCAGAGGCAGCCAGTGGGCGACCTTGAGATTCCCAGGGTAGTCCACCGTCGGCGGACTTAAAGCTAAACCGGGATCCTCAGAGGCAGCCAGTGGGCGACCTTAAGATTCATGGGGAAGTCCGCTGCCAAGTGGACTCTAAACCTAACCGGGATCCTTCGCGTTCACCTGCCATGAACGGAAGCATCCTGGCATAGGCATACCCCTCAAAGGGCAAGTCCGCTGAACAGGATCATCAAGGGAAATCAACCGGGCAGGGGGCAGCTAGCACTTATTAGTTTTCTTCAAAAATAAAAATAGTTTAAGTCTCTGAGTGTAGGGAAGTTTTTGAAGTTATTTGGTTCGCTTATCGTTTCGTTTGCATATGCTTTAAAATAAAAAGGTTGAATCGAATTAGCTGCCTCGCCCGGGGTATCACTCTCGAGATCGCTGCGAAACTCCTAAAGCGGACTCATGAGCGACACAGAGAAAGAAAGAAACGCATAGGCGAGCTCAAAAGGATGAAAACTTCATTGACTGACAAAAATTACAAAAAACAGTTACAGGATGGCGAGCTCAAGGCTTGCTAGTCTCCGCCCCACTGTCGTCTCCTCGGCGCCGCTTCTTCGACCTCTCGGTCTTGTACTTTTCCACTGCAGCCAGAGCGCCTTTCTTGAGGAGATCGTCCAGCTGGGCTTGGAGGCGACCTTGTTGAGCCCGAAGGCCTTCGGCGTGTGTCTCCTTCAGGGCGACGATCTCTATCTTCAGAGCAGCGACCTCGCCTTGAAGTCGAGCTGCCTCCCTCCTAGCGGTCTCTCTGGCAGTGACGGCCTCATCCCGCTCCGCCACGGCCTTTTGGAGGTCGTCGGAGGACTTGAGCTGGGCCGTCTTCAGCTCGGCCATGCCCGACACAAGGGTCGCGACCCTCTGCCGAAGCTTCTTCGCCTCTTTCAGCGCCGCGGCATGCGAAGCTCGCTGGAGCTCGTGAATGTGCTCGTCCACCTTGCGCTCAGACCCCCGAAGGGAATCGTCGAACAAGGCGACCAGCGCCTTCCCGGCCCCAGCGACATCCGCAGCCAGTGCCTGGCTCTGTTTCTCCGCCTGCATAAGGAAGATGAAAAAGTTAGAAAGAGAATTTAACGTTTTTGGCGTAAGGGCAGAGAGAGCAAGAGGTACCTCGGCCAGGCGTTCGCTTATGGAAGCGAAGGGGGCTCGGGCGAAGACGTTGCGGCCCAGCAGCTGCCGCAAGTAATAGGGCGCCCTCCCCTCCTCCGCAGAGGAGCCCGTGCTGGGACCCCCCGGAGCTTCGGTAGGAGGAGGCACGCCGGGGGAAGGAGTGGGGGCTGGCACCTCCCCCGGGCAAGCTCCGGCTGCTGGCGGGTCAGAGGGTCCGCCCTGGCTACTTTGGCCTCCGACTCCGAGCTGGAGGACTCAGAGTCGGAGCCAATGTCTACAAAGCTAGGGGACCTGTAGACCAGGTCCCCCAGGCCCTGCTGGGAGCCCACTCCCTCCTGTCCCTCAGCTGTAGGAGAGGCCTGAGGGGCGGGAGCTGGAGCTGCTGCTGGCGAGGAGGTCGCAGCGGTGGCGGTGGATTCGCCCTGCTGGACCCCCGCCACGTCGGCAGGAGGTGGAAGCTCCTGCCCGCTCGGTCCCGCCTCTGGTGCAGGAACTGTTGGAGCCGGGGCTTCTCTAGTTGGGCAGAAGCGGGGGAGATTGAGGAGCGGGCTCCTTCTCCTTGGAGCCTGGTGCCTCCTCCTCGGAGTCCGTCCAACTGGGCTCCGAGTCCAAGCCCGCCTCCTCCAGCGCTTTTCACCGCTGCTCCGTCTGGACGTTCGAAGGTGCGGGCCCCGCGAGCTTTACCTTCTTCTTCCCGTGGGCCTCCATCTCCGGCGTCAGCACTGCTACACGGAGAGGGACGGTCAGATCGCTGGGGAAGTTGCCCATTAAAATCTGAGCCATCCCGGACTCGACTTCCGCCATGGTTAGCGGGACGTCGATGGTAGGGTCGTCGGGCTTGACCATTTGAATCTTACGGCGAACAATTGGAGGTGGGGCAGGTGGCTGACCTGGGCCGACGTCCTGGCGAGGAGATGGCGGAGGCGCCGAGGCCGTATCCTCGCGGAGCATTTCCATGGTGTTGGGGTCGTTGAGGCGGATGGGCGAAGCCCGCCTCCGGATCTTCTTCCTGCGGGGGTTGCCTCCCGAACTCCCCGCCCCCTTGCTGGCCCCTTTGGAGAGAGGAGGGGCATTTTGCATCGGTGGAATAGCGCCGATCTCCTCCTCCTTCTTATTCCGGACGATCTTCTGCTTCAGCAGAATAGCGCTGGTCTTCCCGTCCTTCAGCTGGAAGGCGAAGTCGGGAGCAGTGATCCTCTCCGGAGTCCGCCCCCCGAGGTAGTGGAGGATCGCCTCGTCCAGAGATCGCTCTCGGTCGGGAGCGATGCACTTCTTCTTCCCCGCCCGGAAGAGGGAAATCTCTCGGAAGACCCCCGTCGGGGGAACCCCGGGGTGAGCCGGGACACCGCTGTGCCGCCCGCGCCAGTCGCCGACCGCCACGAAAGGATAGTCCTTCCAGTGGCGGTCCTTGCTCTCGATGGTGGAGAAGGGGAGCACCTCGCCAGGCCGCCCGGCGAGGTAGAAGTAGCCGCAGCCCGCGGTGCTGAAGACCAGCCCAGGCTTGAGGAGCCACTTTTTGAGCAAGTAGCTCAGTGGGATCATCGCCTTCAGGGCGGTCTCCAGCTGGGACAGCCCGTAGAGTATCCCCCAGGAGTTTCCTGAGAGTTGGGCGGGGCAAAGCCCCGTCAACTCCAGGAGCTCCCCGGTGAGATGACTCAGGGGGAACCGCAGCCCAGACCACAGCAGCCCGACAGAAGCTACTATGCCATGGGGCGGCCTCCCCGAGAGTGGCATCTCGGTGACGAGGATATCCCGAGGGAGATCGATCGCCGCCCGGATACTATCCCCGACGGGCACCCCGATCGGGTTCTGTAGCCAGACCACCGCCCTCTCGGCGGCGGGCTCAGAAGTTTGGACGACAACAGCGGCGGCAACAGCAGCAACGTCGGAAGCGGAGGCCATTAGAACAGAAGGGCTAAGGCGAGCTGGAAGTAGAAGCGATCAAGGCGGGCTGAAAGCAAAGAAGGAAGGGAGAGCTATTTTCACGCGATGGTAAAAATCGCCCCCCATCCCCTATTTATAGACAGGTGAGGGGCAGGCGAATCGAGCCACAGTTAATGCCCAAGCGCGCTCGGCGAGGCGACGTGACGGCAATCGAAGCGACAGCTTGCTTCTTTTCCAATCATCGAGCGCCACGTGGGCCACGCGTGGAAAAGGCTGCGCCGGCGTCGACACTATCATTTACTGACAAAAGAAGAGCAAATGAGAAGGAGACACGTGTCTCGCGCCGAACGGGATCTCATGATGAGATTCATTGTATCAACCTCGAGCTTCGCGCCGCATTAAAGATGAAATGACCGCTGGAGATCCGGAGCGAAACCCAAGCCACAAGATTGCCTGCGACTGGTGCCCGCAGCTCACCCGAGGCAGACCCTGACTGCGTGTGATGAGCTCGCGCCGGAAGGAGATTGCTCATGGTTGACGCTCCCGGCCCGCTCGGCGTTTGTGAAATACTGGGTGTCAAAGCTCTCGGCGCAGATCGCACACGACTGGTGCCCGCAGCTCGCCCGAGGCAGACCCTGACCGCGTGTGATGAGCTCGCACCGGAAGGAGATCGCTCGTGGTTGACGCTCCCGGCCCGCCCGGCGTTTATGGAATACTGGGTGTCAAATCTCTCGACGCAGATCGCCCACGGCAGGATCGCTAGTAGCTGCTGTTCCCAGCCCAACCGACGTTTATTGGCAGCTCGAGGGTTTGAGCAGGTCTTTGATTTTAAAGAACATTTCCAGGGAGCCCGTACGATGCCTGCAGTGGTAGCGGGAGTTAGATCGTCATGCATACAAAACCACCGACGCCTCGCCAAACAAAAAAGCTCGTTGGCAATTGTTGCTTCCAGGCCATCCGACAATTATTGCAACAGACATTGATATCAGGCGCATTTTCAGGGAATGGGAGCTTGCACACAAGCTCACTCAAGCAAAAAGCGTGAGGAGAAAGCCACGGAGGAATAAACTCACTAGAACTCCTGAGCAAGTGGCTCACTTTCCTCAGCCACTCCCTCAGGAGGGGGTAATGTTGGGGGTAGCCAAAAATCACATCTCAAAGAGCACGCCCCCGTGCTCACCGAGTCATCTTGACAGGGAGCGAGATCCATATTGGGCTGAAGGGGCCTAGGCAAAGAGCTCGCTCAGGAGCTCGATCATGCTCGCTCAGGAGCTCGCCTAAGCTCACCTAGGAGCTCGATCATGCTCGCTCAGGAGCTCGCCTAAGCTCACCCAGGAGCTCGATCGAGCTCGCTCAGGAGCTCGCCTAAGCTCGCCCCGGAGCTCGATCAAGCTCGCCCAGGAGCTCGCCTAAGCTCGCTTGGGACCTCGATCAAGCTCGCCCAGGAGCTCGATCGAGCTCGCTCAGGAGCTCGCCTAAGCTCGCCCAGGAGCTCGATCAAGCTCGCCCAGGAGCTCGATCGAGCTCGCTCAGGAGCTCGCCTAAGCTCGCTCCGGAGCTCGATCAAGCTCGCCCAGGAGCTCACCTAAGCTCGCTCAGGAGCTCGATCAAGCTCGCACAGGAATATTTCAGAATAGCCACCTGGCAGTGACAAGAAAGATGTTCTCCCCCACTCAAACCGCCTGGCTGGCTCGACGACAAAGAATGTCAGGGCGCGAGTTCCCAGGATCGTCAGAGACCCACGCGAGCCAGAACGTGGGGGTCTAGAAGGCTCTGGAAAGAATCTCCACGTGTCGGGCTGCGGTAGGTCGCCAATGTCTATAAATGATCACCCCCAGGCTCCAGAGTACAGGTTCGAAACCCTTTTCCCTACCACTTTTGTCTACTACAGCTCACCGTTAGGCACCGGAGACTGACTTGAGCGTCGGAGGGTCTGCGCTCCTAAGGGAGCCAGCCGTTCTCACGCTTTTTCTTTGTCTTGCAGGCAGTCCGCACGGACCGGTGAAAAATCCCCAAAACACGATCCATTCTAATTCATTTATACGATCTATTCTAATTCATTCGCACGAATGTATCCATTCTAATTCATTCGCACAATCCAATCTAATTCAAAACTTACGATCCATTCTAATTCATTCACATGATGTATTCTAATTCATTCGTATGATCCATTCTAATTCATTCGTATGTATCCATTCTAATTCATTCGTACGATCCATTCTAATTCATTCACACGATCCATTCTAATTCATTCGCACGAATGTATCCACTCTAATTCATTCGCACGAATGTATCCATTCTAATTCATTCGTACGATCTATTCTAATTCATTTGTACGATCCATTCTAATTCATTCATACGATCCATTCTAATTCATTCTCACAAATATAACCTTTCTAATTCATTTGTACTATCCATTCTAATTCATTCGTACGATCCATTCTAATCCATTCGTACGATCCATTCAAATTCATTCGCACGAATGTAACCATTCTAATTCATTCGTACGATCCATTCTAATTCATTCCTATGATCCATTCTAATTCATTCGCACGAATGTATCCATTCTAATTCATTTGCACGATCTATTCTAATTCATTCCGATGATCCATTCTAATTCATTCGTACGATCCATTCTAATTAATTCGCTCGAATGTATCCATTCTAATTCATTCGTACGATCCATTCTAATTCATTCGTACGAACCATTCTAATTCATTCTCACGAATGTAACCTTTCTAATTCATTTGTATGATCCATTCTAATTCATTCGTACGATCCATTCTAATCCATTCGTACGATCCATTCTAATCCATTCGTACGATCCATTCTAATCCATTCGTACGATCCATTCTAAACCATTCGTACGATCCATTCTAATTCATTCGCACGAATGTATCCATTCTAATTCATTCATACGATCCATTCTAATTCATTCCTACAATCCATTCTAATTCATTCGCACGAATATAGCCATTCTAATTCATTCGTACGATCCATTCTAATTCATTCCTACGATCCATTCTAATTCATTCGCACGAATGTATCCATTCTAATTCATTCGTTCGATCCATTCTAATTCATTCGTATGATCCATTCAAATTCATTCGCATGATCTATTCTAATTCATTCATACGATCCATTCTAATTCATTATCACGAATGTAACCTTTCTAATTCATTTGTATGATCCATTCTAATTCATTCGTACGAACCATTCTAATTCATTCGTACGATCCATTGTAATTCATTCATACAATCCATTCAGATTCATTCGCACAAATGTATCGTACGATCCATTCTAATTCATTCTCACGAATGTAACCTTTCTAATTCATTTGTATGATCTATTCTAATTCATTCGTACGATCCATTCTAATCCATTCGTACGATCCATTGTAATTCATTCATACAATCCATTCAGATTTATTCGCACAAATATATCCATTCAAATTCATTCGAACGATCCATTCTTATTAATTCGCACGATCCATTCTAATTCAGTCGTATGAATGTATTCATTTTAATTCATTCGTACGATCCATTCTAATTCGTACGATCCATTCTAATCCATTCGTACGATCCATTCTAATCCATTCGTACGACCAATTCTAATTCATTCGCACGAATGTAACCATTCTAATTCATTCGTACGATCCATTCTAATTCATTCCTACGATCCATTATAATTTATTCGCACGAATGTATCCATTCTAATTCATTTGCACGATCCATTCTAATTCATTCCTATGATCCATTCTAATTCATTCGTACGATCCATTCTAATTCATTCGCTCGAATGTATCCATTCTAATTCATTCGTACGATCCATTCTAATCCATTCATACGATCCATTCTAATTCATTCGTACAATGCGTTCTAATCCATTCATACGATCCATTCTAATTCCTTCGTACGATCCATTCTAATTCATTTGTACGATCCATTCTAATTCATTCGCTCGAATGTATATATTCTAATTCATTCGTACGATCCATTCTAATTCATTCGTATGATCCATTCTAACTCATTCGGTGGATCCCTTCTAATTCATTCGTGCGATCAATTCTAATTCATTCGCACGATCCATTCTAATTTATTCGTACGATCCATTCTAATTCATTCGTACGATCTATTCTAATTCATTCGCATGATCCATTCTAATTCATTCGTACGATCCATTCTAATTCATTCGTACAATCCATTCAAATTCATTCTTACGATGCAATCTAATTCATTCGCACAAATGTATCTATTCTAATTCATTCGTACAATGCATTCTAATCCATTCGTACGATCCATTCTAATCCATTCGTACGATCCATTCTAATTCATTCGCACGAATGTAACCATTCTAACTCATTCGTACGATCCATTCTAATTCATTCCTACGATCTATTCTAATTCATTCGCACTTATGTATCCATTCTTATTCATTCATATGATCCATTCTAATTCTTTCATACGATCCGTTCTAATTCATTCGCTCGAACATATCCATTCTAATTCATTCGTACGATACATTCTAATGAATTAGAATGGATTGTGCGAATGAATTAGAATGGATCGTATGAATGAATAAGAATGGATCGTACGAATGGATTAGAATGGATCGTACGATGCAATCTAATTCATTCTAATTCATTCACACGAATGTTTCTAATTCATTCGCACAATCCATTCTAATTCATTCGTACGATCCATTCTAATTCATTCGCACGATCCATTCTTATTCATTCATACGATCCATTCTAATTCATTCGCACAATCCATTCTAATTCATTCGTATGATCCACTCTAATTCATTCGTATGATCAATTCTAACTCATTCGGTGGATCCATTCTAATTCATTCGTACGATCCATTCTAATTTATTTGCACGAATATACGACCCATTCTAATTCATACGCACAAATGTATCCATTCTAATTCATTCTCACGAATGTAACCTTTCTAATTCATTTGTATGATCCATTCTAATTCATTCGTACGATCCATTCTAATCCATTCGTACGATCCATTCTAATCCATTCGTACGATCCATTCTAATTCATTCTCACAAATATAACCTTTCTAATTCATTTGTACGATCCATTCTAATTCATTTGTATGATCCATTCTAATCCATTCGTATGATCCATTCTAATCCATTCGTACGATCCATTCTAATTCATTCGCACGAATGTAACCATTCTAATTAATTCGTACGATCCATTCTAATTCGTTCATACGATCCATTCTAATTCATTCGTACGATCCCTTCTAATTCGTTCATACGATCCATTCAAATTCGTTCCTACGATCCATTCTAATTCGTTCGTACGATCCATTCTAATTCATTCCTACGATCCATTCTAATTCATTTGTACGATCCATTCTAATTCATTCCTACGATCTATTCTAATTCATTCGTATGATCTATTCTAATTCATTCCTACGATCTATTCTAATTCATTCGCTCGAATGTATCCATTCTAATTCATTCATGCGATCCATTCTAATTCATTCCTATGATCCATTCTAATTCATTCGCATGAATGTATCCATTCTAATTCATTCATATGATCCATTCTAATTCATTCGCACAATCCATTCTAATTCATTCGTACGATCCATTCTAATTCATTCATATGATCCATTCGAACTCATTCGGTGGATCCATTCTAATTCATTCGTACGATCCATTCTAATTTATTCGCTCGAATGTATCCATTCTAATTCATTTGCACGATCCATTCTAATTCATTCGTACGATCCATTCTAATTCATTCGCACGAATATATCCATTCTAATTCATTCGTACGATCCATTCTAATTCATTCGTATGATCCATTCTAATTCATTCGCACGATCCATTTTAATTCATTCGTCCGATCCATTCTAATTCATCCGTATGATCAATTCTAATTCATTCGCACGATCCATTCTAATTCATTCGTATGATCCATTCTAATTCATTCATACAATCCATTCTAATTCATTCGTCCGATCCATTCTAATTCATTCGTATGATCAATTCTAATTCATTCGTATGATCCATTCTAATCCATTGGTACGATCCATTCTAATTCATTCGTACGATCCATTCTAATTCATTCGTACGATCCATTCTAATTCATTCGTACAATCCATTCTAATTCAGTCGTATGAATGTATCCATTCTAATTCATTCATACGATCCATTCTAATCCATTCGTATGATCCATTCTAATTCATTCGTTCGATCTATTCTAATTCATTCGTATGATCCATTCTAATTTATTCGTACGATCCATTCTAATTCATTAGCATGAATGTATCCATTCTAATTTATTCGTACAATCCATTCTAATTCATTCGTAAGATCTATTCTAATTCATTCGCTCGAATGTATCCATTCTAATTCATTCGTTCGATCTATTCTAATTCATTCGTACGATCCATTCTAATTCATTCGAACGAATATATCCATTCTAATTCATTCGTACGATCCATTCTAATTCATTCGTACGATCCATTCTAATTCATTCGCACGATCCATTATAATTCATTTGTACGAATGTATCCATTCTAATTCATTCGCACGATCCATTCTAATGCATTCGTATGATCCATTCTAATTCATTCGTATGATCCATTCTAATTCATTCGTACGATCCATTCTAATTCATTCGCACGATCCATTTTAATTTATTCGTACGATCCATTCTAATTCATTCGTACGATCCATTCTAATCCATTCGTACGATCCATTCTAATTCATTCGTACGCTCCATTCTTATTCATTCGCACAATCCATTCGTACGATCCATTCTAATCCATTCGTACGATCCATTCTAATTCATTCGTATGATCCATTCTAACTCATTCGGTTGATCCATTAAAATTCATTCGTACGATCCATTCTAATTCAATCGCACGATCCATTCTAATTCATTCGTACGATCCATTCTAATTACAATCCTTTCTAATTCAGTCGTATGAATGTATCATACGAATGAATTAGAATGGATCATGCGAATGAATTAGAATGGATCGTACGAATGAATTAGAATGGATCATACGAATGAATTAGAATGGATACATTCGAGCGAATGAATTAAAATGAATCGTACGAATGAATTAGAATGGATCATAGGAATGAATTAGAATGGATCGTGCAAATGAATTAGAATGGATACATTCGTGCGAATGAATTAGAATGGATCGTACGAATGAATTAGAATGGATCGTACGAATGAATTAGAATGAATCGTACGATCCATTCTAATTCATTCGCACGATCCATTCTAATTCGTTCGTACGATCCATTCTAATTCATTCGCACGATGTATTCTAATTCATTCGTACGATCCATTTTAATCCATTTGTATGATCAATTCTAATTCATTCGCACGATCCATTCTAATTAATTCTCACGAATGTAACCTTTCTAATTCATTTGAATGATCTGTTCTAATTCATTCATACGATCCATTCTAATCCATTCGTACGATCCATTCTAATCCATTCGTACGATCCATTCTAATTCATTCGCTCGAATGTATCCATTCTAATTCATTCGTACGATCCATTCTAATCCATTCGTACGATCCATTCTAATTCATTCGTACGATCCATTCTAATTCATTCCTACGATCCATTCTAATTCATTCGCACGAATGTATTAGAATGGATCGTATGAATGGATTAGAATGGATCGTACGAATGAATTAGAATTGATCATACGAATGAGTTAGAATGGATCGTACGAATGAATTAGAATGGATTGTACGAATGAATTAGAATGGATCATATGAATGAATTAGAATGGATCGTGCGAATGAATTAGAATGGTTATATTCGTGCGAATGAATTAGAATGGATCGTACGAATGAATTAGAATTGATCGTGCGAATGAATTAGAATTGATCATACGAATGAATTAGAATGGTTACATTCGTGCGAATGAATTTGAATGGATCGTACATAGGAATGAATTAGAATAGATCGTACGAATGAATTAGAATGGATCGTACGAATGGATAAGAATGGATCGTGCGAATGAATTAGAATGGATCGTATGAATAAATTAGAATGGATCGCACGAATGAATTAAAATGGATACATTTGTACGAATGAATTAGAATGGATCATACGATCTAATTAGAATGGATCGTACGAATGAATTAGAATGGATCGTATGAATGAATAAGAATGGATCGTACGAATGAATTAGAATAGATCGTGCGAATGAATTAGAATGAATCGTACGAATGCATTAGAATGGATCGTACGAATGAATTAGAATGAATCGTACGATCCATTCTAATTCATTCGTCCGATCCATTCTAATTCATTCGCACGAATGTATCCATTCTAATTCATTCGCAGGATCTATTCTAATTCATTCACACAATCCATTCTAATTCATTCGTATGATCCATTCTAATTTATTCGTTCAAATATATCCATTCTAATTTATTCGTACGATCCATTCTAATTCATTCGTACAATCCATTCTAATTCATTCGTACAAATGTATCCATTCTAATTCATTCCTATGATCCATTCTAATTCATTCATACGATCCATTCTAATTCATTCGCACGAATTTAACCATTCTAATTCATTCGTACGATCCGTTCTAATCCATTCCTACAATCCATTCTAATTCATTCGCATGAATGTAACCATTCTAATTCATTCGTACGATCCATTCTAATTCATTCCTACGATCCATTCTAATTCATTCGCACGAATGTATCCATTCTAATTCATTTGCACGATCCATTCTAATTCATTCCTATGATCCATTCTAATTCATTCGTACGATCCATTCTAATTCATTCGCTCGAATGTATCCATTCTAATTCATTCGTACGATCCATTCTAATTCGTTCATACGATCCATTCTAATTCGTTCGTACGATCCATTCTAATTCGTTCGTACGATCCATTCTAATTCTTCTGCACGATCTATTCTAACTCATTCGTACGATACATTCTAGTACATTCGTATGATCAATTCTAATTCATTCGCACGATCCATTCTAATTCATTCTCATGAATGTAACCTTTCTAATTCATTTGTATGATCCATTCTAATTCATTCGTACGAATGAATTAGAATGGATCATACGAATGAATTCTAATTCAGTCGTATGAATGTATCCATTTTAATTCATTCGTACGATCCATTCTAATTCAGTCGTACGATCTAATTCATTCGTACGATCCATTCTAATTCATTCGTACGATCCATTCTAATTTATTCACACGAATGAATTAGAATGGATCATGCGAATGAATTTGAATGAATTGCACGAATTGAATTAGAATGGATCATACGAATGAATTAGAATGGATCGTGCGAATGAATTAGAATTGATCATACGAATGAATTAGAATGGATCGTACGAATGAATTTGAATGGATCGTGCGAATGGATTAGAATGGATCGTATGAATAAATTAGAATGGATCGTACGAATGAATTAAAATGGATACATTTGTGCGAATGAATTAGAATGGATCATACGATCTAATTAGAATGGATCGTACGAATGAATTAAATGGATCGTACGAATGAACTAGACTGGATAGTGCGAATGAATTAGAATGGATCGTACGAATAAATTAGAATGGATTGTACGAATGAATTAGAATAGATCGTGCGAATGAATTAGAATGGATCGTATGAAAGAATTAGAATGGATCGTACGAATGAATTAGAATGGATAATACGAATGAATTAGAATCAATCGTGCGAATGAATTAGAATGGATCGTATGAATGAATTAGAATGGATCGTGCGAATGAATTAGAATGAATCGTACGAATGAATTAGAATAGATCGTGCGAATAAATTAGAATGGATCATACGAATGAATTAGAATAGATATATTCATGCGAATGAATTTGAATGGATCGTACGAATGAATTAGAATGGATCGTGCGAATGAATTAGAATGGATCGTATGAATAAATTAGAATAGATCGTACGAATGAATTAAAATGGAAACATTTGTATGAATTAGAATGGATCGTACGAATGGATTAGAATTAGATCGTACGAATGAATTAGATTAGATCGTACGAATGAAATAGAATGAATCGTGCGAATGAATTAGAATGGATCGTATGAACGAATTAGAATGGATCATACGAACGAATTAGAATGGATCATATGAACGAATTAGAATGGATCGTACGAATGAATTAGAATGGATACATTCGTGCGAATGAATTAGAATGGATCATAGGAATGAATTAGAATGGATCGTACGAATGAATTAGAATGGTTACATTCGTGCGAATGAATTAGAATGGATCGTACGAATGGATTAGAATGGATCGTACGAATGAATTAGAATGGATCGTACAAATGAATTAGAATGGTTACATTTGTGAGAATGAATTAGAATGGATCGTACGAATGGATTAGAATGGATCGTGCGAATGAATTAGAATGGATCGTACGATCGAATTAGAATGGATCGTATGAATGAATTAGAATGGATCGTACGAATGAATTAGAATGGATCATGCGAATGAATTTGAATGGATCGTATGAATGAATTAGAATGGATCGTACGAATGAATTAGAATGGATCGTACGAATGAATTAGAATGGATCATACGAATGAATTAGATTGGATCGTGCAAATGAATTAGAAGGGTTACATTTGTGAGAATGAATTACAATGGATAGTATGAATGAATTAGAATGGATCGTACAAATGGATTAGAATGCATCGTACGAATGAATTAGAATGGATCGTACGAATGAATTAGAATGGATCATAGGAATGAATTAGAATGGATCGTGCAAATGAATTATAATGGATCGTACGAATGAATTAGAATGGATCGTATCGTACGAACAAATTAGAATGGATCGTGCGAATGAATTAGAATGGATCGTACGAATGAATTAAAATGGATACATTTGTACGAATGAATTAGAATGAATCATACAAATGAATTAGAATGGATCAAACGAATGAATTAGAATACATCATGTGAATGAATTAGAATGGATCGTACGTTTGAATTAGATTGGATTGTGCGAATGAATTAGAATGGATACATTCGTGCGAATGAATTAGAATAGATTGTATGAATGAATTAGAATGGATCGTACGAATGAATTAGAATGGATCGTGCGAATGAATTTGAATGGATCTTGCGAATGAATTAGAATGGATCATACGAATGAATTTGAATGGACCGTACGAATGAATTAGAATGGATCGTACGAATGAATTAGAATGGATCGTGCGAATGAATTAGAATGAATCGTACGAATGCATTAGAATGGATCGCGCGCATGAATTAGAATGGATACATTCGTACAAATGAATTAGAATGGATCGTGCGAATGAATTAGAATGGATCGTACAAATGAATTAGAATGGATCGTACGAATGAATTAGAATGGATCGTGCGAATGAATTTGAAAGGATCGTGCGAATGAATTAGAATGGATCATACGAATGAATTAGAATGGATCATGCGAATGAATTAGAATGGATCGTACGAATGGATTAGAATGGATCGTACGAATGGATTAGAATGGATCGTACGAATAAATTAGAATGGATACATTCGTGCGAATGAATTAGAATGGATCGTACGAATGAATTAGAATGGATCGTGCGAATAAATTAGAATGAATCGTACGAATGAATAAGAATGGATCGTATGAAAGGATTAGAATGGATCGTACGAATGAAATAGAATGGATATATTCGTGCGAATGAATTAGATTGCATCGTACGAATTAATTTGAATGGATTGTACGAATGAATTAGAATGGATCGTACGAATGAATTGGAATGGATCATGCGAATGAATTAGAATAGATCGTACGAATGAATTAGAATGGATCGTACGAATAAATTAGAATGGATTGTGCGAATGAATTAGAATGGATCATACGAATGAATTAGAATGGATCGTGCGAATGAATTAAAATGGATCGTGCGAATGAATTAGAATGGATCGTGCGAATGAATTAGAATGGATCGTACGAACAAATTAGAATGGATCGTACGAACGAATTAGATTGGATCATACAAACGAATTAGAATGGATCGTACGAATGGATTAGAATGGATCGTACGAATGGATCATGCGAATGAATTAGAATGGATCGTACGAATGAATTAGAATGGATCGTATGATTCATTCTAATTCATTCGTACAATCCATTCTAATTCATTCGTACGATCCATTCTAATTTATTCGCTCGAATGTAACCGAATTGATCATACGAATGAATTAGAATGGATCGGACGAATGAATTAGAATGGATACATTTGTACGAATGAATTAGAATGGATCGTACGAATGAATTATAATAGATCCACCGAATGAGTTAGAATGAATCATACGAATAAATTAGAATGGATCGTACGAATGAATTAGAATGGATAGTGCGAATGAATCTGAATGGATTGTATGAATGAATTACAATGGATCGTACGAATGAATTAGAATGGATCGTACGCATGAATTAGAATGGATCGTATGACGATCCATTCTAATTCATTTGCATGAATGTATCCATTCTAATTCATTCGTACGATCCATTCTAATTCATTCGTACTATCCATTCTAATTCATTCGTCCGATCCATTCTAATTCATTCGCACGAATGTATCCATTCTTATTCTTTCATACGATCCATTCTAATTCATTCGCACAATCCATTCTAATTCATTCGTACGATCCATTCTAATTCATTCGTATGATCCATTCTAACTCATTTTAGAATGGATCGTACGAACGAATTAGAATGGATCGTATGAACGAATTAGAATGGATCGTACGAATGAATTAGAATGGATACATTCGAGCGAATGAATTAGAATGGATCATGCGAATGAATTAGAATGGATAGTACGAATGAATTAGAATGGATCGTACGAATGAATTAGAATGGATACATTCATGCAAATGAATTAGAATGGATCGTACGAATGAATTAGAATGGATCATACGAATGAATAAGAACGGATCATACGAATGAATTAGAATGGATACATTCGTGCGAATGAATTAGAATGGATTGTATGAATGAATTAGAATGGATTGCACGAATTGAATTAGAATGGATCATACGAATGAATTAGAATGGATCGTACGAATGGATTAGAATGGATCATACGAATGAATTAGAATGGATCGTACGAATGAATTAGAATGGATCATATGAAAGAATTAGAATGGATCGTGCGAATGAATTAGAAAGGATCGTACGAATGGATTAGAATGGATATATTCGTGCGAATGAATTAGATTGCATCGTACGAATGAATTTGAATGGATTGTACAAATGAATTAGAATGGATCGTACGAATGTATTAGAATGGATAGTGCGAATGAATTAGAATGGATCGTACGAATGAATTAGAATGGATACATTCGTGTGAATGAATTAGAATGGATCGTACGAATGAATTAGAATAGATAGAATGGATCGTGCGAATGAATTAGAATGGATAGTGCGAATGAATTAGAATGGATCGTACGAATGAATTAGAATGGATCCACCAAATGAGTTAGAATGGATCATACAAATGAATTAGAATGGATCGTACGAACAAATGAATTAGAATGGATTAGAACGCATTGTACGAATGAATTAGAATGGATTAGAACGCATTATACGAATGAATTAGAATGCATTATACGAATGAATTAGAATGGATCGTGTGAATGAATTAGAATGGATCGTATGAATGAATTAGAATGGAATTAGAATGGATACCTTTGTGCGAATGAATTAGAATAGATTAGAATGGATCGTACGAATGGATTAGAATCCATTCTAATTCATTTGTATGATCCATTCTAACTCATCGCACGATCCATTCTAATTCATTCTCACGAATGTAACCTTTCTAATTCATTTGTATGATCCATTCTAATTCATTCGCACGATCAATTCTAATTCATTCGTACGATCCATTCTAATTCATTCGCTCGAATGTATCCATTCTAATTCATTCGTACGATCCATTCTAATTCATTCATACGATCCATTTTAATTCGTTCGCACGATCCATTCTAATTCATTCGTACGATCTATTCTAATTCATTCGCATGACCCATTCTAATTCATTCATACGATCCATTCTAATTCATTCGTACAATCCATTTAAATTCATTCGTACGATGCAATCTAATTCATTCGCACAAATGTATCTATTCTAATTCATTCGTACAATGCGTTCTAATCCATTCGTACGATCCATTCTAATTCATTCGCACGAATGTAACCATTCTAATTCATTCATATGATCCATTCTAATTCATTCGTACGATCCATTCTAATTCATTCGTATGATCTATTCTAATTCATTCGTACGATCCATTCTAATTCATTTGCATGAATGTATCCATTCTAATTTATTCGTACGATCCAGTCTAATTCATTCGTACGATCCATTCTAATTCATTTGCACGAATATATCCATTCTAATTCATTCGTACGATCCTTTCTAATTCATTCGCACGATTTGTTAGGGCTGAAACCCGTCCAGGAGTTAGAACCCTCAATCCGCATGAGCTCGATCGAACGACTATCAGGAGCGAGATCCACATTGGGCTGTATGGACACCTTGTATCTGAGTGCATTACATCTAAAGCTCGGTGAATCGCTTAGACAAAGTATGCTCAGGTGCTCGCCCCCAGCTCGAAAGGAGCTCACCCCCAGCTCGAAAGGAGCTCGCCCCCAGTTCGGAAGGAGCTTGTCCTTATCCCCTGGAGCTCGCCCTCAGTTCACCCCAGCTCGCAAGGAGCTCGCCTCCCAGCTTACAGGGATCTCGCAGGGAGCTCGCGTCCCAGCTCGCAGGGAGCTTGCCCTCAGTTCACCCCAGCTCGAAAGGGGCTCGCCCCCAGTTTGCAAGGAGCTCGCCAGCAGCCCCTAGAGCTCGCCCATAGTTCGCCCTTTTCTATGGATCTCATAGACCCTAGGAATCCAAGGGATAAGGAACTCGCCCGGGAGCACGCCTCTATCCCTTGGAGCTCGCCCTTAGTTCGCCATTTTCTGTGGATCTCATAGACCCCAGGAATCCAAGGGATAAGGAACTCGCCCGGGAGCACGCCCTCACCCCCCAGCTCGAGAAGAAGCTCGCCCCACCTCTCATACTGGAGCCCGCCCCGAGGCTCGTGCGGGAACTTTGGTCAAAGAGAAAACTTAGAAGGGCATCAACGAACACCGGTAGAACGCTCAAAGAGATCGCCCGGCCGTTCCAGTTGTCGAAGAGGTCGCCCTCTCCGGAGCCCGACTCTTGGCAATAGGGATAAAGTGGCGGATCACCCGAACCCATTGTCGAAGAGGTCGCCCTCCTAAGAGCCCGACTCTTGACAAATGCTGCCAGGTGTCGAAACCCCACTGAAGCTACATGGACTATTGTGATCCACGGAAGCTCGCCCGAGTCAGTTTAAGACCTCCCAGACTTGAATATTCCAAAAAATCCACCTGGCCACGACAAGACAGGTACTCTCCCCTACTACTCCGCCAAGCGAGATAGACGACAAAGGCCGCCAGGGGTCCGATTCCCAAACATTGTCAGGGACCCATGTGGGTCGAAACGTGGGGATCTAGAAGGTGCTGGAAAAGACTGCCAGGTGTTGCACTCTGGTAGGCCGCCGTAGGCTATAAATGCCCACCCCCAGGCTCCAAAGTACAGGTTCGAAATCCTCATCCCTACCTCTTTCGTCTACGACCATACTCCATCAATCACCTGAGACTGACTTGAGCGTCGGAGGGTCTGCGCTCCTAAGGGAGCCAACCGTTCTCACGTTTTTCTTTGTTTTGTAGGTAGCCCGCACGGACCAGCAAAAAATATCCCCGAACATTTGGCGCCGTCTGTGGGATCTTTCGACTGGTTCCTGCGAGAACGCCCATGACCACACGGTTGAATATCGTGATCCTTGTAACCAAAAGATGGCCCCGGCGACGAGGGGACGCAGGCGAGCTAGGACCCGTGCGGGGTCTGTGCGCAGCGAACCCCCTGCTGAGACCCTCCAGCCCCTTGTCCCGCTCAGTGACCAGCTCCTGTTGGAGATATTGGCCACCCAGCGGACCATGATGGAGGAGCTGATGTGACTGCGTCAGGTCCTGACGGCGAGCCGGCGGTCTGGGCCAACGAGGGCAGCATCCCCCGTAAGGCCCCCCGTCTCTATATCGCGCATACCCACGACCGTTCCGGCTCGGCGGGCTTCCCACCCGGAACCCCCAATTGAGAAGATGGCCGTGCGCGGAACAAAGGAGACCCCACTCACGAGGCTACAGAAGCTGGTAACCCAGCGATCTAGCAACAATGCAACCTCGCAAGCGACCCTTCCTCGCCGCCGCAGCAGGAGCGCCAACTCCGATGAGTCAGAGGCGAGATCTCTGGAGAGAGACCGCGATCCGCGTCACCGACGGCGAGAGAGGGAGCCCGCGGCGGCTTTACCCCATGAAGCTCGAGAGGTAACCGCCTCTCATCAAAGCACCCTCATGACAAAGCAGCCCACCGGAGGACGGTACGAAGGTCGTCAGGAGGGAGCCCGTTCAAGTCATCGTGATCCAGGTCAGAACCTCCCGAGAGGGAGCGTACGGGATCGCATAGGACCTGCGCAGCCGCCTCTGGGAGCTTTCCCCGGGCACTGGCAGTGACCTAGCGCGCCCGTGGACCTGCTGGAGGATCTCGCCGCCCACGGAGGGAGCTCGCCTTTCACGTGCGAGGTGCACCAAGGAGGTTTCCCTCATCATTGGACCCCGCCGAAATTCATGCTGTTCGATGGATCACAAGATCCCGTTGACCACCTGCCTACCGGAAACTCTTGTTCTTTTGAGACCAAGACCATGTTTTATGCCGGGCATTTCCGAGCAGTCTGACCGGCTCGGCGCTGAACTGGTTCCATAAGCTGCCGCCCGGTATGATCCCAGATTTCCCAACCCTCTCTAGGTTGTTTCTTGAGCAATATCGCTGCAACAGGCAACCCCCGAAGAGAATCGAGTCTCTGTTTACCTTGGCCATGGCAGCTCGCGAAACGCTCCGGTGCTTTGCAACGCGATTCTAAAGCGCCTACCTCACTCTGGAAGACGCGGCGGGCTAAGATCGCACGACGGTGAGTGCTTTCAGGAGCGCCCTCCCCGAGGGGGGCAAGCTTCATGACGCACTGGTAATCAAAGATCCTCGCACAATGGTTGAACTCTTCGCCCTGGTCCAGCAGCACATCAAGCTTGAAGATGCGGTGTTAGACCAGAAAGGGAAGGCAGTTGAGCAGCGACCTCCGCCGGCTCTGCGACCTCTCATTGTTAAGGCTGTGGAGAGACGGGAGATACCCCCGGCGGTACCTTTGCCCAGTCTACCCGCAACTCCTATCGTGCAGCCCGTGGAAGCCCCCGCAGTGGCCGCTGGAAGGCCGGCAAACTGGCGCCTACCTCCGGGCCCCGAAGAGCGGGATTTCACGGTGCTAACACACTCCCTCAGGCAGATCCTTCATCAGATCCGGAATGAACCCTTTGTTCAGTACCCTCCACCCCTTCAGGACGGAGAGCCAGGCTCCACCGACAATACCCGACGGTGCGCGTTTCACCGTAGCCCTGGGCATCACACCAATAGATGCCGGGCTCTGAAGAATCACCTGGAGGATTTGGTCACCCTGGGGCACTTGAACCAATTCATCTCGCCCCCGAGGAGATTCGAGGTGATACCGAGACGGGCCCCTTGGGAGGGAGACCGCCCAGGACTTGCGGAGCCCGCTCTACCTCCGCCTCCTCCGGGAGGACCGGCGATCTGCCACACCATTAGCGGGAGCCTGAGCGGCCCAAGATCCAGTAATGAAGCTCACCGGTGAGTCAGGGAGATGGAACGGGCTCAGAAGGTATTTTCCGTCTCACTAACTCCTGTTTTACTTCAAGCACCAAGGGTAGAAGCCCGCGATTTTGTCTGGTTTTCGAAGGACGACATGGCTGGAGTCGTCGCACCCCACAATGACCCCCTCGTCATACGCCTTATGATGGCAAACATCGAGGTGAGGCGAGCTCTGGTTGACTCGGGGAGCGCTGTGGACATCCTCTTCTTGTCGGCCTTCCAGCGAATGGGGTTGAGACAGATAGATCTGTCTCCCTCGACCGGCTCCCTCAGTGGCTTTACCGGCGAGGTCGCTAAGGTCGTCGGCAAAATAACTCTCACCGTGACTGTGGGCCCGGAGGTACGTCAGGTTCGCTTCGCAGTAGTTGATGGACTGTCCGATTTCAATGCCATCCTGGGGCGGCCTTGGTTGAGGCAGATGAACGCGGTGTCATCACCCAATCATCAGGCCCTCAAATTCCCCACGGCCAGCGGGGTCGTAGTCATTCGAGGAGACCAAGTCGCCGCTACTAGATGCGAGCAGGACGTTCTCCATCTCATGGACATGGAGGTCGCCGAGGCCAAGAGGCCGGCACCCTCCTAGAAATTAAAGCTCCCCACGAGCGAGCTCCCTCGAAGTCCTAGAGGGGTCTCCTCGCTTAAATCCCCTACTCCACCTCCGGGTGGGAGCGGTGCGGGTCCAAAGTTGGAGGAGCAAGATCGCCCAGCAAGACCCAGGAAAGGGAGTTTCCCCGTTACCGAGCCACTACAAGAAGTCGACATTGGTGACAAAGGAGGCCCGAGAATTGTTCATCTAGGGACCTCGCTGACCGAGGGCGAAGTCTAAGCCCTAACCGGCCTACTCAATGAATACCGTGACGTGTTTGCCTGGAGCGTCGCGGACATGCCAGGGATTGACCCGGAGGTCGCCTGCCATCGTCTGCACACATTGCAAGACTTCCCATCTGTCAAGCAAAAAGCTCAGCAAATACCAGCAGCAAAGTCCGCTGCAGTGGCGACAGAGATAGAGAAGCTAGAGCGAGCTGGTTTTATCCGTGAGGCACACTTCCCTGAATGGATATCCAATATCGTGGCGGTGCCCAAGAAGAGTGGGGCGGTCAGAGTGTGCATGGACTTCTCCGACCTTAACAAAGCATGCCCGAAGGACGGATTCCCTCTTCCACGAATTGGTGCACTGGTCGATGCAGCTGTCGGATTCCAGGCCCTATCCTTCATGGATGGGTATTCTGGGTATAATCAGATACCCCACCATGCCGAGGATCAGGAGAAGACCGCTTTCTATTCTGTAGCGGGCTACCAGAAGCTTTTCTGCTATAGGGTTATGCCATTTGGACTCAAAAATGCGGGAGAGACCTACCAAAGGTTAGTCACTCATATGTTTAAAAATCAGATCGGTAGAAATGTCGAGGTTTATATGGACGACCTTTTGGTGAAGAGTCGAGAGCGAGGTGGGCATGTTGTCGACCTCCGCAAAGTCTTTGAAATCTTGAGAAAATTCCAAATGAGGCTAAACCCGGCTAAGTGCGCATTCGGAGTAACCTCGGGGAAATTCCTAGGGTACCTGGTCACCCACAGGGGGATCGAGGCCGACCCTGGGCAGATCCGGGCTCTCGTCGAGATGCCCGCACCAAGAACCCGGCAGGAGGTCCAAAGATTGAGCGGTCGAAACGCCGCACTAAACCGATTCATCTCCAAATCTTTCGACAATTGCCGACCTCTTTTCGAGTTGCTTCGAAAAGGAGCGAGCATTTTCTGGGATGAGAAATACGAGCTCGCTTTTCGAAAGATCAAGGACTATTTGGCGAGCCCGCCCATTCTAGCGGCACCGAAGGGCGGCGCCGAGCTGAGCGTGTATCTTGTGGTTACCGAGAATGCGATAAGCGGGGTCCTCGTGGTGGAAGAGGCAAAGGTCGAGCGGCCAGTTTACTTTGTGAGCCACACAATGCTCCCTACCGAGCTCAGGTATCGACCAATCAAGAAGGTCGCATTGGCCTTGGTCCTTACCGCGAGAAAACTCTACCCCTACTTCTCGGCACACACCATCAAGGTAATCACAGAGCATCCCCTGAAGAGCGCGCTATCTAGGCCCTCGGTAGCCGGGAAGCTCTATCGATGGTCCGCTGAGCTCGCCGCCTACGGTTTAGAGTATGTCCCACGAGTTGCGGTCAGAGGACAGGTCCTTGCGGATTTCTTGGCGGACTTCCCCATAGAAGAGCCAGTTCAGTACCAGGAGGATGAGCCAACTGAGGCGCACCCTGGGAAAGCAAGGTTCTTGGGTGATCAAGGGGAGCTTCCTCCAGCGAAGCATTCGGAAATAGCGGATTGGGAGCTGTTCGTTGATGGTTCCTCCAACGCTTTAGGAGCCGGTATCGGGGTCGCACTGATCGCCCGAGCGATATTTCTTGAGAAGTCAGTCCGATTGGACTTCTCTGCCACCAACAACGAAGCAGAATATGAGGCACTGCTCGCCGGACTAGAGCTCGCTCAAGAAGTAGGCGCCAAACGGTTGAGGGTCTTTAGCGACTCGTAGCTAATCATTTGTCAAATCAAAAGAGATTATGCCTCCCGAGATACGCGAATAGCGGGCTACGTGGACCTGGTGAAAGGCAAGGTCACGGGGTTCGAGAAGATCTCTTTCGAACAAATTCCGCGGGCCGATAATAGGAGGGCTGACGCCTTGGCAAATGCCACCTCCCTGCTGGGAGGATCGAAAGCACGCCAGATTTTCATCGAAGTCCAGAGTCAATCTCGACTCCAGCTAGCAGAGCCCGCCGTTAACCAAGTGTCGGCCGACGTGTCACCTGGCGGATGGACCGCGCCTATTATTCATTTCCTCCAGAAAGGCGAGCTCCCAGAAGACAGGGAAGAAGCTCGGCGAATGGAGAAGTGCGCTGGGTGCTATCTCATTCGCTGGGATCGCCTTTTTAGGAAATCCTTCGGCGGGCCAAATCTTCCTTGTATTGAGCACCCCGAAACTGAAGAGGTTTTAAATTGCATTCATTCCGGCGAGCTGGGAAATCACGCTGGTGGGCGGTCTCTGGCTGCAAAGGTAAGGAGGCAAGGATATTGGTGGCACACCCTCGAGCAAGATGCGTTGAAGGTCACCCAAAGGTGCATTCAATGCCAGAAGCATGCCACGACAAATCACATGCCCGCAGTAGAGCTGCACCCTCTGGTGAGCCCTTGGCCATTCCAGCAGTAGGGGCTCGACATTGTGGGACCTTTCCCTCAGTCAGCCCGGTAGAAGAAATTCATCTTGGTAGCCACCGACTACTTCACCAAATGGGTGGAAGCGGTCCCGCTAGCGAAGATAGGTGAAAAGCAGGTGAAAGACTTCCTTTGGAAGAACATTTTTTGTCGGTTCGGTCTGCCCCGAATACTTATTACCGATAATGGTCGCCAGTTCGACAATCACTTAATCAAAAGCTTTTGTGCCGAATACGGGGTCGACCTAAGGTTTTCCTCTCCAAGGTACCCTCAAAGCAATGGGCAGGCCGAAGCCACAAATCGGGTAATCCTCGACAACCTCAAGAAAAGGTTGGAAGGGAAGAAGGGTTTGTGGGAGCAGGAGCTCGACGGCGTGCTATGGGCCTATCGCACTACTCCACGACGCTCAACTGGCGAGTCGCCTTTCGGTCACACTTACGGGTGCAAAGCTGTACTCCCCGTGGAGGCCGAGCTGCCTACCGAGAGGAGGCTCGCAGTAGACGAGGTCGACAATGATGATCTACTCTCCAACTCCCTCGATCAGCTCGAAGAACGAAGGGAGAGCGCCAACCTACACCTCGCCGGGTATAGACAAGAAATGAAGCGCGCCTACGATAAGAAAGTTCGCCATCGAGCGTTCAAAGCTGGCGACCTGGTAATGAGGAAAGTGTTCGCGAATACGTAGGAGCCTAACGCCGGGAAGCTCGCGGCGAACTGGGAAGGCCCCTACATAGTGCACCAAGCACGAGGATCCGGGGCCTACCAGTTGATGACTGTTGAGGGCGACCTCCTTGAGCGACCTTGGAACGCTATGCATCTTCGGAAGTTTTATGCCTAGAACTGGTGACCTTTTTGTAAAATTATCTTCTGAAAAGTTTATGAATGAGCAATGTCGATTTCACCAAAGTATTCAAGCCCAGAAGCTCGGCACGAAAAGAGCTCGCATATTCTACAAAGCGATTCAGTCCGTTGTCATGCGGACTTAAAGCAAGATCAGGTTCCTCAGAGGTCGCCAGAAAACAACCTTGAGATTCCTGAGGCAGTCCGCCATTGAGCAGACTTAAAACAGGACTGGATTCCTGAGAGGCCGCCAATAAGCGACCTTGAGATTTCCAGGGTAGTCCGCTGTTTAGAGGACTGTAAGCCTTGCCAGGATCCTTCACGTTCACCCGCCATGAGCGGAAGCATCCTGGCGTGAATTAGGGAAACTTGAGAAGGGCGACCACCCTTTCAGGTAGCCCGAACTTCCCTTGGTAACCCCTCTAAGGGCATGTCCAGTATACAGGATCTGTGGGGGAAATTAACCGGGCAGGGGGCAGCTAGCACTTACTAGTTTTCTTTAAAATAAAAATGATTTAAATCTCTGAGTGTAGGGAATTTTGTTTAAGTTATTTGGTTCGCTTGTCTTTTCCTTTTCCGAGCTCAGAGATTATATCGAGATTTAGCGAGCATGCCGAGCTTTTTCGTTTGCATATATTTTAAAATAAAAACGGTTGAATCGAATTAGTTGCCTCGCCCGGGGTATGATCCTCGAGATCGCTGCAAAGATTGTTAAGCGGACTCGTGGAAGGAGAGAAAGCAAACGCAGAAAAACAGACACAGAGACGAGCTCAAAAGATGTTTATCATTCATCATTAAGGTTACATCGGCAAGGTTACAAAAAGATAAATGAGCCTAGGCTGGGCCCGCACCAGCACCATCGTCATCGCTGCGCTTCCTCTTTTTCGACCTTTCGGCCTTATACTTCTCAATAGCATCCAGTGCGCCCTTTCGAAGGAGCTCGTTGAGTTGCGACTGGAGACAGCTTTGCTGAGAGCGGAGGTCTTGGAGATACATTTCCTGCAGAGCCGCGATCTCGTCCCTAGAAGCCACCACCTGACGTTGGAGCTCGGAAAGTTCCTTTTGGGCGGCCTCTTTAGCTTGGCGAGCCTCCTGCAAATCGGATACGGCGCGGGCGCGAGCATCTTCAACCGAAGCTAGCCGTGGTGAGGGTGGCAACCCGCTGGCGCAGTTGGCCAGCCTCCGTGTCAGCGGAGGCGACCTGCTGGCGCAGCTGGTCCACCTCGGCACGGAGCTCGCCGGATCGGTCCATTTGGCGAAGACGGTGGATATGCTCGTCTACTCTCTTCTCCGAGCCAAGGAGAGTGTCATCGTAGAGGGAGACCATATCCCCCGCGACGCCAGCGACCTCGACGGTGAGAGCCCGGCTGACCCGCTCCACCTATGGCGAATCAAAACAGTTAGAAGAATAAGGCAAGAAGAAAAAACTGCAACAAAGGAAAGTAGGGGAGATTTTTACCTCGACGAACCGATTGACGAGGACGATGTAGGGAGTCCGGGCGAAAATATTGCGCCCGAGGATCTCCCGCATGAAGTAAGGGGCGTGCACGTGGTCTCCTGAGGAGGAGCCCGCTTGGATGTCCTCGGCCGGAGCCGCAGAGGTAGATGCAGCGGCGGCAGCATTGGCGGGCTAGAGCACCGCGGGGGCCACGACCGGAGCGAGCTTAGCCTCTTGAATGCTGGCACCCCCTTCATTGACAGGGGGTGGTGCGACGGCTCGCCCTTCGTCGGGCATGCCGGGGTCCAAAGCCTCCGAGCTTGAGCTCGGAAGATCCTCCAGAATGGCCCCCAGGTCCGTAGACTAGTAGACCAGCCCGCCCAGCTCCTCGGATGGAACCCTCGGGAGCGTTGGACGAAGTTGCAGTTGGCAAGGCCGCTGGGGCGCTGGTCGCCGGAGCGCTGGCGGGCGAGCAGGGAGCAGGGGCCAAGGATGGCCCCTCGAAGGTCGCGGGAGCGGCAGGCGGTGTGACGGTTGGTGAGTTCGCGGAAGCGGCGGGCGCGCTGGGAGCAGGTGCGGTTGTTGGCACGGCGGGAGGTGCATAGCGGGCACGCTGGGAGCAGGTGTGGCCGGTGGTGAAGTTGCGCTGGGAGCAGGCACGGCCGACGGAGAGGCCGCCGCGGCGCTAGCGGGCGCACTGACGGCGCCCGGAGGGGCCATGCTCGATGGAGTGAGCATGGCCTGCAGAGGAAGCGCGCTCAGCACGGGCAAGCACGAGGAGCTGGGAGCCGGCCCCTCGAAGGGCAGGGGAGGCACCGCAGCTGTCGGAGCGGATTCGTCCTCCGAAGCCCGCTGCTCCTCCTCGTCCGAGCTGGAGGCGTTGCTGAAATCATTGCCCGATCCCAAGCCCGCCTCGGCGAGGGCGGCCTTCCTCCGCTCTTCGAGGATCCGATCGAAGGCTTCGTGAGCCTGGCACACGATGTCGTCGTCTACTATCGGGCGGACAGACGAAGCTTTCTACTTCTTCTTTTTTTTCTGAGGGGCGCCCTCCATCTCTGAGGTCATCACCGTAACAAAAAGAGGTTTAGAAAGGTCACCTGGGAATCCGCGCATCAACACTTCAGCCATTGGGGACTCTACTTCCGCCATGCTGAGAAGAAGCTCGATGCGCGAATCCTTGGGCTCGACAAAAGTGATGCGACGACACCGGGGCTCCGGGATTGGGCCCCTCAGAGAGAGAATGGGGGGTAAGGGATTGGTTGCCTGACCTGGAGCTGCTTCGCGGGCTGGAGGCGGCTGAGAGGGAACGTCCTCATCGGTGGCCCTAATGGGAGAAGCCCGCTTCTTCCCCTTCTTCGCCGCGGAAGTCCCCGCCCCGGAGGTCACGGAAGCGGCTGTGGAGGTCGACCCAGCGCGCCGGGAGACCGCGACCTTCTTCCGCATCACCTTCTGTCGGGTGGTGATGGTTCCGGTCTGGAGATCCTTCCAGAGGAAGGAAAAGTCCGGCGCGAGGACCTTCTTGGGAGTTCGTCCCCCGAGGAAGTGCAGTATCGTATCGTCGAGAGATTTCTCCCGGGCTGCGGCGATGCACTTTTTCCCCTTGGCCTGGCATTCCACGATCTCCTTAAAGGCAGGAAGAGGCGGTCTGTCAGGAAGAGAGGGGTCGCCGGCTCGAGGACCTCGCCATTCGCCGTCGATCATGAACGGGTACTCCTTCCAGTACCGGTCCTTGTTCTCAACGGTGGAGAACGGTAGCACCTCGTCGGAGCGACCCGTGAGGTAGAATAAACCGCAGTCTACCTCGCTGAAGACGGGTCCCGGTTTGAGGAACCACTTCTTTAGGAGGTAGGCCAGGGGGATCCTCACGTTTAGGGCTTCCTCGATTTGAGAAAGCCAGTAAAGGATCCCCCACGAGTTTCCCGGAAGATGGGTCGGGCATAAGCCCGCCAGCTCCAGGAGCTCGCTGGCCAGATGGTTCAGGGGCAGTCGGAGCCCTAACCATATCTGCCCCACGGAGACCACGGTGCCGGAGAGCGGCCTCCCCGAGCTCGGGAGGGGAAGAATGGCGAGCTCCGGGGGGATGCCCGCCGCGGTTCGCAGACTCTCGGGGATGGGCGCGCCCCCGATATCGCGAAGCCAGACGACGGCGGGCTCATTTGGAGGAGCCTCTTCCCCTGAGCCCGGAGCTCGCACCGAGATGGGGGCGACATTGAGAGGCTCCTCTCAGGAGGACGCAGCAGCAACGGCAGCTGAAGAAGAAGCGGCAGCAGAAGAAGCCATGAAAGCGAAAGGTCGCTGGCGAGCTAAAAAAGCAAAGGGAGAAGGGAGAGCTATTTTTCACACAGCGGTAAAAGTTCCCCGCCATCCCCTATTTATAGGCAGGTAAGAGGCAGCTGAATCGGGCCGCAATAAATGCTCGAGCGCGCTCAGCGAGGCGACACAACGGCGGTTAAAGTGACAGCTCGTCTTCTCCCAATCGTAAGACGCCACGTGGGCCACGCGTGGAAAAAGCTGCGCCGGCGCCGACACCGTCCTTTTTCTAGCAAAAACAAACGCAAATGAGAAGGGACACGTGTCTCGCGCTGATCAGGATCTCATGATGAGATTCATTGTATCAACCTCGAATCTCGTGTCGTATTTAAGGTGATGCGACCGTCGAAGATTTGGCATGAAACCCGAGCCACAAGATCGCCTGCGGCCGGAATCTGCAGCTCGCCCGAAGTGGACCCCGACCATATGCGTCTAGCTCGCGCAAAAAGGAGGTCGCCAGTGGTTGGTGCTACCAGCCCGCCTAATGTTTGCAATAAAACTCCTGAGCAAGCGCCAAGTTTCCTTGGTCGCTCCCTCAGGAGGGGGTAATGTTGGGGGTAGCTGAAACCCGTCTAGGAGTTGGAACCCTCAATCCGCATGAGCTTGATCGAATGGCTATCAGGAGCGAGATCCACATTGGGCTGTATGGACACGTTGTATCTGAGTGCATTACATCTAAAGCTCGGTGAATCGCTTAGACAAAGTACGCTCAGGAGCTCGCCCCCAGCTCGAAAGGAGCTCGCCCCCAGCTCGAAAGGAGCTCGCCCCCAGTTCCCAAGGAGCTCGTCCCCATCCCCTGGAGCTCGCCCTCAGTTCACCCCAGCTCGCAAGGAGCTCGCCTCCCAGCTCGCAGGGAGCTCATTGGGAGCTCGCCTCCCAGCTCGCAGGGAGCTCACCCTCAGTTCACCCCAGCTCGAAAGGAGCTCGCCCCCAGTTCGCAAGGAGCTCGCCAGCAGCCCCTGGAGCTCGCCCACTGTTCGCCCTTTTCTGTGGATCTCATAGACCCTAGGAATCCAAGGGATAAGGAACTCGCCCGGGAGCACGCCCCCATCCCCTGGAGCTCGCCCTCAGTTCGCCATTTTCTGTGGATCTCATAGACCCCAGGAATCCAAGGGATAAGGAACTCGCCCGGGAGCACGCCCTCACCCCCCAGCTGGAGAAGAAGCTCGCCCCACCTCTCACACTGGAGCCCACCCCGAGGCTCGTGTGGGAACTTTGGCCAAAGAGAAAACTTAGAAGGGCATCAACGAACACCGGTAGAACGCTCAAAGAGATCGCTAGGCCATTCCAGTTGTTGAAGAGGTCGCCCTCTCCGGAGCCCGACTCTTGGCGGATAAAGTGGCGGATCGCCCGAACCCATTGTCGAAGAGGTCGCCCTCCTAAGAGCCCGACTCTTGACAAATGCTGCAAGGTGTCGAAACCCCACTGAAGCTACTGGACGATTGTGATCCACGGAAGCCCGCCCGAGTCGGTTTAAGACCTCCCAGACTTGAACATTCCAGAAAATCCACCTGGCCACGACAAGACAGGTACTCTCCCCCACTACTCCGCCAGGCGAGCTAGACGACAAATGCCGCCAGGGGTCCGATTCCCAAAGATTGTCAGGGACCCATATGGGTCGAAACGTGGGGATCTAGAAGGTGCTGGAAAAGACTGCCAGGTGTTGCACTCTAGTAGGCCGACGTAGGCTATAAATGGCCACCCCCAGGCTCCAAAGTACAGGTTCGAAATCCTCATCCCTACCTCTTTCGTCTACGACCACACTTCATCAATCAACTGAGACTGACTTGAGCGTCGGAGGGTCTGCGCTCCTAAGGGTGCCAGCCGTTCTCACGTTTTTCTTTGTTTTGTAGGTAGCCCGCACGGACCAGCGAAAAATATCTCCGAACACGATCCATTCTAATTCTTTCATATGATCCATTCTAATTCATTTGCACGAATGTATCCATTCTAGTTCATTCGTACGCTCCATTCTAATTCATTCGTACGCTCCATTCTTATTCATCGCACAAATGTATCCATTCTAATTTATTCGTACGATCCATTCAAATTCAATCGTATGATCCATTCTAATTCATTCGCACAAATGTATCCATTTTAATTCATTCATACGATCCATTCTAATTTATTCATACGATCCATTCTAATTCATTCGCACGATCCATTCTAATTCATTCGTATAATCCGTTCTAATTCATTTGCATGAATATATCTATTCTAATTCATTCGTATGATCCATTCTAATTTATTCGCTTGATCTATTCTAATTCATTCGTACGATCCATTCTAATTCATTCGTACGATCCATTCTAATTCATTCGCACGAATGTATCATACGAATGAATTAGAATGGATCATGCGAATGAATTAAAATGGATCGTACGAATGAATTAGAATGGATCGTACAAATGAATTAGAAAGGTTACATTTGTGAGAATGAATTAGAATGGATCGTACGAATGAATTAGAATGGATCGTACGAATGGATTAGAATGGATCGTACGAATGACTTAGAATGGATCATACAAATGAATTAGAAAGGTTACATTCGTGAGAATGAATTAGAATGGATCGTACGAATGAATTTGAATGGATCGTACGAATGAATTAGAATGGATTGAACGAATGAATTAGAATGGATACATTCGAGCGAATGAATTAGAATAGATCGTAGGAATGAATTAGAATGGATCATACGAATGAATTAGAATGGATCGTGCGAATGAATTAGAATGGATTGTTCGAATGAATTAGAATGGATACATTCGTGCGAATGAATTAGAATGGATCGGACAAATGAATTAGAATGGATCGTACGATTCATTCTAATTCATTTGTACGATCCATTCTAATTCATTCGTACAATGCGTTCTAATCCATTAGTACGATCCATTCTAATTCATTCCTATGATCCATTCTAATTCATTCGTATGATCCATTCTAAGTCATTCGCTCGAATGTTTCCATTCTAATTCATTCGTACGATCCATTCTAATTCGTTCATACGATCCATTCTAATTCGTTCGTACAATCCATTCTAATTCATTCGCACGATCCATTCTAATCCATTCGTATTCTAATTCATTCGTACAAATGAATTAGAATGGATCGTATGAATGAATAAGAATGGATCGTACGAATGAATTAGAATGGATCGTGCGAATGAATTAGAATGAATCGTACGAATGCATTAGAATGGATACATTCGTGCGAATGAATTAGAATGGATCGTACGAATGAATTAGAATGGATCATACAAATGAATTAGAAAGGTTTTTATGAGAATGAATTAGAATGGATCGTACGAATGAATTAGAATGGATCATGCGAATGAATTTGAATGGATCGTACGAATGAATTAAAATGGATCGAACGAATGAATTAGAATGGATACGTTCGAGCGAACGAATTAGAATAGATCGTAGGAATGAATTAGAATGGATCGTGCGAATGAATTAGAATGAATCGTACGAATGAATTAGAATGGATTGTACGAATGAATTAGAATGGATCGTGCGAATGAATTAGAATGGATCATACGAATGAATTAGAATGGATCGTACGAATGAATTAGAATTGATCGAGCGAATGAATTAGAATGGATACATTCGAGCGAATGAATTAGAATAGATCGTAGGAATGAATTAGAATGGATCATACGAATGAATTAGAATGGATCGTGCGAATGAATTAGAATGGACTGTACGAATGAATTAGAATGGATACATTCGAGCGAATGAATTAGAATAGATCGTAGGAATGAATTAGAATGGATCATACGAATGAATTAGAATGGATTGTGCGAATGAATTAGAATGGATTGTACGAATGAATTAGAATGGATACATTCGTGCGAATGAATTAGAATGGATCGTACGAATGAATTAGAATTGATCGTGCGAATGAATTAGAATGGATACATTCTTGCGAATGAATTTGAATGGTTCGTACGAATGGATCGTACGAATGAATTAGAATGGTTAAATTCGTACAAATGAATTAGAATGGATCGTACGAATAAATTAGAATGGATACATTCGTGCGAATGAATTAGAATGGATCGTACAAATGAATTAGAATGGATCGTACGAATGAATTAGAACGGATCATGCGAATGAATTTGAATGGATTGTACGAATGAATTAGAATGGATCGTGCGAATGAATTAGAATGGATCGTGCGAATGAATTAGAATGGATCGTACGAATGAATTAGAATGGATATATTTATGCGAATGAATTAGAATGGATCGAACGAATGAATTAGAATGGATACATTTGTGCGAATGAATTTGAATGGATCGTACGAATGAATTAAATGGATCGTACGAATGAATTAGAATGGATACATTTGTGCGAATGAATTAGAATGGATCGTACGAATGAAGTAGAATGGATTGTACGAATGAATTAGAATGGATACATTTGAGCGAATGAATTAGAATGGATCGTACGAATGAATTAGAATGGATCATAGGAATGAATTAGAATGGACCGTGCAAATAAATTTGAATGGATACATTCGTGTGAATGAATTAGAATGGATCGTACGAATGAATTAGAATGGATCATAGGAATGAATTAGAATGGATTGTGCAAATGAATTAGAATGGATACATTCGTGCGAATGAATTAGAATGGATCGTAGGAATGAATTAGAATGGATCGTACGAATGAATTAGAATGGATACATTTGTGCGAATAAATTAGAATGGATCGTGCGAATGAATTAGAATGGATCGTACGAATGAATTAGAATGGATCGTACGAACGAAATAGAATGGATCGTATGAACGAATTAGAATGGATCGTACGAATGAATTAGAATGGATACATTTGAGCGAATGAATTAGAATGGATCGTACGAATGAATTAGAATGGATCATAGGAATGAATTAGAATGGATCGTGCAAATGAATTAGAATGGATACATTCGTGCGAATGAATTAGAATGGATCGTAGGAATGAATTAGAATGGATCGTACGAATGAATTAGAATAGTTACATTCGTGCGAATGAATTAGAATGGATCGTACGAATGGATTAGAATGGATCGTACGAATGGATTAGAATGGATCGTACGAATGAATTAGAATGGATCATACAAATGAATTAGAAAGGTTACATTCATGAGAATGAATTAGAATGGATCGTACGAATGAATTAGAATAGATCATGCGAATAAATTTGAATGGATCGTACGAATGAATTAGAATGGATCGAACGAATGAATTAGAATGGATACATTCGAGCGAATGAATTAGAATAGATTGTAGGAATGAATTAGAATGGATCATACGAATGAATTAGAATGGACCGTGCGAATGAATTGGAATGGATTGTACGAATGAATTAGAATGGATACATTCGTGTGAATGAATTAGAATGGATACATTCGTGTGAATGAATTAGAATGGATCGGACGAATGAATTAGAATGGATCGTACGAATGAATTAGAATGGATCGTGCGAATGAATTAAAATGAATCGTAGGAATGCATTAGAATGGATACATTCGTGCGAATGAATTAGAATGGATCGTACGAATGAATTAGAATGGATCGTGTGAATGAATTAGAATGGATCGTACGAATGAATTAGAATGGATCGTGCGAATGAATTAGAATGGATCGTATGAATGAATTAGAATGGATACATACAAATGAATTAGAAAGGTTACATTCGTGAGAATGAATTAGAATTGATCGTACGAATGAATTAGAATGGATCGTACGAATGAATTAGAATGGATACATTCGAGCGAATGAATTAGAATGGATCGTACGAATGAATTAGAATGGATCATAGGAATGAATTACAACGGATCATGCAAATGAATTAGAATAGATACATTCGTGCGAATGAATTAGAATGGATCGTACGAATGAATTAGAATAAATACATTCGTGCGAATGAATTAGAATGGATCGTACGAATGGATTAAAATGGATCGTATGAATGAATTAGAATGGTTACATTCGTGCGAATGAATTAGAATGGATCATACGAATGGTTTAGAATGGATCGTACGAATGGATTAGAATGGATCGTACGAATGAATTAGAATGGATACATTCGGGCGAATGAATTAGAATGGATCATACGAATGGATTAGAACGGATCGTACGAATGGATTAGAATGGATCGTACGAATGGATTAAAATGGATCATACGAATGAATTAGAATGGATCATACAAATGAATTAGAAAGGTTACATTCGTGAGAATGAATTAGAATGGATCGTACGAATGAATTAGAATGGATCGTACGAATGAAATAGAATGGATACATTCGAGCGAATGAATTAGAATGGATCGTACGAATGAATTAGTAGGGATCATAGGAATGAATTAGAATGGATCGTGGAAATGAATTAGAATGGATACATTCGTGCGAATGAATTAGAATGGATCGTACGAATGAATTAGAATGGATCGTACGAATGAATTAGAATGGATACCTTTGTGCATATGAATTAGAATGGATCGTACGAATGAATTAGAATGGATCATATTAATGAATTAGAATGGATCGTACGAATGAATTAGAATGGATACATTCGTGCGAATGAATTAGAATGGATCGTGCGAATCAATTAGATTGGATCGTGCGAATGAATTAGAATGGATAATACGAATGAATTAGAATGGATCGTACGAATTAATTAGAATGGATACATTCGTGCGAATGAATTAGAATAGATTGTATGAATGAATTAGAATGGATCGTACGAATGAATTAGAATGGTTACATTCATGCGAATGAATTAGAATGGATCGTATGAATGGATTAGAATGGATCGTACGAATGGATTAGAATGGATCGTACGAATGAATTAGAATGGATCGTACAAATGAATTAGAAAGGTTTCATTTGTGAGAATGAATTAGAATGGATCGTACGAATGAATTAGAATGGATCGTACGAATACTGTATCCATTCTAATTAATTCATACGATCCATTCTAATTCATTCATACGATCCATTCTAATTCATTCGTATGATATATTCTAACTCATTCGTATGATCCATTCTAATTCATTCGCATGAATATATCTATTCTAATTCATTCGTACGATCCATTCTAATTCATTCGTACGATCCATTCTAATCCATTCGTACGATCCATTCTAATCCATTTGTACAATCCATTCTAATTCATTCGCATGAATGTAACCATTCTAATTCATTCGTACGATCCATTCTAATTCATTCGTCCGATCCATTCTGATTCATTCGCACGAATGTATCCATTCTAATTCATTCGTACGATCCATTCTAATTCATTCGTATGATCCATTCTAATTCATTCGTACGATCCATTCTAATTCATTCGTAAGATCCATTCTAATTCATTCGTACGATCCATTCTAATTCATTCGCACGATCCATTCTAATTCATTCGGTGGATCCATTCTAATTCATTCGTACGATCCATTCTAATTCATTCGCACGATCCATTCTAATTTATTCGTACGATCCATTCTAATTCATTCGTACGATCTATTCTAATTCATTCGCATGATCCATTCTAATTCATTCGTACGATCCATTCTAATTCATTCATACAATCCATTCAAATTCATTCGTACGATGCAATCTAATTCATTCGCACAAATGTATCTATTCTAATTCATTCGTACAATGCGTTTTAATCCATTCGCACAAATGTATCCATTCTAATTCATTCGTACGATCCATTCTAATCCATTCGTACGATCTATTCTAATTCATTCGTACAATACATTCTAATTCATTCGTACGATCCATTCTAATTCATTCATATGATCCATTCTAATACATTCGCACAATCCGTTCTAATTCATTCGCACAATCCATTCTAATTCATTCGTACGATCCATTCTAATTTGTGCGAATGAATTAGAATGGATCGTGCGAATGATTTAGAATGGATTGTACGAATGAATTAGAATGGATACATTCCTGCGAATGAATTAGAATGGATTGGACGAATGAATTAGAATGGATCGTACGATTCATTCTAATTCATTCGTACGATCCATTCTAATGCATTCGTACGATTCATTCTAATTCATTCGCACGATCCACTCTAATTCATTCATACGATCCATTCTAATTCATTCGCACGATCCATTCTAATTCATTCGTCCGATCCATTCTAATTCATTCGTCCGATCCATTCTAATTCATTCACACGAATGTATCCATTCTAATTCATTCGTACGATCCATTCTAATTCATTCGTACGATCCATTTGAATTCATTCGCATGATCCATTCTAATTCATTCGCACAAATGTATCCATTCTAATTCATTCACTCAATGGTATCCATTTTAATCCATTCGTACGATTCATTCTAATTCATTCATACGATCCATTCTAATTCATTCTCACAAATGTAACCTTTCTAATTCATTTGTATGATCCATTCTAATTCATTCGTACGATCCATTCTAATCCATTCGTACGATCCATTCTAATCCATTCGTACGATCCATTCTAATTCCTTCGCACGAATGTAACCATTCTAATTCATTCGTACGATCCATTCTAATTCATTCCTACGATCCATTCTAATTCATTCGTACAATCCATTCTAATTCATTCGCACGATCCATTCTAATTCATTCGTACAATCCATTCTAATTCATTCGTACGATCTATTCTAATTCATTCGCACGAATGTAACCATTCTAATTCATTCGTACGAATGAATGGATTAGAATGGGTCGTACGAATGGATTAGAATGGATCATACGAATGCATTGGAATGGATCATACAAATGAATTAGAAAGGTTACATTCGTGAGAATGAATTAGAATGGATACATTTGTGCGAATGAATTAGAATAGATTAGAATCCATTGTAATTCATTTGTATGATCCATTCTAATTCATCGCACGATCCATTCTAATTCATTCGCTCGAATGTATCCATTCTAATTCATTCGTACGATCCATTCTAATGCATTCGTACGATCCATTCTAATTTGTTGGTACGATCCATTCTAATTTCTTGGTACGATCCATTCTAATTTATTCATTCAAATATATCCATTCTAATTCATTCGTACGATCCATTCTAATTCATTCACACGATCCATTCTAATTCATTCGTACGATCTGTTTGGGGGATTTTTCCTGGTCCTTGAGAGCCACCTGTAAGACCAAGAAAATTGAAACGTGAGAACGGCTGGCTCCCTTAGGAGCGCAGACCCTCCGACGCTCAAGTCAGTGATGGTAGCACAACGGAGAGCTGTTGTATACCAAAGTGGTAGGGAAAGGGATTTCGAACCTGTACTTTGGAGCCAGGGGGTGTGCATTTATAGACATGGGCGACCTATCGAGCTACGACGCGTGGAAGCTCTTTCCGGCACCTTCTAGGCCCCCACGTTCTAGCCTTCAATAGTTTCTGACAGTTCTTGGAATTTGGACCCCTGACATTCTTTGTCGTCTAGCTCGTCTGACGAAAGTAGTGGGGGACAGCAGCTGCTGTTCTATTGCCGCCATGGGAATCTTCTAGAATGTTCAAGTCTAGGAGGTCTCAAACCGACTCTGACGGGCTTCCGTGGACTGCAATCGTCCACGTAGCTTCAGTGGGTTCTCGACACCTGGTAATCTTTATGCTGCTTTTACTGGGGGTGATCTCAGGGAAAAAGCAAAGGCCAGCTCGCCCGGTACTGCTCCGTCCTTTCGCCCATATTTATCAAGAGTTGGACCTCGCGAGAGCAACCTCTTTGATAAACAGGGGTCTAGGCGAGCTTTGGCGAGCTCATGAGTAAGCATGGGCGAGCTCCTGGGTGAGCTTGGGCGAGCTCCTGTGCGAGCTAGGCGAGCTCCTGAGCGAGCATGGCGAGCTCCTGTGCGAGCTAGGCGAGCTCCTGAGCGAGCATGGCGAGCTCCTGAGCGAGCATGGCGAGCTCCTGGACGAGCTTGGGCGAGCTCCTGTGCGAGCTAGGCGAGCTCCTGAGCGAGCATGGCGAGCTCCTGGACGAGCTTGGGCGAGCTCCTTCGCGCTCTTTGTCTAAGCCATTTATCGAATTTGGGCGTGTCATTGTGGGGACTGGAGGTGCGAGCTGTACTCAGATACAAGGTGTCCATCCAGCTCCCTGTGGGGGCGAGCTTCTGAAGGGCTGAGAGGGCGAGCTCCTGGCGGGCTGGAGGGCGATCTCCTTGCGAGCTTAAAAGGCGAGCTCCTTGCGAGATGGAGGGCGAGCTCCTTGCGAGCTGGAAAGGCGAGCTCCTTGTGAGCTGGAGGGCGAGCTCCTTGCGAGGGTTCCAACTCCTGGACGGGCTATCCAAGATATGTGGTTTTTGACTACCCCCAACACGATCCATTCTAATTCATTCGTATGATCAATTCTAATTCATTCGTACAATCCATTCTAATTCAGTCATATGAATGTATCATACGAATGAATTAGAATGGATCGTGCAAATGAATTAGAATGGATACATTCGTGCGAATGAATTAGAATGGATCGTACGAATGAATTAGAATGGTTACATTCGTGCGAATGAATTAGAATGGATCGTACGAATGGATTAGAATGGATCGTACGAATAAATTAGAATGGAACGTACAAATAAATTAGAAAGGTTACATTTGTGAGAATGAATTAGAATGGATCGTACAAATGAATTAGAATGGATCGTACGAATGGATTAGAATGGATCGTACAAATGGATTAGAATGGATCGTACGAATGGATTAGAATGGATCGTACGAATAAATTAGAATGGATCATACAAATAAATTAGAATGGATCGTACGATCCATTCTAATTCATTTGTCCGATCCATTCTAATTCATTCGCACGAATGTATCCATTCTAATTCATTCGTACAATCCATTCTAATTCATTCGCACGATCCATTCTAGTTCATTCGTATGATCCATTCTAATTCATTCCTATGATCTATTCTAATTCATTCGCTCGAATGTATCTATTCTAATTCATTCGTTCGATCAATTCTAATTCATTCGTACGATCCATTCAAATTCACTCACATGAATGTATGTATCCATTCTAATTCATTTGCATGAATGTATCCATTCTAATTCATTTGTACGATCCATTCTAATTCATTCGTACGATCCATTCTAATCCATTCGTACGATCCATTCTAATTCATTCGCACGATCCATTCTAATTCATTCGCACAAATGTATCCATTCTAATTCATTCGTACAATCCATTCTAATTCATTCGCATGATCCATTCTAATTCATTCGTACAATCCATTCTAATTCATTTGTACGATCCATTCTAATTCATTCGCATGAATGTATCCAATCTAATTTATTCGTACGATCCATTCTAATTCATTCTCACGAATGTATCATACGAATGAATTAGAATGGATTGTACGAATGGATTAGAATGGATCGTACGAATGAATTAGAATGGATCGTACGAATGAATTCGAATGTATCCATTCTAATTCATTCGTACGATCCATTCTAATTCATTCGTACGATCCATTCTAATTTATTCGCACGAATGTATCCATTCTAATGCATTCGTACGATCCATTCTAATTCATTCGTACGATCCATTCTAATCCATTCGTACAATCCATTCTAATTCATTCGTATGATACATTCGTGAGAATGAATTAGAATGGATCGTACGAATAAATTAGAATGGATACATTCGTGCGAATGAATTAGAATGGATCGTACAAATGAAATAGAATGGATCGTACGAATGAATTAGAATGGATCATGCGAATGAATTAGAATGGATTGTACGAATGAATTAGAATGGATACATTTCTGCGAATGAATTAGAATGGATCGTGCGAATGAATTAGAATGGATCATACGAATGAATTAGAATGGATATATTTATGCGAATGAATTAGAATGGATCAAACGAATGAATTAGAATGGATACATTTGTGCGAATGAATTAGAATGGATCGTACGAATGAATTAGAATGGATCGTACGAATGAATTAGAATGGATACATTTGTGCGAATGAATTAGAATGGATCGTGCGAATGAATTAGAATGGATCGTACGAAGGAATTAGAATGGATCGTACGAACGAATTAAAATGGATCGAACGAACGAATTAGAATGGATTGTACGAATGAATTAGAATAGATGCATTCGAGCGAATGAATTAGAATGGATCGTACGAATGAATTAGAATGGATCATAGGAATGAATTAGAATGGATCGTGCAAATGAATTAGAATGGATCATGCGAATGAATTAGAATGGATTGTACGAATGAATTAGAATGGATAGATTTGTGCGAATGAATTAGAATGGATCGTGCGAATGAATTAGAATGGATCGTACGAATGAATTAGAATGGATATATTTATGCGAATGAATTAGAATGGATTGAACGAATGAATTAGAATGGATACATTTGTGCGAATGAATTAGAATGGATCGTACGAATGAATTAGAATGGATCGTACGAATGAATTAGAATGGATCGTACGAATGAATTAGAATGGATACATTTGTGCGAATGAATTAGAATGGATCGGGCGAATGAATTAGAATGGATCGTACGAATGAATTAGAATGGATCGTACGAACGAATTAGAATGGATCGTACAATGAATTAGAATGGATACATTCGAGCGAATGAATTAGAATGGATCGTACGAATGAATTAGAATGGATCATAGGAATGAATTAGAATGGATCGTGCAAATGAATTAGAATGGATACATTCGTGTGAATGAATTAGAATGGATCATAGGAATGAATTAGAATGGATCGTACGAATGATATAGAATGGTTACATTCGTGCGAATGAATTAGAATGGATCATACGAATGGATTAGAATGGATCGTACGAATGGATTAGAATGGATCATACGAATGGATTAGAATGGATCGTACAAATGAATTAGAAAGGTTACATTTGTGACATTCTAATTCATTCGTGCGATCCATTCTAATCCATTCTTACGATCCATTCTAATTCATTCGTACGATCCATTCTAATTCATTCGCACGAATATATCCATTCTAATTTATTTGTATGATCCATTCTAATTCATTCGCACGATCCATTCTAATTCATTCGTACGATCCATTCTAAATTATTCGCACTATCCATTCTAATTCATTCGTACGATCCATTCTAATTCATTCGCACAATCCATTCTAATTCATTTGTACGATCCATTCTAATTCATTCGTATGATCCATTCTAACTAATTCGGTGGATCCATTCTAATTCATTTGCACGATCCATTCTAATTCATTCGCTCAAATGTATCCATTCTAATTCATTCGTACGATCCATTCTAATTCATTCGTACGATCCATTCTAATTCATTCGCTGGATCCATTCTAATTCATCCGTATGATACATTCATACGACTGAATTAGAATGGATTGTACGAATGAATTAGAATTGATTATACGAATGAATTAGAATGGATCGTACGAATAAATTAGAATGGATCGTGCGAATGAATTAGAATGGATCGTACAAATGAATTAGAATGGATCGTACGATTCATTCTAATTAATTCGTACGATCCATTCTAATGCATTCGTACGATTCATTCTAATTCATTCGCACGATCCATTCTAATTCATTCGTATTATCCATTCTAATTTATTTGCACGAATATACGATCCATTCTAATTTATTCGCAAGAATGTATCTATTCTAATTCATTCGTACAATCCATTCTAATTTAATCATTCAAATGTATCGATTCTAATTTATTCGTTCGATCTATTCTAATTCATTCGTACAATCCATTCTAATTCATTCGCACGATCCATTTAATTCATTCGTATGATCCATTCTAATTCATTCCTACGATTTATTCTAATTCATTCGCTCGAATGTATTTATTCTAATTCATTCGTACGATCCATTCTAATTCATTCGCACGATCCATTCTAATTCATTCGTACGATCCATTCTAATTCATTCGCTCGAATGTAACCATTCTAATTCATTCGTACGATCCATTCTAATTCATTCCTTCGATCCATTCTAATTCATTCGCACGAATGTATCCATTCTAATTCATTTGCACGATCCATTCTAATTCATTCCTATGATCCAATCTAATTCATTCGTACGATCCATTCTAATTCATTCGCTCGAATGTATCCATTCTAATTGATTCGTACGATCCATTCTAATTCATTCTCACGAATGTAACCTTTCTAATTCATTTGTATGATCCATTCTAATTCATTCGTACGATCCATTCTAATCCATTCATACGATCATTTCTAATCCATTCGTACGATCCATTCTAATTCATTCGTACGATCCATTCTAATTCATTCTCACAAATGTAACCTTTCTAATTCATTTGTACGATCCATTCTAATTCATTCGTACGATCCATTCTAATCCATTCGTACGATCCATTCTAATCCATTCGTACGATCCATTCTAATTCATTCGCAAGAATGTAACCATTCTAATTCATTCGTACGATCCATTCTAACTCATTCCTACGATCCATTCTAATTCATTCACACGAATGTATCCATTCTAATTCATTTGCACAATCCATTCTAATTTATTCCTATCATCCATTCTAATTCATTCGTATGATACATTCATACGACTGAATTAGAATGGATTGTACGAATGAATTAGAATTGATCATACGAATGAATTAGAATGGATTGTACGAATGAATTAGAATGGGTCGTGCGAATGAATTAGAATGGATCGTAGGAATGAATTAGAATGGATCGTATGAATGAATTAGAATGGATCATACGAATGAATTAGAATGGATCATACAAATGAATTAGAATGGATCGTACAAATGGATTAGAAAGGATATATTCGTGCGAATGAATTAGAATGGATCGTGCGAATGAATTAGAATAGATCGTACAAATGAATTAGAAAGGTTACATTTGTGAGAATGAATTAGAATGGATCGTACGAATGAATTAGAATGGATCGTACAAATGGATTAGAATGGATCGTACGAATGGATTAGAATGGATCGTACGAATGAATTAGAATGGATCATACAAATAATTTAGAAAGGTTACATTCGTGAGAATGAATTAGAATGGATCGTACGAATGAATTAGAATGGATCGTACGAATGAATTAGAATGGATACATTCGAGCAAATGAATTAGAATGGATCGTACGAATGAATTAGAATGGATCATAGGAATGAATTAGAATGGATCGTGCAAATGAATTAGAATGGGTACATTAGTGCGAATGAATTAGAATGGATCGTAGGAATGAATTAGAATGGACCGTACGAATGAATTAGAATGGTTACATTCGTGCGAATGAATTAGAATGGATCGTACGAATGAATTAGAATGGATTATGCGAATGAATTTGAATGGATCGTACGAATGAATTAGAATGGATCGTACGATCCATTCTAATTCATTCCCACAAATGTATCCATTCAAATTCATTCGTATGATCCATTCTAATTCATTCTCACAAATGTATCCATTCTAATTCATTCGTATGATCCATTCTAATTCATTCGCACCATCCATTCTAATTTATTCGTACGAATATATCCATTCTAATTCATTCATACGATCTATTCTAATTCATTCGTACGATCCATTCTAAATCATTCGCACGATCCATTCTAATTCATTCGTACGATCCATTCTAATTCATTCGCACAAATGTAACCATTCTAATTCATTCGTACGATTCATTCTAATTCATTCGTATGATCCATTCAAACTCATTCATACGATCCATTCAAATTCATTTGTACGATCCATTCTAATTCATTTGTACGATCCATTCTAATTCATTCGCACAAATGTATCCATTTTAATTCATTCGTACGATCCATTCTAATTTATTCATAAGATCCATTCTAATTCATTCGCACGATCCATTCTAATTCATTCGTACGATCCATTCTAATTCATTCGCACGAATGTATCCATTCTAATTCATTCGTCCGATCCATTCTAATTTATTCGTACAATGTGTTCTAATCCATTCGTACGAATGAATTAGAATGGATAAATTCATGCGAATGAATTAGAATGGATCGTACGAATGAATTAGAATGGATCGTACGAATGAATTAGAATGGATACATTCGTGCGAATGAATTAGAATAGATCGTACGAATGAATTAGAATGGATCATACGAATGAATTAGAATGGATCGTGCGAATAAATTAGAATGGATCGTACGAATGAATTAAAATGGATACATTTGTGCGAATGAATTAGAATGGATTGTACAAATGAATTAGAATGGATCGTACGAATGAATTAGAATAGATCGTATGAATGAGTTTGAATGGATCATACGAATGAATTAGAATGAATCGTACGAATGAATTAGAATGGTTACATTCGTGCGAATGAATTAGAATAGATCGTACGAATGAATTATAATGGATCGTACGAATGAATTAGAATGAATCGTACGCACGAATGAATTAGAATAGATCGTAGGAATGAATTCGCAAATTAGAATGGATCGTACGAATGAATTAGAATGGTTACATTCGTACGAATGAATTAGAATGGATCGTACGAATGAATTAGAATGGATCGTGCGAATGAATTAGAATGGATTATATGAATAAATTAGAGTGGATCGTACGAATGAATTAAAATGGATACATTATTGCGAATGAATTAGAATGGATCGTACAAATGAATTAGAATAGATCGTACGAATGAATTAGAATGGATCGTATGAATAAGTTTGAATAGATCATACGAATGAATTAGAATGGATCGTATGAATGAATTAGAATGAATCGTACAAATGAATTAGAATGGATCGTACGAATGAATTAGAATGGATCGTGCGAATGAATTAGAATGAATCGTACGAATGAATTAGAATGGATCGTACGAATGAATTAGAATAGATCGTACGAATGAATTAGAATGGATATATTCGTGCGAATGAATTAGAATGGATCGCGTGAATGAATTAGAATGGATCATATGAATGAATTAGAATGGATACATTTGTGAGAATGAATTAGAATGGATCGTACGATCCATTCTAATTCATTCATATGATACATTCAAATTCATTCGTATGATCCATTCTAATTCATTCGTACGATCCATTCTAATTCATTCGCACGAATGTAACCATTCTAATTCATTCGTACGATCCATTCTAATTCATTCCTTTGATCCATTCTAATTCATTCGCACGAATGTATCCATTCCAATTCTTTTACACGATCCATTCTAATTCATTTGCATGAATCAATCTAATTCATTCGTACAATCTGTTCTAATTCATTCGTACGATCCATTCTAATTCATTTGTACGAATGTATCCATTCTAACTCATTTGGTGGATCCATTCTAATTTATTCGTACGATCCATTCTAATTCATTCGCACGATCTATTCTAATTTATTCGTACGATCCATTCTAATTCATTCGTACGATCTATTCTAATTCATTCGCACGAATGTAACCATTATAATTCATTCGTATGATCCATTAGAATGGATCGTACGAATGAATTAAAATGGATAGAACGAATGAATTAGAATGGATACATTCGAGCAAATGAATTAGAATAGATCGTAGGAATGAATTAGAATGGATCATACGAATGAATTAGAATGGATGGTGCGAATGAATTAGAATGGATTGTACGAATGAATTAGAATGGATACATTCATGCGAATGAATTAGAATGGATCGCATGAATGAATTAGAATGGATCGTACGAATGAATTAGAATGAATCGTACAAATGAATTAGAATAGATCGTACGAATAAATTAGAATGGATACATTTGTACGAATAAATTAGAATGGATTGTACGAATGAATTAGAATGGATACATTCTTGCGAATAAATTAGAATGGATCGTATATTTGTGCAAATAAATTAGAATGGATCATACGAATGAATTAGAATGGATCGTGCGAATGAATTAGAATGAATCGTACGAATGCATTAGAATGGATCGTACGAATGAATTTGAATGAATCGTACGATCCATTCTAATTCATTCGTCTGATCCATTCTAATTCATTCGCACGAATTTATCCATTCTAATTCATTCGTACAATCCATTCTAATTCATTCGCACGATCCATTCTAATTCATTCGATGATCCATTCTAATTCATTCCTACGATCTATTCTAATTCATTTGCTCGAATGTATCCATTCTAATTCATTCGTTCGATCCATTCTAATTCATTCGTACGATCCATTCAAATTCATTCGCATGATCCATTCTAATTCATTCGTACGATCCATTCTAATTCATTCTCACGAATGTAACCTTTCTAATTCATTTGTACGATCCATTCTAATTCATTCGTACGATCTATTCTAATCCATTCGTACGATCCATTCATTCAAATATATCCATTCTAATTCATTCGTACGATCCATTCTAATTCATTCGCACGATCCATTCTAATTCATTCGTACGATCCATTCTAATTCATTCGTACGATCCATTCTAATTCATTTGTACAATCCATTCTAATTCAGTCGTATGAATGTATCCATTTTAATTCATTCGTACGATCCATTCTAATTCATTCGTATGATCTAATTCATTCGTATGATCCATTCTAATTCATTCATACGATCGATTCTAATTCATTCGCACGATCCATTCTAATTCATTCGTATGATCCATTCTAATTCATTCGTACGATCCATTCTAATTTATTCGTATGATCAATTCTAACTCATTCGCACGATCCATTCTAATTCATTTGTACAATCTATTCTAATTCATTCGTACGATCCATTCTAATTCATTCGCACGAATGTATCCATTCTAATTCATTCATACGAACCATTCTAATTCATTCGCACTATCCATTCTAATTCATTCGTACGATCCATTCTAATTCATTCGTACGATCCATTCTAATTCATTCGTACGATCCATTCTAATTAATTCGCACAAATGTATCCATTCTAATTCATTCGTACGATCCATTCAAATTCAATCGTATGATCCATTCTAATTCATTCCTACGAATGAATTAGAATGGATCGTTCAAATGAATTTGAATGGATCATACGAATGAATTAGAATGGATAAGAATGGATCATACGAATGAATTAGAATAGATCGTATGAATGAATTAGAATGGATCATACGAATGAATTAGAATGGATCGTACGAATGAATTAGAATGGATACATTCGTGCGAATGAATTAGAATGGATCGTACGAATAAATTAGAATAGATCGTGCGAATTAATTAGAATGGATCGTACGAATGAATTAGAATGGATCATAGGAATGAATTATAATGGATCGTGCAAATGAATTAGAATGGATACATTCGTGAGAATGAATTAGAATGGATCGTACGAATGAATTAGAGTGGATATATTTGAACGAACAAATTAGAATGGATCATACGAATGAATTAGAATGGATCATACGAATGAATTAGAATGGATTGTGCGAATGAATTAGAATCGATCGTACAAATGAATTAGAATGGATCGTACGAATGAATTAGAATGGATCGTGTGAATGAATTAGAATGGATCGTACGAATGTATCCATTCTAATTCATTCATACGATCCATTCTAATTCGTTCATACGATCCATTCTAATTCGTTCGTACGATCCATTCTAATTCATTCGTACGATCCATTCTAATTCATTCGTACAAATGTATCCATTCTAATTCATTCGTATGATCCATTCTAATTCATTCGCACGATCCATTCTAATTCATTCGTATGATCCATTCTAATTCAGTCATACGATCCATTCTAATTCATTCGCACAATCCATTCTAATTCATTCGTACGATCCATTCTAATTCATTCGTACGATCCATTCTAATTCATTCGTACGATCCATTCTAATTCATTCGCACGAATGTATTCATTCTAATTCTTTTGTACGACCCATTCTAATTCATTCGTACAATGCGTTCTAATCCATTCGTACGATCCATTCTAATTCATTCGAACGATCCATTCTAATCCATTCGTACGATCGATTCTAATTCATTCGCACGATCCATTCTAATTCATTCATACAATCCATTCAGATTCATTCACACAAATGTATCCATTCAAATTCATTCGTATGATCCATTCTAATTCATTCGTACGATCCATTCTAATTCATTCCTACGATCCATTCTAATTCATTCGCTCGAATGTATCCATTCTAATTCATTCGTATGATCCATTCTAATCCATTCGTACGATCCATTCTAATTTATTCGTACAATCCATTCTAATTCGTTCTCACAAATGTAACCTTTCTAATTCATTCGTACGATGCATTCTAATTCATTCGCACGATCCATTCTAATTCATTCGTACAATCCATTCTAACTCATTCGTACGATCCATTCTAACTAATTCGTACAATGCGTTCTAATCCATTCATACGATCTATTCTATCTATTCTAATTCATTCGCTCGAATGTATCCATTCTAATTGATTCTTTCGATCCATTCTAATTCATTCGCACGATCCGTTCTAATTCATTCCTATGATCCATTCTAATTCATTCGCACAAATGTAACCATTCTAATTCATTCGTACGATCCATTCTAATTCATTCGCACGAATGTATCCATTCTAATTCATTTGCACGATCCATTCTAATTCATTCCTATGATCCATTCTAATTCATTCCTACGATCCATTCTAATTCATTCGCTTGAATGTATCCATTCTAATTCATTCGTACGATCCATTCTAATTCATTCGTACGATCCATTCTAATTCATTCTCACGAATGTAACCTTTCTAATTGTACGAATGAATTAGAATGGATCGTGCGAATGAATTAGAATCGATCGTACGAATGAATTAAAATGGATCGTACGAATGAATTAGATCGTATGAATTAATTAGAATGGATCGTACGAATGAATTCGAATGGTTACATTCGTGCGAATGAATTAGAATGGATCGTACGAATGAATTAGAATGGATCATGCGAATGAATTTGAATGGATCGTACAAATGAATTAGAATGGATCGAACGAATGAATTAGAATGGATACATTCGAGCGAATGAATTAGAATAGATCGTAGGAATGAATTAGAATGGATCATACGAATGAATTAGAATGGATCATACGAATGATTTAGAATGGATCGTACGAATGTATCCATTCTAATTCATTCGTACGATCCATTCTAATTCATTCGCACAATCCATTCTAATTCATTCGTATGATGCAATCTAATTCATTCTCACGAATGTAACCTTTCTAATTCTACGAATGAATTAGAATGGATCGTACGAATGAATTAGAATCGATCGTACGAATGAATTAGAATGGATCGTACGAATGAATTAGAATCGATCGTACGAATGAATTAGAATGGATCGTACGAATGAATTAGAATGGTTACATTCATGCGAATGATTTAGAATGGATCGTACGAATGAATTAGAATGGATCATGCGAATGAATTTGAGTGGATCGTACGAATGAATTAGAATGGATCGAACGAATGAATTATAATGGATACATTCGAGCGAATGAATTAGAATAGATCGTAGGAATGAATTAGAATGGATCATACGAATGAATTAGAATGGATCATACAAATGAATTAGAATGGATCGTACGAACGAATTAGAATGGATCGTACGAATGAATTAGAATGGATACATTCGAGTGAATGAATTAGAAAGGATCGTACGAATGAATTAGAATGGATCGTGCAAATGAATTAGAATTAATCATACGAATGCATTAGAATGCATCGTATGAACGAATTAGAATGGATCGTACGAATGAATTAGAATGGATACATTCGAGCGAATGAATTACAATGGATCGTACGAATGAATTAGAATGGATCGTGCGAATGAATTAGAATGGATCGTACGAATGAATTAGAATGGATCGTGTGAATGAATTAGAATCGATCGTACGAATGAATTAGAATGGATCGTACGAATGAATTAGATCGTACGAATGAATTAGAATGGATCATACGATTGAATTTGAATGGATCGTACGAATGAATTAGAATGGATACATTCATGCGAATAAATTAGAATGGATCGTACGAATGAATTAGAATGGATCGTACGAATGAATTAGAATGGATCGTACAAATGAATTTGAATGGTTCATACGAATAAATTAGAATGGATCGAACGAATGAATTAGAATGGATACATTCGAGCGAATGAGTTAGAATAGATCGTAGGAATGAATTAGAATGGATCATACGAATGAATTAGAATGGATCGTGCGAATGAATTAGAATGGATTGTACGAATGAATTAGAATGGATACATTCGTGCGAATGAATTAGAATGGATCGGACGAATGAATTAGAATGGATACATTCGTGCGAATAAATTAGAATGGATCGTACGAATGAATTAGAATGGATCGTGCGAATGAATTAGAATTGATCATACGAATGAATTAGAATGGATCGTACGAATGAATTAGAATGGATCGTGCGAATGAATTAGAATGGATCGTACGAATGAATTAGAATGGATACATACAAACGAATTAGAAAGGTTACATTCGTGAGAATGAATTAGAATGGATTGTACGAATGAATTAGAATGGATCGTACAAATGAATAAGAATGGATACATTCGAGCGAATGAATAAGAATGGATCGTAGGAATGAATTAGAATGGATCGTACGAATGAATAAGAATGGATCGTAGGAATGAATTAGAATGGATCGTACGAATGAATTAGAATGGTTACATTCATGCGAATGAATTAGAATGGATCGTACGAATGAATTAGAACGGATCGTACAAATGAATTAGAAAGGTTACATTTGTGCGAATGAATTAGAATGGATCGTACGAATGAATTAGAATGGATCGTGCGAATGAATTTGAATGGATCGTGCGAATGAATTAGAATGGATCATACGAATGAATTAGAATGGATCGTACGAATAAATTAGAATGGATACATTCGTGCGAATGAATTAGAATGGATCGTACGAATGAATTAGACTGGATCGTACGAATAAATTAGAATGGATACATTCATACGAAAGAATTAGAATGGATCGTTCGAATGAATTAAAATGGATCATACGAATGGATTAGAATGGATCGTACGAATGGATTAGATTGGATCGTACGAATGAATTAGAATGGATTATACAAATGAATTAGAAAGGTTACATTCGTGAGAATGAATTAGAATGGATCGTACGAATGAATTAGAATGGATCATGCGAATGATTTTGTATGGATTGTACGAATGAATTAAAATGGATCGAACGAATGAATTATAATGGATACATTCGAGCGAATGAATTAGATAAGATCGTAGGAATGAATTAGAATGGATCATACGAATAAATTAGAATGGATCGTGCGAATGAATTTGAATGGATTGTACGAATGAATTAGAATGGATACATTCGTGCGAATGAATTAGAATGGATTGTACGAATAAATTAGAATGGATCGTACGAATGAATTAAAATGAATCGTACGAATGCATTAGAATGGATACATTCGTACGAATGAATTTGAATGGATCGTCCGAATGAATTAGAATGGATCGTGCGAATGAATTAGAATGAATCGTACGAATGAATTAGAATGGATCGTGCGAATGAATTAGAATGGATCGTACGAATGAATTAGAATGGATACATACAAATGAATTAGAAAGGTTACATTCGTGAGAATGAATTAGAATGGATCGTACGAATGAATTAGAATGGATAGATTCGAGCGAATGAATTAGAATGGATCGTGCGAATGAATTAGAATGGATCGTAGGAATGAATTAGAATGGATCGTACGAATGAATTAGAATGGTTACATTCGTGCGAATTAATTAGAATGGATCGTACGAATGAATTAGAATGGATCGTACAAATGAATTAGAAAGGTTACATTTGTGCGAATGAATTAGAATGGATCGTACGAATGAATTAGAATGGATCGTAGGAATGAATTAGAATGGATCGTACGAAATAATTAGAATGGTTACATTCGTGCGAAAGAATTAGAATGGATCGTACGAATGAATTAGAATGGATTGTGCAAATGAATTAGAAAGGTTACATTTGTGCGAATGAATTAGAATGGATCGTACGAATGAATTAGAATGGATCGTACGAATGGATTAGAACGGATCGTACGAATGAATTAGAATGGATCATACAAATGAAGTAGAAAGGTTACATTTGTGAGAATGAATTAGAATGGATCGTACGAATGAATTAGAATGGATCATACGAATGGATTAGAATGGATCGTACAAATGAATTAGAATGGATCGAACGAATGAATTAGAATGGATACATTCGAGCGAATGAATTAGAATAGATCGTAGGAATGAATTAGAATGGATCGTACGAATGAATTAGAATGGATACATTCGTGCGAATGAATTAGAATGGATTGTACGAATGAATTAGAATGGATCATAGGAATTAATTAGAATGGTTCGTGCAAATGAATTAGAATGGATACATTCGTTCGAATGAATTAGAATGGATCGTAGGAATGAATTAGAATGGATCGTATGAATGAATTAGAATGGTTACATTCGTGCGAATGAATTAGAATGGATCGTACGAATGGATTAGAATGGATCGTACGAATGAATTAGAATGGATCGTACAAATGAATTAGAAAGGTTACATTTGTGAGAATGAATTAGAATGGATCGTACAAATGAATTAGAATGGATCATACGAATGGATTAGAATAGATTGTACTAATGAATTAGAATGGATCGTACGAATGAATTAGAATGGATCGTACGAATGAATTAGAATGGATCATGCGAATGAATTAGAATGGATTGTACGAATGAATTAGAATGGATCGTGCGAATGAATTAGAATGGATCGTGCGAATGAATTAGAATGGATCGTACGAATGAATTAGAATGGATATATTTATGCGAATGAATTAGAATGGATCGAACAAATGAATTAGAATGGATACATTTGTGCGAATGAATTACAATGGATCATACGAATGAATTAGAATAGATATATTCATGCGAATGAATTAGAATGCATCGTACGAATGAATTAAAATGGATCGTACGAATGAATTAGAATGGATCGTATGAACGAATTAGAATGGATCGTACGAATGAATTAGAATGGATAGATTCGAGCGAATGAATTAGAATAGATCGTACGAATGAATTAGAATGGATCATAGGAATGAATTAGAATGGATCGTGCAAATGAATTAGAATGGATACATTCGTGCGAATATATTAGAATTGATCGTAGGAATGAATTAGAATGGATCGTACGAATGAATTAGAATGGATCATACGAATGAATTAGAATGGATACATTTGTGCGATGAATAAGAATGGAGCGTACAAATGAATTAGAATGGAGCGTACGAATGAACTAGAATGGATACATTCGTGCGAATGAATTAGAATAGATCGTACGAATGAATTAGAAATGATTGTACGAATGAATTGGAATGGATCGTACGAATAAATTAGAATGGATCGTGCGAATGAATTAGAATGGATCATACGAATGAATTAGAATAGATCGTAGGAATGAATTAGAATGGATCATACAAATGAATTAGAAAGGTTATATTCGTGAGAATGAATTAGAATGGATCGTACGATCCATTCTAATTCATTCTCATGAATGTAACCTTTCTAATTCATTTGTATGATCCATTCGTACGATCCATTCTAATTCATTCATACGATCTATTCTAATTCATTCGCACGAATGTATCCATATTAATTCATTTGTATGATCAATTCTAATTCATTCGTATAACCCATTCTAATTCTGTCGTATGATCCATTCTAATTCATTCGTACAAATGAATTAGAATGGATCGTACGAACGAATTAGAATGGATCGTGCGAATGAATTAGAATGGATCGTACGAATGAATTAGAATGAATCGTACGAATAAATTAGAATGGATCGTACGATTGAATTAGAATGGGTATATTCGTGCGAATGAATTAGAATGGATCGTAGGAATGAATTAGAATGGATCGTGCAAATGAATTAGAATGGATACATTCGTGCGAATAAATTAGAATGGATCGTAGGAATGAATTAGAATGGATCGTACGAATGAATTAGAATGGTTACATTCGTGCGAATGAATTAGAATGGATCGTACGAATGAATTAGAATGGATCGTGCGAATGAATTAGAATGGATTGTACGAATGAGTTAGAATGGATCCACCAAATGAATTAGAATGGATCGTACGAATGAATTAGAATGGATCCACCGAGTGAGTTAGAATGGATCTTACGAATGAATTAGAATGGATCATACAATGGATCGTACGAATGAATTAGAATGGATCGTACGAATGAATTAGAATGGATCCTATGAATGAATAAGAATGGATCGTACGAATGAATTAGAATGGATCGTGCGAATGAATTAGAATTAATCGTACGAATGCATTAGAATGGATCGTACGAATGAATTAGAATGAATCGTACGATCTATTCTAATTCATTCATACGATCCATTCTAATTCATTCTCACAAATGTATCCATTATAATCCATTCGTACGATCCATTCTAATCCATTCGTACGATCCATTCTAATTCATTCGTACGATCCATTCTCATTCATTCGTACGATCCATTCTAATTCATTCGTACAAATGTATCCATTCTAATTCATTCGTACGATCCATTCTAATTCATTCCTACAATCCATTCTAATTCATTCGCACGAATGTATCCATTCTAATTCATTTGCATGATCCATTCTAATTCATTCCTATGATCCTTTCTAATTCATTCGTACGATCCATTTTAATTCATTCGTTTGATCCATTCTAATTCATTCGTATGATTCATTCTAATTCATTCGTACGATCCATTCTAATTCATTCACACAAATGTATCCATTCTAATTCATTCGTACGATCCATTCTAATTCATTCGCACGATCCATTCTAATTCATTTGTACGAATGTATCCATTCTAATTCATTCGCACAAATGTATCGATTCTAATGCATTCGTACGAACCATTCTAATTCATTCGTACGATCCATTCTAATTCATTCCTACGATCCATTCTAATTCATTCGCACAAATGTATCCATTCTAATTCATTTGCACGATCCATTCTAATTCATTCCTATGATCCATTCTAATTCATTCGTACAATCCATTCTAATTCATTCGCTCGAATGTATCCATTCTAATTCATTCGTACGATTCATTCTAATTCATTCGTACGATCCATTCTAATTCATTCCTACGATCCATTCTAATTTATTCGCACGAATGTATCCATTCTAATTCATTTGCACGATCCATTCTAATTCATTCCTATGATCCATTCTAATTCATTCGTACGATCCATTCTAATTCATTCGCTCGAATGTATCCATTCTTATTTATTCATACGATCCATTCTTATTCATTCTCACGAATGTAACCTTTCTAATTCATTTGTATGTATTCATTCTAATTCATTCGTACGATCTATTCTAATTCATTCGCACGATCCATACTAATTCATTCGTACGATCCATTGTAATTCATTAGCACGAATGTATCCATTCTAATGCATTTGTACGATTCATTCTAATTCATTCGCACGATCCATTCTAATCCATTCGTACGATCCATTCTAATTCATTCGTACGATCTATTCTAATTCATTCGCACGATCCATTCTTATTCATTCGTACAATCCATTCTAATTCATTCGTACGATCTATTCTAATTCATTCGCACGAATGTAACCATTCTAATTCATTCGTACGATTCATTCTAATTCATTCGTATGAGCTATTCTAATTCATTTGTACGATCCATTCTAATTCATTCGTACGATCCATTGTAATTCATTCATAGAATCCATTCAGATTCATTCGCACGAATGTATCAATTCTAATTCATTCGCACAATCCAATCTAATTCAAACGTACGATCCATTCTAATTCATTCGTACGATCAATTCTAATTTGCGAATGAATTAGAATGGATCGTAGGAATGAATTAGAATGGATCGTACGAATGAATTAGAATGGTTACATTCGTGCGAATGAATTAGAATGGATCGTACGAATGGATTAGAATGGATCGTACGAATGAATTAGAATTGATCGTACAAATGAATTAGAAAGGTTACATTTGTGAGAATGAATTAGAATGGATCGTACGAATGAATTAGAATGGATCGTACGAATGAATTAGAATGGACCGTGCGAATGAATTAGAATGAATCGTACGAATGCATTAGAATGGATACATTCGTGCGAATGAATTAGAAAGGATCGTACTAATGAATTAGAATGGATCGTGCGAATGAATTAGAATGGATACATTCGAGCGAATGAATTAGAATGGATCATACGAATGAATTAGAATGGATCGTACGAATAAATTAGAATGGATCGTTCTAATTCATTCCTACGATCCATTCTAATTCATTCGCACGAATGAATTATAATTCGTACGAATAGATTAGAATAGATCGTGCGAATGAATTAGAATGGATCGTACGAATGAATTAGAATAGATACATTCGTGCGAATGAATTAGAATAGATCGTATGAATGAATTAGAATGGGTCGTACGAATGGATCATAGGAATGAATTAGAATGGATACATTCGTGCGAATGAATTAGAATGAATTAGAATGGATCGTACGAATGAATTTGAATGGATACATTCGAGCGAATGAATTAGAATAGATCGTCGGAATGAATTAGAATGGATCATACGAATGAATTAGAATGGATCGTGCGAATGAATTAGAATGGATTGTACGAATAAATTAAAATGGATACATCTGTACGAATGAATTAGAATGGATCGTGCGAATGAATTAGAATGAATCGTACGAATGAATTTGAATAGATCGTGTGAATAAATTAGAATGGATCATAGGAATGAATTAGAATAGATATATTCATGCGAATGAATTAGAATGGATCGTACGAATGCATTAGAATGGATCGTACGAATGAATTAGAATGGATACATTCGAGCGAATGAATTAGAATAGATCGTGCGATGAATTAGAATGGATCGTGCAAATGAATTAGAATGGATCGTACAAATGGATTAGAATGGATCGTACGAATGAATTAGAATGGATCATACAAATGAATTAGAAAGGAATTAGAATGGATCGTACGAATGAATTAGAATGGATCGTGCGAGTGAATTAGAATTGATCATACGAATGAATTAGAATGGATCGTACGAATGAATTAGAATGGATACATACATTCATGCGAATGAATTAGAATGGATCGTGCAAATGAATTAGAATGGATATATTTGAACGAATAAATTAGAATGGATCATACGAATGAATTAGAATGGATCGTACGAATGGATTAGAATGCATTGTATGAATGCATTAGAAAGGTTACATTTGTGAGAATGAATTAGAATGGATCGTACGAATGGATTAGAATCGATCGTACGAATGAATTAGAATGGATCGTACGAATGAATTAGAATAGCTCATACAAATGAATTAGAATGAATCGTACGAATGATTTAGAATGGTTACATTCGTGCGAATGAATTAGAATGGATCGTATGAATGAATTAGAATGGATCATAGAATGAATCAGAATGGATCGAACGAATGAATTAGAATGGATCATACGAATGAATTAGAAAGGTTACATTCGTGAGAATGAATTAGAATGGATACATTCGAGCGAATGAATTAGAATGGATACATACAAATGAATTAGAATGGATCGTGCGAATGAATTAGAATTGATCGTACGAATGGATTAGAATGGATCATATGAATGAATTAGAAGGGATCGTACGAATGGATTAGAATGGATCGTACGAATGGATTAGAACTGATACATTCGTACGAATGAATTAGAATGGATCGTACGAATGGATTAGAATGGATCATACGAATGAATTAGATCGTAGGAATGAGTTAGAATGAATTGTACGAATGAATTAGAATAGATCGTACGAATGAATTAGAATGGATCGAGCGAATGAATTAGAATGGATCGTACGAATGAATTAGAATGGATCATAGGAATGAATTAGAATGGATCGTGCAAATGAATTAGAGTGGATACATTCATGCGAATGAATTAGAATGGATCGTAGGAATGAATTAGAATGGATCGTACGAATGAATTAGAATGGATACATTTGTACGAATGAATTAGAATGGATCGTACGAATGAATTAGAATGGATCGTACGAATGGATTAGAATGGATCGTACGAATGGATTAGAATGGATCGTACGAATTAGAATGGATCGTACGAATGAATTAAAATGGATACATTCATACGACTGAATTAGAAATTTATTCATACGATCCATTCAAATTCAATCGTATGATAATTGTAATTAATTCGCATGATCAATTCTAATTCATTCGTCCGATCCATTCTAATTCATTCGCACGAATGTATCCATTCTAATTAATTCGTACGATCCATTCTAATTTGTTCATACGATCCATTCTAATTCATTCTCACGAATGTAACCTTTCTAATTCATTTGTATGATCCATTCTAATTCATTCGTACTATCCATTCTAATCCATTCGTACGATCCATTCTAATCCATTCATACGATCCATTCTAATCCATTCGTACGATCCATTCTAATTCATTCGGTCGAATGTATCCATTCTAATTCATTCGTACGATCCATTATAATCCATTCGTACGATCCATTCTAAACCATTCGTACAATCCATTCTAATTCATTTGCACGAATGTAACCATTCTAATTCATTCATTCGATCCATTCTAATTCATTCGCACAATCCATTCTAATTCATTCGTACGATCCATTCTAATTCATTCGCACGATCCGTTCTAATTCATTCTTATGATCCATTCTAACTCATTCATATGATCCATTCTAATTCATTCGCACGAATGTATCATACGAATGAATTAGAATGGATCATGCGAATGAATTAAAATGGATCGTACAAATGAATTAGAATGGATCGTGCAAATGAATTAGAATGGATCGTACGAACGAATTAGAATGGATCGTACGAACGAATTAGAATGGATCGTACGAATGAATTAGAATGGATACATTTGAGCGAATGAATTAGAATGGATCGTACGAATGAATTAGAATGGATCATAGGAATGAATTAGAATGGATCGTGCAAATTAATTAGAATGGATACATTCATGCGAATGAATTAGAATGGATCGTAGGAATGAATTAGAATGGATCTACGAATGAATTTGAATGAATCATACGAATGAATTAGAATGGATCGTGCGAATGAATTTGAATGGATCGGATGAATGAATTAGAATGAATAGTACGATCCATTCTAATTCATTCTCACAAATGTAACCTTTCTAATTCATTTGTACGATCCATTCTAATTCATTCGTACGATCCATTCTAATTCATTCCTATGATCCATTCTAATCCATTCGTACGATCCATTCTAATTCATTCGCACGAATGTAACCATTCTAATTCATTCGTACGATCCATTCTAATTGATTCCTACGATCCATTCTAATTCATTCGCACGAATGTATCCATTCTAATTCATTTGCACGATCTATTCTAATTCATTCCTATGATCCATTCTAATTCATTCGTACGATCCATTCTAATTCATTCGCTCGAATGTATCCATTCTAATTCATTCGTACGATCCATTCTAATTCGTTCGTACGATCCATTCTAATTCGTTCGTACGATCCATTCTAATTCATTCGCACGATCCATTCTAATTTATTTCTACGATCCATTTTAATTCATTCGTATGATCCATTCTAATTCATTCGTATGATCCATTCTAATTCATTCGCACAAATGTATCCATTCTAATTCATTCGCACGATCCATTCTAATTCATTCGTTCGATCCATTCTAATTCATTCGTACGATCTATTCAAAATCATTCGCATGATCCATTCTAATTCATTCGTATGATCCATTCTATTTTATTCGTACGATTCATTCTAATTCATTCGCACGATCCATTCTAATTCATTCGTACGATCCATTCTAATTCATTCGCACAAATGTATCCTGGATCATGCAAATGAATTAGAATGGATCCATTCGTACGAATGGATTAGAATGGATCGTGCGAATGAATTAGAATGGATCGTATAAACGAATTAGAATGGATCGTACAAACGAATTAGAATGGATCGTACGAATGAATTAGAATGGATCGTACGAATGGATTAGAATGGATCGTATGAATGGATCATGCAAATGAATTAGAATGGATCGTACGAATGAATTAGAATGGATCGTACGAATGAATTAGAATGGATACATTCGTGCGAATGAATTAGAATGGATTGTGCGAGTGAATTAGAACGGATTGTGCGAATGAATTAGAATGGATCATACGAATGAATTAGAATGGTTACATTCGTACGAATGAATTAGAATGGATCGTACGAATGGATTAGAATGGATCGGACGAATGAATTAGAATGGATTCATTCGCACGAATGAATTAGAAAGGATACATACAAATGAATTAGAAAGGTTACATTCGTGAGAATAAATTAGAATGGATACATTCGAATGAACTAGAATGGATCGTACGAATGAATTAGAATAGATCGTACGAATGAATTAGAATGGATCGTACGAATAAATTAGAATGGATCGTGCGAATGAATTAGAATGGATCATACGAATGAATTAGAATAGATTCACCGAATGAGTTAGAATGGATCATGCGAATGAATTAGAATGGATCGTACGAATGAATTAGAATGGATACATTCGTGCGAATGAATTAGAATGGATCGGACGAATGAATTAGAATGGATCATAGGAATGAATTAGAATGGATCGTGCAAATGAATTAGAATGAATTGTACGAATGAATTAGAATGGATACATTTGTGCGAATGAATTAGAATGGATTGTGCGAATGAATTAGAATGGATCGTATGAATGAATAAGAATGGATCGTACGAATGAATTAGAATGGATCGTGCGAATGAATTAGAATGAATCGTACGAATGCATTAGAATGGATCGTACGAATGAATTAGAATGAATCGTATGAATGAATTAGAATGAATCGTACGATCCATTCTAATTCATTCGTCTGATCCATTCTAATTCATTCGCACGAATGTATCCATTCTAATTCATTCGTACAATCCATTCTAATTCATTTGCACGATCCATTCTAATTCATTCCTATGATCCATTCTAATTCATTCGTACGATCCATTCTAATTCATTCGCTCGAATGTATCCATTCTTATTCTTTTATATGATCCATTCTAATTCATTCGCACGAATGTATCAATTCTAGTTCATTCATACGCTCCATTATAATTCTTTCGTACGCTCCATTCTTATTCATCGCACAAATGTATCCATTCTAATTTATTCATACGATCCATTCAAATTCAATCGTTTGATCCATTCTAATTCATTCGCACGATCATTTCTAATTCATTCGTCCGATCCATTCTAATTCATTCGCACGAATGTATCCATTCTAATTCATTCGTACGATCCATTCTAATTCATTCGCATGATCCATTCTAACTCATTTGGTGGATCCATTCTAATTCATTCGTACGATCTATTCTAATTCATTCGCACGATCCATTCTAATTTATTCATACGATCCATTCTAATTCATTCGTACGATCTATTCTAATTCATTCGCATGATCCATTCTAATTCATTTGTACGATCCATTCTAATTCATTCGTACTATCCATTCAAATTCATTCGTACGGTGCAATCTAATTCATTCGTACAAATGTATCTATTCTAATCCATTCGTACGATCCATTCTAATCCATTCGTACGATCCATTCTAATCCATTCGTATGATCCATTCTAATTCATTCGTACGATCCATTCTAATTCATTCTCACAAATGTAACCTTTCTAATTCATTTGTACGATCCATTCTAATTCATTCGTACGATCCATTCTAATCCTTTCGTACGATCCATTCTAATTCGTTCATACGATCCATTCTAATCCATTCGTACGATCCATTCTAATTCATTCGTACGATCCATTCTAATTCACTCTCATAAATGTAACCTTTCTAATTCATTTGTACGATCCATTCTAATTCATTCGTACGATCCATTCTAATTCGTTCGTACGATCAATTCTAATTCATTTGTACGATCCATTCTAATTCATACGCACGAATGTATCCATTCTAATTCATTCGTACGATCCATTCTAATTCATTCGTACGATCCATTTTAATTCATTCGTACGATTCATTCTAATTCATTTGCACGATCCATTCTAATTCATTCGTACGATCCATTCTAATTCATTCGTATGATCCATTCTAACTCATTCGGTGGATCCATTCTAATTCATTTGCACGATCCATTCTTATTCATTCATACGATCCATTCTAATTCATTCGTACGATCCATTCTAATTCATTCGTATGATCCATTCTAACTCATTCGGTGGATCCATTCTAATTCATTTGCACGATCCATTCTTATTCATTCATACGATCCATTCTAATTCATTCGTACGATCCATTCTAATTCATTCGTATGATCCATTCTAACTCATTCGGTGGATCCATTCTAATTCATTCGTACGATCCATTCTAATTCATTCGCACGATCCATTCTAATTTATTCGTACGATCCATTCTAATTCATTCGTATGATCTATTCTAATTCATTTGCACGAATGTACCCATTCTAATTCATTTGCACGATCCATTCTAATTCATTCCTATGATCCATTCTAATTCATTCGTACGATCCATTCTAATTCATTCGATCGAATGTATCCATTCTAATTCATTCTTACGATCCATTCTAATTCATTCGTACGATCCATTCTAATTCATTCGTATGATCCATTCTAATTTATTCGTTCAAATATATCCATTCTAATTCATTCGTACGATCCATTCTAATTCATTCGCATGATCCATTCTAATTCATTCGTACGATCCATTCTAATTCATTCGTATGATCAATTCTAATTCATTCGTACAATCCATTCTAATTCAGTCGTATGAATGTATCATACGAACGAATTAGAATGGATCATAGGAATGAATTAGAATGGATCGTGCAAATGAATTAGAATGGATACATTCGTGCGAATGAATTAGAATGGATCGTAGGAATGAATTAGAATGGATCGTACGAATAAATTAGAATGGTTACATTCGTGCGAATGAATTAGAATGGATTGTACGAATGGATTAGAATGGATCGTACGAATGGATTAGACTGGATCGTACAAATAAATTAGAAAGGTTACATTTGTGAGAATGAATTAGAATGGATCGTACGAATGAATTAGAATTGATCGTACGAATGGATTAGAATGGATCGTACGAATGGATTAGAATGGATCGTACGAATGAATTAGAATGGATCATACAAATGAATTAGAATGGATCGTACGATCCATTCTAATTCATTCGTCCGATCCATTCTAATTCATTCGCACGAATGTATCCATTCTAATTCATTCGTACAATCCATTCTAATTCATTCGCACGATCCATTCTAATTCATTCATATGATCCATTCTAATTCATTCCTACTATCTATTCTAATTCATTCGCTCGAATGTATCCATTCTAATTCATTCGTTCGATCCATTCTAATTCATTCTCACGAATGTAACCTTTCTAATTCATTTGTATGATCCATTCTAATTCATTCGTACGATCCATTCTAATCCATTCGTACGATCCATTCTAATTCATTCGCACGAATGTATCCATTCTAATTCATTCTCACGAATGTAACCTTTCTAATTCATTTGTATGATCCATTCTAATTCATTCGTACGATCCATTCTAATTCATTCGTACGATCCATTCTAATTCATTCGCACGAATGTATCCATTCTAATTCATTCGTTACGATCCATTCTAATTCATTCGATCCATTCTAATTCATTCGTACGATCCATTCTAATTCATTCGTACGATCCATTCTAATTCATTTGTACGATCCATTCTAATTTATTCGCACAAATGTATCCATTCTAATTCATTCGTACGATCCATTCTAATGCATTCATACGATTCATTCTAATTCATTCGCACGATCCATTCTAATTCATTCGTACGATCCATTCTTATTCATTCATACGATCCATTCTAATTCATTCGCACAATCCATTCTAATTCATTCGTACGATCCATTCTTATTCATTCGTATGATCCATTCTAACTCATTCGGTGGATCCATTCTAATTCATTCGTACGATCCATTCTAATTCATTCGCACGATCCATTCTAATTTATTCGTACGATCCATTCTAATTCATTCGTACGATCTATTCTAAATCATTCGCACGAATGTAACCATTCTAATTCATTTGTACGATTCATTCTAATTCATTCGTATGAGCTATTCTAATTCATTCGTACGATCCATTGTAATTCATTCATACAATCCATTCAGATTCATTCGCACAAATGTATCCATTCAAATTCATTCGTACGATCCATTCTAATTAATTCGCACGATCCATTCTAATTTAATCTCACGAATGTAACCTTTCTAATTCATTTGTATGATCCATTCTAATTCATTCGTACGATCCATTCTAATCCATTCGTACGATCCATTCTAATCCATTCGTATGATCCATCCTAATTCATTCTTACGATCCATTCTAATTCATTCTCACAAATGTAACCTTTCTAATTCATTTATACGATCCATTCTAATCCATTCGTACGATCCATTCTAATCCATTCGTACGATCTATTCTAATTCATTCGCACGAATGTAACCATTCTAATTCATTCGTATGATCCATTCTAATTCATTCGTACGATCCATTCAAATTCATTTGTACGAATGTATTCATTCTAATTCATTTGCACGATCTATTCTAATTCATTCGCACGATCCATTCTAATTCATTCGCACGATCCATTCTAATTCATTCGTATGATCCATTCTAATCCATTCGTACGATCCATTCTAATTCATTCGAACAAATGTATCAGTTCTAATTCATTCATACGATCCATTCTAATTCATTCGCACGATCCATTCTAATTCATTCGTACGATCCATTCTAATTCATTCGCACGATCCATTCTAATTCATTTGTACGATCCATTCTAATTCATTCGCACGAATGTATCCATTCTAATGCATTCGTACAATCCATTCTAATTCATTCGTACGATCCATTCTAATCCATTCGTACGATCCATTCTAATCCATTCGTACGATCCATTCTAATTCATTCTCACAAATGTAACCTATCTAATTCATTCGCACGATCCATTCTAATTCATTCGCACGATCCATTCTAATTCATTTGTACGATCCATTCTAATTCATTCGCACGAATGTATCCATTCTAATGCATTCGTACAATCCATTCTAATTCATTCGTACGATCCATTCTAATCCATTCGTACGATCCATTCTAATCCATTCGTACGATCCATTCTAATTCATTCTCACAAATGTAACCTATCTAATTCATTCGCACGATCCATTCTAATTCATTCGCACGATCCATTCTAATTCATTCGTATGATCCATTCTAATCCATTCGTACGATCCATTCTAATTCATTCGAACAAATGTATCAGTTCTAATTCATTCATACGATCCATTCTAATTCATTCGCACGATCCATTCTAATTCATTCGTACGATCCATTCTAATTCATTCGCACGATCCATTCTAATTCATTTGTACGATCCATTCTAATTCATTCGCACGAATGTATCCATTCTAATGCATTCGTACAATCCATTCTAATTCATTCGTACGATCCATTCTAATCCATTCGTACGATCCATTCTAATCCATTCGTACGATCCATTCTAATTCATTCTCACAAATGTAACCTATCTAATTCATTCGTACGATCCATTCTAATTCATTCGCACGATCCATTCTAATTCATTCGTACGATCCATTCTAATTCATTCGTATGATCAATTCTAATTCATTCGTACAATCCATTCTAATTCAGTCGTATGAATGTATCATACGAATGAATTAGAATGGATCATGCGAATGAATTAAAGTGGATCGTACAAATGAATTAGAATGGATCGTGCGAATGAATTAGAATGGATCGTACGAATGAATTAGAATGGATCATGCGAATGAATTAGAATGGATCGTACGAATGAATTAGAATGGATATATTTGAACGAATAAGTTAGAATGGATCGTACGAATGAATTAGAATGGATCGTACGAATGGATTAGAATGGATCGTACGAATGAATTAGAATTGATCATACAAATGAATTAGAATGGATACATTTATGCGAATGAATTAGAATGGATCGTACGAATGAATTAGAATGGATCGTACGAATGAATTAAAATGGATCGTGTGAATGAATTAGAATGGATCGTACGAATAAATTAGAATGGATACATTTGTGCGAATGAGTTAGAATGGATCGTACGAATGAATTAGAATGGATCGTACGAATGAATTAGAATGGATCGTACGAATGAATTAGAATGGATCGTACGAACGAATTAGAATGGATCGTACGAATGAATAAGAATGGATCGTATGAATGAATTAGAATAGATCGTACGAATTGATTAGAATAGATCGTACGAATAGATCATGCGAATGAATTAGAATGGATCGTACGAATGAATTAGAATGGATCGTACGAATAAATTAGAATGGATCATAGGAATGAACTAGAATGGATCGTGTAAATGAATTAGAATGGATACATTCGTGCGAATGAATTAGAATGGATCGTAGGAATGAATTAGAATGGATCGTACGAATGAATTAGAATGGTTACATTCGTGCGAATAAATTAGAATGGATCGTACGAATGGATTAGAATGGATCGTACGAATGGATTAGAATGGATCGTACGAATGAATTAGAATGGATCGTACAAATGAATTAGAAAGGTTACATTTGTGAGAATGAATTAGAATGGATCATACGAATGGATTAGAATGGATCGTACGAATGGACTAGAATGGATCGTACGAATGGATTAGAATGGATCGTACGAATGAATTAGAATGGATCATACAAATGAATTAGAAAGGTTACATTCGTGAGAATGAATTAGAATGGACCGTACGAATGAATTAGATTGGATCATAGGAATGAATTAGAATGGATCATGCAAATGAATTAGAATGGATACATTTGTGCGAATAAATTAGAATGGATCGTAGGAATGAATTAGAATGGATCGTACGAATGAATTAGAATGGTTACATTCGTGCGAATGAATTAGAATGGATCGTACGAATGGATTAGAATGGATCGTACAAATGGATTAGAATGGATCATACGAATGAATTAGAATGGATCGTACAAATGAATTAGAAAGGTTACATTTGTGAGAATGAATTAGAATGGATCGTACGAATGAAATAGAATGGATCGTACGAATGGATTAGAGTGGACCATACGAATGGATTAGAATGGATCGTACGAATGGATTAGAATGGATCGTACGAATGAATTAGAATGGATCATACAAATGAATTAGAAAGGTTACATTCGTGATAATGAATTAGAATGGATCGTATGAATGAATTAGAATGGATCATGCGAATGAATTTGAATGGATTGTACGAATGAATTAGAATGGATCGAACGAATGAATTAGAATGGATACATTTGAGCGAATGAATTAGAATAGATCATAGAAATGAATTAGAATTGATCATACGAATGAATTAGAATGGATCTTACGAACGAATTAGAATGGATCGTACGAACGAATTAGAATGGATCGTATGAACGAATTAGAATGGATCGTACGAACGAATTAGAATGGATCGTATGAACGAATTAGAATGGATCGTACGAATGAATTAGAATGGATACATTCGAGCGAATGATATAGAATGGATTGTCCAAATGAATTAGAATGATACATTCGTGCGAATGAATTAGAATGGATCGTGCAAATGAATTAGAATGGATACATTCGTGCGAATTAATTAGAATGGATCATGCGAATGAATTAGAACGGATCGTATGAATGAATTAGAATGGATACATTCGAGCGAATGAATTAGAATAGATCGTAGGAATGAATTAGAATGGATCATACGAATGAATTAGAATGGATCGTGCGAATGGATTAGAATGGATTATACGAATGAATTAGAATGGATACATTCATTCGAATGAATTAGAATGGATCGGACGAATGAATTAGAATGGATCGTACGATTCATTCTAATTCATTCGTACGATCCATTCTAATGCATTCGTATGATTCATTCTAATTCATTCGCACGATCCATTCTAATTCATTCGTACGATCCATTCTTATTCATTCATACGATCCATTCTAATTCATTCGCAGAATCCATTCTAATTTATTCGTACGATCCATTCTAATTCATTCGTATGATCCATTCTAACTCATTCGGTGGATCCATTCTAATTCATTCGTACGATCCATTCTAATTCATTCGCACGATCCATTCTAATTTATTCGTACGATCCATTCTAATTCATTCGTACGATCTATTCTAATTCATTCGCACGAATGTAACCATTCTAATTCATTCGTACGATTTATTCTAATTCGTTCGTATGAGCTATTCTAATTCATTTGTACGATCCATTCTAATTCATTCGTACGATCCATTGTAATTCATTCATACAATCCATTCAGATTCATTCGCATAAATGTATCCATTCAAATTCATTCATATGATCTATTCTAATTAATTCGCACGATCCATTCTAATTCAGTCGTATGAATGTATCCATTTTAATTTATTCGTACGATCCATTCTAATTCATTCGTACGATCTAATTCATTCGTACGATCCATTCTAATTCATTCGTACGATCGATTCTAATTCATTCGCACGATCCATTATAATTCATTCATACGATTCATTCTAATTCATTCGTATGATCCATTCTAATTTATTCGTTCAAATATATCCATTCTAATTCATTCGTACGATCCATTCTAATTCATTCGCACAATCAATTCTAATTCATTCGCACGAATATGTCTATTCTAATTCATTTGCACGATCCATTCTAATTCATTCCTATGATCCATTCTAATTCATTCGTTCGATCCATTCTAATTCATTCGTCCGATCCATTCAAATTCATTCGTACGATGCAATCCAATACATTCGCACAAATGTATCTATTCTAATTCATTCGTACAATGCGTTCTAATCCATTCGTATGATCCATTCTAATCCATCCGTACGATCCATTCTAACCCATTCGTACGATCCATTCTAATTCATTCGTACGATCCATTCTAATTCATTCTCACAAATGTAACCTTTCTAATTCATTTGTATGATCCATTATAATTCAATCGTACGATCCATTCAAATTCATTCGCACGAATGTAACCATTCTAATTCATTCGTACGATCCATTCTAATTCATTCCTACGATCCATTCTAATTCATTCGGACGAATGTATCCATTCTAATTCATTTGCACGATCCATTCTAATTCATTCCTATGATCCATTCTAATTCATTCGTACGATCCATTCTAATTCATTCGCTCGAATGTATCCATTCTAATTCATTTGTACGATCCATTCTAATCCATTCGTACGATCCATTCTAATCCATTCGTATGATCAATTCTAATTCATTCGCACGATCCATTCTAATTCATTCTCACGAATGTAACCTTTCTAATTCATTCGTACGATCCATTCTAATTCATTCGCACGATCCATTCTAATTCATTCGTACGATCCATTCTAATTCATTCGCATGAATATATCTATTCTAATTCATTCGTATGATCCATTCAAATTCATTCGTATGATCCATTCTAATTCATTCGTACAATCCATTCAAATTCATTCGTACGATGCAATCTAATTCATTCACACAAATGTATCTATTCTAATTCATTCGTACAATGCGTTCTAATCCATTCGTACGATCCATTCTAATCCATTCGTACGATCCATTCTAATTCATTCGCACGAATGTAACCATTCTAATTTATTCATATGATCCATTCTAATTCATTCGTATGATCCATTCTAATTCATTCGTATGATCCATTCTAATTCATTCATATGATCCATTCTAATTCATTTGCATGAATGTATCCATTCTAATTTATTCATACTATCCAGTCTAATTCATTCGTATGATCCATTCTAATTCATTCGCACGAATATATCCATTCTAATTCATTCGTACGATCCTTTCTAATTCATTCATATGATCCATTCTAATTCTTTCATATGATCCATTCTAATTCATTCGCACGAATGTATCCATTCTAGTTCATTCGTACGCTCCATTCTACTTCATTCGTACGCTCCATTCTTATTCATCGCACAAACGTATCCATTTTAATTTATTCGTACGATCCATTCAAATTCAATCGTATGATCCATTCTAATTCTTTCGCACAAATGTATCCATTTTAATTCATTCGTACGATTCATTCTAATTTATTCATACGATCCATTCTAATTCATTCGCACGATCCATTCTAATTCATTCGTACGATCCATTCTAATTCATTCGCATGAATATATCTATTCTAATTCATTCGTATGATCCATTCTAATTTATTCGCACGATCTATTCTAATTCATTCGTACGATCCATTCTAATTCATTCGTACGATCCATTCTAATTCATTCGCACGAATGTATCATACGAATGAATTAGAATGGATCATGCGAATGAATTAAAATGGATCGTACGAATGAATTATAATGGATCGTACAAATGAATTAAAAAGGTTACATTTGTGAGATTGAATTAGAATGGATCGTACGAATGAATTAGAATGGATCGTACGAATGGACTAGAATGGATCATACGAATGAATTAGAACGGATCGTACGAATGGATTAGAATAGATCGTAGGAATGAATTAGAATGGATCATACGAATGGATTAGAAAGGTTACATTCGTGAGAATGAATTAGAATGGATCGTACGAATGAATTAGAATGGATCATGTGAATGAATTTGAATGGATCGTATGAATGAATTAGAATGGATCGAACGAATGAAGTAGAATGGATACAATCGAGCGAATGAATTAGAATAGATCGTAAGAATGAATTAGAATGGATCATACGAATGAATTAGAATGGATCGTGCGAATGAATTAGAATGGATTGTACGAATGAATTAGAATGGATACATTCATGCGAATGAATTAGAATGGATCGGACGAATGAATTAGAATGGATCGTACGATTCATTCTAATTCATTCGTACGATCCATTCTAATGCATTCGTACGATTCATTCTAATTCATTCGCACGATCCATTCTAATTCATTCGTATGATCCATTCTAATTTATTTGCACAAATATATGATCCATTCTAATTTATTCGCAAGAATGTATCGATTCTAATTCATTCGTACAATCCATTCTAATTTATTCGTACAAATGAATCCATTCGAATTCATTCGTACGATCCATTCCAATTCATTCGTACGATTCATTCTAATTCATTCGCACGATCCATTCTAATTCATTCGTACGATCCATTCTAGTTCATTCACACGAATGTATCCATTCTAATTCATTCGTACAATCCATTCTAATTCATTCGCACGATCCATTCTAATTCATTCGTATGATCCATTCTAATTCATTCCTATGATCTATTCTAATTCATTCGCTCGAATGTATCCATTCTAATTCAATCGTACAATCCATTCTAATTCATTCGCACGATCCATTCTAATTCATTCGTATGATCCATTCTAATTCATTCCTATGATCTATTCTAATTCAATCGCTCTAATGTATCCATTCTAATTCATTTGCACGATCCATTCTAATTCATTCCTATGATCCATTCTAATTTATTCGTACGATCCATTCTAATTCATTCGCTCGAATGTATCCATTCTAGTTCATTCGTACGATCCATTCTAATTCGTTCATACGATCTATTCTAATTCGTTCGTACGATCCATTCTAATTCGTTCGTACGATCCATTCTAATTCATTCGTACGATCTATTCTAATTCATTCTCACAAATGTAACCTTTCTAATTCATTTGTACGATCCATTCTAATTCATTCGTACGATCCATTCTAATCCATTCGTACGATCCATTCTAATCCATTTTTACGATCCATTCTAATTTATTCGCACGAATGTAACCATTCTAATTCATTCGTACGATCCATTCTAATTCATTCCTACGATCCATTCTAATTCATTCGCACGAATGTATCCATTCTAATTCATTTGCACGATCCATTCTAATTCATTCCTATGATCCATTCTAATTCATTCGTACGATCCAGTCTAATTCATTTGCTCGAATGTATCCATTCTAATTCATTCGTACGATCCATTCTAATTCATTCGCTCGATCCATTCTAATTCATTCGTAGGATCCATTCTAATTCATTTGCACGATCCATTCTAATTCATTCCTATGATCCATTCTAATTCATTCGTACGATCCATTCTAATTCATTCGCTCGAATGCATCCATTCTAATTCATTCGTACGATCCATTCTAATTCGTTCATACGATCCATTCTAATTCGTTCGTACGATCCATTCTAATTCGTTCGTACGATCCATTCTAATTCATTCGTATGATCCATTCTAATTCATTCCTACGATCAATTCTAATTCATTCGCTCGAATATATCCATTCTAATTCGTTCGTTCGATCCATTCTAATTCATTCGTACGATCCATTCAAATTCATTCGCATGATCCATTCTAATTCATTCGTACGATCCATTCTAATTCATTCTCACGAGTGTAACCTTTCTAATTCATTTGTATGATCCATTCTAATTCATTCATATGATCCATTCTAATCCATTCGTACGATCCATTCTAATATATTCGTACGATCCATTCTGATTCATTCGTACGATCCATTCTAATTCATTCTCACAAATGTAACCTTTCTATTTCATTTGTATGATCCATTCTAATTCTTTCGTACGATCAATTCTAATCCATTCGTACGATCCATTCTAATCCATTCGTACGATCCATTCTAATTCTTTCGCACGAATGTAACCATTCTAATTCATTCGTACGATCCATTCTAATTCATTCCTACGATCCATTCTAATTCATTCGCACGAATGTATCCATTCTAATTCATTTGCACGATCCATTCTAATTCATTCCTATGATCCATTCTAATTCATTCGTACGATCCATTCTAATTCATTCGCTCGAATGTATCCATTCTAATTCATTCGTACGATCCATTCTAATTCGTTCATACGATCCATTCTAATTCGTTCATATGATCCACTCTAATTCGTTCGTACGATCCATTCTAATTCATTCGTCCGATCCATTCTAATTCATTCGCATGAATGTATCCATTCTATTTTATTCGTACGATCCATTCTAATTCATTCGTACGATCCATTCTAATTCATTGGCACGATCCATTCTAATTCAGTCGTATGAATGTATCCATTTTAATTCATTCGTACGATCCATTCTAATTCATTCGTACGATCTAATTCATTCGTACGATCCATTCTAATTCATTTGTACGATGGATTCTAATTCATTCGCACGATCCATTCTAATTCATTCGTACGATCCATTCTAATTCATTCGTATGATCCATTCTAATTTATTCGTTCAAAATATATCCATTCTAATTCATTCGTACGATCCATTCTAATTCATTCGCACGATCCATTCTAATTCATTCGTACGATCCATTCTAATTCATTCGTACGATCCATTCTAATTCATTCGTACAATCCATTCTAATTCAGTCGTATGAATGCATCCATTTTAATACATTCGTACGATCCATTCTAATTCATTCATACGATCTAATTTATTCATACGATCCATTCTAATTCATTCGTACGATCGATTCTAATTCATTCGCACGATCCATTCTAATTCATTCGTACGAACCATTCTAATTCATTCGTATGATCCATTCTAATTTATTCGTTCAAATATATCCATTCTAATTCATTCATACGATCCATTCTAATTCATTCGCACGATCCATTCTAATTCATTCGTACGATCCATTCTAATTCATTCGTATGATCAATTCTAATTCATTCGCACGATCCATTCTAATTCATTTGTACGATCTATTCTAATTCATTCGTACGATCCATTCTAATTTATTCGCACGAATGTATCCATTCTAATTCATTCGTACGATCCATTCTAATTCATTCGCACTATCCATTCTAATTCATTCGTACGATCCATTCTAATTCATTCGTATGATCCATTCTAATTAATTCGCACAAATGTATCTATTCTAATTCATTCGTACGATCCATTCAAATTCAATCGTATGATCCATTCTAATTAATTCGTACGAGCCATTCTAATTCATTCGCACGAATGTATCATACGAATGAATTAGAATGGATCATGCGAATGAATTAGAATGGATTGTGCGAATGAATTAGAATGAATCATGCGAATGAATTAGAATGGATCGTACGAACGAATTAGAATGGATCGTACGAACAAATTAGAATGGATCGTATGAATGAATTAGAATGGATCGTGCAAATGAATTAGAATGGATACATTCATGCGAATGAATTAGAATGGATCGTAGGAATGAATTAGAATGGATCGTACGAATGAATTAGAATGGATCGTACGAATGAATTAGAATAGATCGTGCGAATAAATTTGAATGGATCATACGAATGAATTAGAATAGATATATTAATGCGAATGAATTAGAATGGATCGTACGAATGAATTAGAATGGATCATGCGAATAAATTAGAATGGATCGTATGAATAAATTAGAATGGATCGTACGAATGAATTAAAATAGATACATTTGTGCGAATGAATTAGAATGGATCATACGATTGAATTTGAATGGATCGTACGAATAAATTAGAATAGATACATTTGTGCGATGAATAAGAATGGAGTGTACAAATGAATTAGAATGGAGCGTACGAATGAACTAGAATGGAAACATTCGTGCGAATGAATTAGAATGGATCATATGAAAGAATTAGAATGGATCGTGCGAATGAATTAGAAAGGATCGTACTAATGAATTAGAATGGATATATTCGTGTGAATGAATTAGAATGGATCGTATGCATGAATTAGACTGGATCGTACGAATAAATTAGAATGGATACATTCATGCAAATGAATTAGAATGGATCGTACGAATAAATTAGAATGGATCATACGAATGAATTAGAATGGATCGTACGAATGGATTAGAATGGATCGTACGAATGGATTAGAACGCATTGTACGAATGAATTAGAATAGATACATTTGTGCGAATAAATTAGATTGCATCGTACGAATGAATTTGAATGGATCGGACGAATAAATTAGAATTGATCGTACGAATGAATTAGAATGGATCATAGGAATGAATTAGAATGGATTGTGCAAATGAATTAGAAAGGATCGTGCGAATGAATTAGAATGGATCGTACGAATGAATTAGAATGGATATATTTGAACGAATAAGTTAGAATGGATCATACGAATGAATTAGAATGGATCGTATGAATGAATTAGAATGGATCGTGCGAATGAATTAGATTGCATCGTACGATCCATTCTTATTCTTTCGCTCGAATGCATCCATTCTAATTCATTCGTACGATCCATTCTAATTCGTTCATACGATCCATTCTAATTCGTTCGCACGATCCATTCTAATTCATTCATACGATCTATTCTAATTCATTCGCATGATCCATTCTAATTCATTCGTACGATCCATTCTATATCATTCGTACAATCCATTCAAACTCATTCGTACGATGCAATCTAATTCATTCGCACAAATGTATCTATTCAAATTCATTCGTACAATGCGTTCTAATCCATTCATACGATCCATTCTAATCCGTTCGTACGATCCATTCTAATTCATTCGCACGAATGTAACCATTCTAATTCATTCATATGATCCATTCTAATTCATTCGTACGATCCATTCTAATTCATTCGTATGATCCATTCTAATTCATTCGTACGATCCATTCTAATTCATTTGCATGAATGTATCCATTCTAATTTATTCGTACGATCCAGTCTAATTTATTCGTACGATCCATTCTAATTCATTCGCACGAATATATCCATTCTAATTCATTCGTACGATCCTTTCTAGTTCATTCGCACGATCCATTCTAATTCTTTCATATGATCCATTCAAATTCATTCGCACGAATGTATCCATTCTAGTTTATTCGTACGCTCCATTCTAATTCATTCGTACGCTCCATTCTTATTCATCGTACAAATGTATCCATTCTAATTTATTCGTACGATCCATTCAAATTCAATCGTATGATCCATTCTAATTCATTCGCACAAATGTATCCATTTTAATTCATTCGTATGATCCGTTCTAATTTATTCATACGATCCATTCTAATTCATACGCACGATCCATTCTAATTCATTCGTACGATCCATTCTAATTCATTCGCTTGAATATATCTATTCTAATTCATTCGTATGATCCATTCTAATTTATTCACACGATCTATTCTAATTCATTCCTTCAATTCATTCTAATTCATTCGTACGATCCATTCTAATTCATTCGCGCGAATGTGTCATACGAATGAATTAGAATGGATCATGCGAATGAATTAAAATGGATCGTACAGAATGAATTAGAATGGATCGTACAAATGAATTAGAAAGGTTACATTTGTGAGAATGAATTAGAATGGATCGTACGAATGAATTAGAATGGATCATACCAATGAATTAGAAAGGTAACATTCGTGAGAATGAATTAGAATGGATCGTATGAATGAATTAGAATGGATCATGCGAATGAATTTGAATGGATCGTACGAATGAATTAGAATGGATCGAACGAATGAATTAGAATGGATACATTCGAGCGAATGAATTAGAATAGATCGTAGGAATAAATTAGAATGGATCATACGAATGAATTAGAATGGATCGTGCGAATGAATTAGAATAGATTGTACGAATGAATTAGAATGGATACATTCGTGCGAATGAATTAGAATGGATCGGACGAATGAATTAGAATGGATCGTACGATTCATTCTAATTCATTCGTACGATCCATTCTAATGCATTCGTACGATTCATTCTAATTCATTTGCACGATCCATTCTAATTCATTCGTATGATCCATTCTAATTTATTTGCACGAATATATGATCCATTCTAATTTATTCACAAGAATGTATCCATTCTAATTCATTCGTACAATCCATTCTAATTTATTCGTACAAATGTATCCATTCTAATTCATTCGTACTATCCATTCCAATTCATTCGTACGATTCATTCTAATTCATTCGCACGATCTATTCTAATTCATTTGTACGATCCATTCTAATTCATTCATATGATCTATTCTAATTCATTCGCACGAATATATCCATTCTAATTCATTTGCACGATCCATTCTAATTCATTCCTATGATCCATTCTAATTCATTCGTACGATCCATTCTAATTCATTCGCTCGAATGTATACATTCTAATTCATTCGTACTATCCATTCTAATTCGTTCATACGATCCATTCTAATTCGTTCGTACGATCCATTCTAATTCGTTCGTACGATTCATTCTAATTCATTCGTACGATCTATTCTAATGCATTTGTACGATTCATTCTAATTCATTCGCACGATCCATTCTAATTCATTCGTACGATCCATTCTTATTCATTCATATGATACATTCGGGCGAATGAATTAGAATGGATCGTACGAATGAATTAGAATAGATCGTGCGAATAAATTAGAATGGATCATACGAATGAATTAGAATAGATATATTCATCCGAATAAATCTGAATGAATTGTATGAATGAATTACAATGGATCGTACGAATGAATTAGAATGGATCGTACGAATGGATTAGAATGGATCGGAAGAATGAATTAGAATGGATCGTACGAATGAATTAGAATGGATCATACAAATGAATTAGAAAGGTTACATTCGTGAGAATGAATTAGAATGGATCGTACGAATGAATTAGAATGGATCATGCGAATGAATTTGAATGGATCGTACGAATGAATTAGAATGGATCGAACGAATGAATTAGAATGGATACATTCGAGCGAATGAATTAGAATAAATCGTAGGAATGAATTAGAATGGATCATACGAATGAATTAGAATGGATCGTGCGAATGAATTAGAATGGATTGTACGAATGAGTTAGAATGGATACATTCGTGCGAATGAATTAGAATGGATCGTACGAATGAATTAGAATGGATTGTGCAAATGAATTAGAATGAATCATACGAATGAATTAGAATGGATCGTACGAATGACTTAGAATGGATACATTTGTACGAATAAATTAGAATGGATTGTAAGAATGAATTAGAATGGATACATTCTTGCGAATAAATTAGAATGGATCGTATATTCGTGCAAATAAATTAGAATGGATCATACGAATGAATTAGAATGGATCGTGCGAATGAATTAGAATGAATCGTACGAATGCATTAGAATGGATCGTACGAATGAATTAGAATGAATCGTACGATCCATTCTAATTCATTCGTCCGATCCATTCTAATTCATTCACACGAATGTATCCATTCTAATTCATTCGTACAATCCATTCTAATTCATTCGCACGATCCATTCTAATTCATTCGTATGATCCATTCTAATTCATTCCTACGATCTATTCTAATTCATTCGCTCGAATGTATCCATTCTAATTCATTCGTTCGATCTATTCTAATTCATTCGTACGATCCATTCAAATTCATTCGCATGATCCATTCTAATTCATTCGTACGATCCATTCTAATTCATTCTCACGATTGTAACCTTTCTAATTCATTTGTATGATCCATTCTAATTCATTCGTACGATCCATTCTAATCCATTCGTACGATCCATTCTAATTCATTCGTATGATCTATTCTAATTCATTCTCACAAATATAACCTTTCTAATTCATTAGTATGATCCGTTCTAATTCATTCGTACGATCCATTTTAATTCATTCACATGATCCATTCTAATTCATTTGTATGATACATTCGTGCGAATGAATTAGAATGGATCGTACGAATGAATTAGAATGGATCGTACGAATGAATTAGAATAGATCGTGCGAATAAATTAGAATGGATCATACGAATGAATTAGAATAGATATATTCATGCGAATGAATTTGAATGGATCGTACGAATGAATTAGAATGGATCGTGCGAATGAATTAGAATGGATCGTATGAATAAATTAGAATGGATCGTACGAATGAATTAAAATGGATACATTTGTGCGAATGAATTAGAATGGATCATACGATTGAATTTGAATGGATCGTACGAATAAATTATAATGGATACATTTGTGCGATGAATAAGAATGGAGCGTACAAATGAATTAGAATGGAGCGTACGAATGAACTAGAATGGATACATTCGTGCGAATGAATTAGAATGGATCATATGAAAGAATTAGAATGGATCGTGCGAATGAATTAGAAAGGATCGTAGGAATGAATTAGAATGGATATATTCGTGCGAATGAATTAGAATGGATCGTACGAATGAATTAGACTGGATCATACGAATAAATTAGAATAGATACATTCATGCAAATGAATTAGAATGGATCGTACGAATGAATTAGAATGGATCATACGAATGAATTAGAATGGATCGTACGAATTAATTAGAATGTATCATATGAATGAATTAGAATGGTTACATTCGTGCGAATGAATTAGAATGGATCGTACGAATGGATTAGAATGGATCGAACGAATGGATTAGAACGCATTGTACGAATGAATTAGAATAGATATATTTGTGCGAATGAATTAGATTGCATCGTACGAATGAATTTGAATGGATTGTACAAATGAATTAGAATGGATCGTACGAATGAATTTGAATGGATCGTACGAATGGATTAGAATGGATTCGTACAATGCATTCTAATTCATTCGTACGATTCATTCTAATTCATTCGTATGAGCTATTCTAATTCATTCGTACGATCCATTCTAATGAATTAGTACGATTCATTCTAATTCATTCGCATAAATATATTCATTCTAATGAATTAGTACGATTCATTCTAATTCATTCGCATAAATATATCCATTCTAATTCATTCGTACGATCCATTCTAATTCATTCGCACAATCCATTCTAATTCATTCGCACAAATGTATCCATTCTAATTCATTCATACGATCCATTCTTATTCATTCATACGATCCATTCTAATTCATTTGCACGATCCATTCTAATTCATTCCTATGATCCATTCTAATTTATTCGTACGATCCATTCTAATTCATTCGCTCGAATGTATCCATTCTAATTCATTCGTATGATCCATTCTAATTCATTCTCACGAATGTAACCTTTCTAATTCATTTGTATGATCCATTCTAATTTATTCATACGATCCATTCTAATCCATTCGTACGATCCATTCTAATCCATTCGTACGATCCATTCTAATTTATTCGTACGATCCATTCTAATTCATTCGCTCGAATGTATCCATTCTAATTCATTCGTACGATCCATTCTAATTCGTTCATACGATCCATTCTAATTCGTTCGTACGATCCATTCTAAAATGAGTTAGAATGGATCATACGAATGAATTAGAATGGATTGTACGAATGAATTAGAATGGATTGTGCGAATGAATTAGAATGGATCGTATGAATGAATAAGAATGGATCGTACGAATGAATTAGAATGGATCGTGCGAATGAATTAGAATGAATCGTACGAAAGTATTAGAATGGATCGTACGAATGAATTAGAATGAATCGTACGATCCATTCTAATTCATTCGTCCGATCCATTCTAATTCATTCGCACGATCCATTCTAATTCATTCGCACAATCCATTCTAATTCATTCGTACGATCCATTCTAATTCATTCGTATGATCCATTCTAACTCATTTTAGAATGGATCATACGAACGAATTACAATGGACCGTATGAACGAATTAGAATGGATCGTACGAATGAATTAGAATGGATACATTCGAGTGAATGAATTAGAATGGATCGTATGAATGGATTAGAATGGATCGTACGAATGGATTAGAATGGATCGTTTGAATGGATTAGAATGGATCGTACGAATGGATTAGAATGGATCGTGCGAATGAATTAGAATGAATCGTATGAATGAATTAGAATGGATACATTCGAGTGAATGAATTAGAATGGATCGTGTTTGGGGATATTTTTCGCTGGTCCGTGCGGTCTATCTGCAAGACGAAGAAAAGCGTGAGAACGGCTGGCTCCCAAAGGAGCGCAGACCCTCTGACGCTCAAGTCAGTCTCAGGTGATCAATGGAGAGCTATAGTAGACAAAAGTGGTAGGGATAAGGATTTCGAACCTGTACTTTGGAGCCTGGGGGTGTGCATTTATAGACATTGGCGACCTATCGGGGTGCGACGTGTGGCAGCTCTTTCCGGCACCTTCTAGGCCACCACGTTCCGGCCCACAGTGGCCTCTGACAGTCCTTGGAACTTCGGCCCCTGACATTCTTTGTGTTTTAGCCCACCTGACGAAGTAGTGGGGGACAAGTAGCTGTGGTTCTATTGCTGCCAGGGGAATCTTTCGGAAAGTTCAAGTCTGGGAGGTCTCAAACCGACTCCGACGGGCTTCCGCGGACTACAATCGTCCATGTAGCTTCAGAGGGGTTTCGACACCTGGCAGCCTTCGAGTCGCCTTTCCGGGGGCGACCTTTTTGACAATGGGTTCGAGGGATCTGCCACCTTCTCCCCACTGCCAAGAGTCGGGCTCCTGAGAGGGCGACCTCTTCGACAACGGGAGCGGCCTGGCGATCTCTTTGAGCGCTCTATCGGTGCCCGCTGATACCCTTCTAAGTTTTCTCTTTGGCTAAGGTTCCCATGCGAGCCTTGGGACGGGCTCCTTGCGAGCTATGAAGCGAGCTCCTTGCGAGCTTTGAGGGCGAGCTTCTTGCAAGCTTGGGCGAGCTCCTGAGCGAGCTTGGGCGAGCTCCTTCGTGTTCTTTGTCTAAGCCATTTACCGAATTTGGGCGAGCTCCTGTGTGAGCTTTGGGCGAGCTCCTTCGCGTTCTTTGTCTAAGCCATTTACCGAATTTGGGCGAGCTCCTGTGTGAGCTTTGGGCGAGCTCCTTTGTGTTCTTTGTCTAAGCCATTTACCGAGCTTAGATGTAACGCACTCAGACACAAGGTATCCATACCGCTCAATATGGGGCGAACTCCTTGCGAGCTGAGAGGGGGCGAGCTCGGCTTCCGAGGGTTCCAACTTCTGGACGGGCTCCCGCGCGAGCTCTATCTCAGGTGTGTTTGCAATTTTGTCCAAGATACGTGGTTTGTTTTTCGACTACCCCCAACATTACCCCCTCCTGGGGGAGTGGTTGAGGAAAGCGAGCCGCTCGCTCAGAAGTTCTAGTGAGCTTACTCTCTTGTGGCGACCTTTGCCTCAGTGAGCTTGGAAACGAGCTCCTATCCTTTGAAATGTGCCTGATATCAATGTCTGCTGCAACAGTTTCCGGGCGGGTTGGGAATAGTAGCCTCGGGCGATCTGCGTTGAGAGCTTTGACTGCCAGTATTTCATAAACGTCGGGCGGGCCAGGAGCATCAGCCACGAGCGATCTCCTTCCGGTGCGAGCTCGCCACACGCGGTTAGGGTCTACTTCGGGCAAGCTCGGGGCACCTGTCGCGGGTGATCTGGTGGCTCGGGCTTCGCGTCGAATCTCCAACGATCGCATCGTCCTTAAATGCGATGCGAGACTCGAGATGGATACAATGAATCTCATCATGAGATCTCGGTCTGTGTGGTACACATGTCGCGCCCTGATTTGCTTCTCTTTCTGTCAGTAAAGGACAGCGTCGGCACCGGCGCAGCCTTTCCCACGCGTGGCCCACGTGGCACCTCGTGACTGGAAGAAGGCGAGCTGTCACCTCAACCGCCGTTGTGCTGCCTCGCTGAACGTGTTTGGGCATTGATTACCCCGCCGATCCCCCCGCCTCTACCCTCTCTATAAATAGGGGGGGGATTCTTCACCTTTCTGCGCAAATCAGCTCTCCCTTCTTCCTCTCTCTAGCTCGCTCTAGCTCGCTCTAGCTCGCGCTTGCTCTCATGGCTTCTTCCGCCGCCGAAGTTGCTGCCACGGTTGCTGCCGCTGCAGCCGCCGCTGCTGCTCGCGCCGGGCCCGCTGTGGAAACGGCGGTGGTTTGGCTGCAAACCCCCGTTGGGGTGCCCGTGGGGGACAGTATCCGGGCGGCGATCGATTTCCCTCGGGAGATCCTCGTCACCGAGATGCCACTCCTCGGGAGGCCGCCCCAGGGCACGGTAGCCTCCGTCGGGCTGCTGTGGTCTGTGCTGCGGTTCCCGTTGAGTCATCTTGCCGGGGAGTTCTTGGAGTTGACGGGGCTTTGCCCCGCCCAACTTTCTGGGAACTCCTGGGGGATACTCTACGGGCTATCTCAGCTGGAGATCGCCCTGAAGGTGAGGATTCCACTGAGCTACCTGCTCAAGAAGTGGCTCCTCAAACCTGGGACGATCTTCAGCACCGTGGGCTGCGGGTACTTCTACCTCGCCGGGCGTCCTGGCGAGGTGCTCCCCTTCTCCACCATCGAGCACAAAGACCGCTACTGGAAGGACTATCCTTTCGTGGCGGTCGGCGAATGGCGCGGGCGACACAGCAAAGTTCCGGCCCACCCCGGGGTTCCCACGATGGCAGTCTTCCGGGAGATTGCCTTCTTCCGGGCGGGGAAGAAGAAGTGCATCGCGCCCGATCGGGAGCGATCTCTGGACGAGGCGTTCCTTTATTACCTCGGGGGGCGAACTCCGGATAAGATCACCGCCCCCGACTTTGCCTTCCAACTGAAGGACGGGAAGACTGGCACGATCCTGCTTAAGCAGAAGATCGTCCGGAAGAAGAAAGAGGTCCCTCCTCCCACCGAAGGGACCAGCAAAGGGAAGAAGAAGACGGTTCGAAGGCGGGCTTCGCCCATCCGCTTCGACGACCCCGACACCGTAGAGATGCTGCCCTAGGATGCGGCCTCTGTGCCTCCACAACCTCCTCGCCAAGACTCCGGCCCAGGTCAGCCACCTGCTCCACTTCCACTTAGTCGCCGCAAGATTCAATTTGTCGATCCCGACGACCCGAACATCGACCTTCCGCTAACCATGGCTGAAGTTCCATCCGGGATGGCTCGGATACTGATGGGCAATTTCCCAGGTGATCTGACAGTTCCCCTCCGCGTGGCAGTGATGACGCCGGAGATGGAAGGCTGCGGGAAGAAGAGGGCCAAGCGCGCGAAGTCCGCATCCGCAAGCGCCCAGGCGGAGCAGCGCCGGAAAGCGTTGGAGGAGGCGGGCTTGGATTCGGAGCCCGAGTGGACGGGCTCCGAGGAGGAGGAGGAGGAGATGAGCTCTGAGGAGGAGGAGGCGGCCGTTCCGCCTTCTCATGAGGAGCCCATCGTCCCCGCTCAAAGGGAGGGACCAAGCGGGCAAGAGCTGCCCCCTCCTGCTGCCGGGGTGGAGGTCCAGCCAGGCGAAGCCCCTGCTGCGACCTCTACACCCCCTGCGCTCCAGCACCAGCTGCCACTGCTGCGACCTCTACACCCCCCGCGGCTCCAACACCTGCCGTCGGGGTGGAGGCTCAGCAGGGCGATCCGACCGCCGCTGCTGCGTCCCCCACATCTCCATCAGCATCAGCACCCGCTCCCCTGGCCTCGCATCCCGCAAGGGACCAGGAGGAAGCGGGCTCCCAAGAGGGCCTGGGGGACCTAGTCTACAGGTCCCCCAGCTTTGTGGACGTTGGCTCTGACTCCGAGTCCTCAAGCTCGGAGTCGGAAGCCAAAGAAGCCAGGGCGGACCCTCCAAGCCCGCCAGCGGCCGGAACTCGCCCGGAGGAGGTGCCCGCCCGTGCTCCGTCTCCGGGGGCGCCGCCTCCCACCAAAGCTTCGGGCGGTCCCAGCACGGGCTCCTCTGCGGAAGAGGGGAGGGCACCCTACTACCTGCAGCAGCTGCTGGGCCGCAACGTCTTCGCCCGAGCCCCCTTTGCTTCTATAAGCGATCGCCTAGCCGAGGTACCTCACTTTTCTTATCTTCACACAAAGTCTCTTTTCTCACTAACTTTTTCATCTTTCCTATATAGGCGGAAAAAAAGAGCCAGGAACTGGCCGCTGAGGTCGCTGGGGCCGGGAAGGCGCTGGTCGCCTTGTTCGACGATTCCCTTCGGGGGTCTGAGCGCAAGGTGGATGAGCACATCCACGAGCTTCAGCGGGCTATACAGGCCACGGCGCTAAAAGAGGCGGAGGAACTTTGGCAGAGGGTCGCGACCCTCGTGTCGGGCATGGCCGAGTTGGAGACGGCCCAACTCAAAACCTCCGACGACCTCCAAAAGGCCAAGGCGGAGCGGGACGAGGCCGTGATCGCTAGAGAGGCCGCTCAGAAGGAGGCTGCTCGACTCCAAGGCGAGGTCGCTGCTCTGAAGACAGAGATCTCCGCTCTGAAGGAGATGCACGCCGAAGGCCTTCGGGCTCAATAAGGTCGTCTCCAAGCTCAGCTGGACGATCTCCTCAAGAAGGGCGCCCTGGCCGCTGTGGAAAAGTATAAGACCGAGAGGTCGAAGAAGCGGCGCCGAGGAGATAACAGCGGGGCGGAGACCAGCAAACCTTGAGCTCGCTCACTTTTGTAATTATTTTTGTACTTTCCGTTTGATCAATGAAAGTTCTTTAGTCCGCTTTTCTGTGTTTACTTTCTCTGTGTTGCCTTCTTTCTTTTATGAGTCTGCTCCAGAAATTTTTGCAGCGATCTCAAGGGTGATACCCCGGGCGAGGCAACTAATTCGATTCAATCGTTTTTACTTTTAAAATATATGCAAACGAAAAGCTCGGTATGTTCGCTAAATCTCGACGTAATCTCTGAGCCCGGAAAAAAAAAAGAGACAAGCGAACCAAATAACTTCAAAAAGTTTCCCTACGCTCAGAGATTTAAATCAATTTTATTTTAAAGAAAACTAGTAAATGCTAGCTGCCCCCTGCCCGGTTAATTACCCTCAAGGATCCTGATCACTGGACATGCCCTTTGAGGGGTTACCAAGGGATGTTCGGGCTACCTAAAAAGGGGATCGTCCCTCTCAGGTTTCCCGAGATCACGCCGGGATGCTCCCGTTCATGGCTGTTGAGCGCGAAGGATCCCGGTTAGGTTTTAAGTCCCCTTGACAGCGGACTACTCTGGAAATCTCAAGGTCGCTTATTGGCGGCCTCTGAGGAGCTCAGTCTTGCTTTAAGCCCGCATTACAGCGGGCTACCCCGAGAATCTCAAGGTCGCTTTCCGGCGGCCTCTGAGGAACCCGATTCTGCTTTAAGTCCTCACGGCGACGGACTGCACTTTTAAAAATATCCAGCTTTCAAGCTAAAAGACTTTGACGGATCCAACATTGTTCATTCATAACTTCTGAAGATGATATTACAGAAAGGCGCCGAAACTCTAGGCATAATACTTTCGGAGGTGTAAGATATTCCAAGGTCGCTCTAATAGGTCGCCCTCAGCAGTCATCAACTGGTAGGCCCCAGATCCTCGTGCCTGATGCACTACGTAGGGGCCTTCCCAGTTCGCCGCGAGCTTCCCAGCATTGGATTCCTGCGTGTTTGCGAATACTTTTCTCATTACCAGGTCGCCGGTTATGAATGCTCGATGGCAAACTTTCTTATCGTAGGCGCGCTTCATCTCTTGCCGGTACCCGGTGAGGTGCAGGTTGGCGCGATCTCGTCTCTCTTCGAGCTGATCGAGGGAGTCGGCGAGAAGTCGGTCGTTGTCGACCTCCTCCGCCGCCAGCCTTCTTTCGATGGGTAGCTCGGCTTCTACGGGAAGTACGGCCTCGCAACCATAAGTGAGACCGAAAGGCGACTCGTTAGTTGAGCGACGTGGAGTAGTGCGATAGGCCCATAGGACTCCATCGAGCTCTTGGTCCCACAATCCCTTCTTTCCTTCCAATCTTTTCTTGAGGTTGTCTAGGATTACGCGATTCGTGGCTTCGGCCTGCCCGTTGCTTTGGGGGTACCTTGGAGACGAAAACCTCAGGTCGACCCCATATTCGTCACAAAAGCTTCTAATCAAGCGATTGTCGAACTGGCAACCGTTATCGGTGATAAGTACCCGTGGCAGACCGAACCTGCAGAAAACGTTTTTCTAGAGGAAGTCTTTTACTTGCTTCTCGCCTATCTTAGCTAGCGGGACCGCTTTTACCCATTTGGTGAAGTTGTCCGTAGCCACTAAGATGAATTTCTTCTGCCGGGCTGACTGAGGGAAAGGTCCCACAATGTCAAGCCCCCACTGCTGAAATGGCCAAGGGCTCACCAGAGGGCGTAGTTCTTGGGCGGACATATGATTTGTTGTGGCGTGCTTCTGGCATTGAATGCACCTTCTGGCGGCCTTCAACGCATCTTGCTCGAGGGTGGGCCACCAATATCCTTGTCGCCTCACTTTGGCTGCCAGAGACCGCCCACCAGCATGGTTCCCCAGTTCGCCAGAGTGAATGCAATTTAAAACCTCTTCGGTCTCAGGGTGCTCAATACAACGAAGATTTGGCTCGCCGAAGGATTTTCTAAAAAGGCGATCCCAGCGAATGAGATAGCGACCAGCGCACTTCTCCATTCGTCGAGCTTCCTCTTTGTCCTCCGGGAGCTCGCCCTTTTGGAGAAAACGAATAATAGGCGCGGTCCATCCGCCAGGTAACACGTCGGCCACTACTTGGTTTACAGCGGGCTCTGTTAGTTAGAGTCGAGACTGACTTTGGACTTCGATGAGAATCTGGTGAGCTTCCGATCCTCCTAGCAGGGAGGCGACATTCGCCAAAGCATCAGCCCGCCTATTATCGGCCCGCGGAATTTGCTCGAACGAGATCTCCTTGAATCCTGCGACCTTGCCTTTCACCAAGTCCACGTAGCCCGCCATTCGCGTATCCCGGGAGGCCTATTCTCCTTTGATTTGGCAAACGATTAGCTGTGAGTCGCTAAACACCTTCAAACGTTTGGCGCCTACTTCTTGAGCGAGCTCTAGTCCGGCTAACAGCGCCTCGTATTCTGCTTCATTGTTGGTGGCGGCAAAATCCAGCCGGATTGATTTCTCGAGGAGTATCGCCTGGGCAATCAGTGCAACCCCGATCCCGGCCCCCAGAGCGTTTGAGGAGCCATCAACGAACAGTTCCCACTCTATTATCTCTGAATACTTCGCTGGAGGAAGTTCGCCCTGATCACCTAAGAACCTCACCTTCCCAGGGTGTGCCTCGGTGGGCTCATCCTCCTGGTACTGGACTGGTTCTTCTATGGGGAAGTCCGCCAAGAAATCAGCAAGTGCCTGCCCTTTGATAGCGACTCGAGGGACGTACTCCAGGCCATAGGCGGCGAGCTCGTCGGACCATCGATAGAGCCTACCGGCTACTGAGGGCCTAGATAGCGCGCTCTTCAATGGGTGCTCCGTGATCACCTTGACGGCGTGCGCCGAGAAGTAAGGGTGGAGTTTTCTCGCGGTAAGGACCAAGGCCAACGCTACCTTCTCGATTGGTCGATACCGGAGCTCGGCAAGGAGCATTGTATGGCTTACGAAATAAACAGGCCGCTCCACCTTCGCCTCTTCCACTACGAGGACCCCGCACACCGCGTTCTCAGTGACCGCAAGATACACGCCCAGCTCGGCGCCATCCTTAGGTGCCGCTAGGATCGGCGGGCTCGCCAGATAGTCCTTGATCTTCTGAAAAGCGAGCTCGTATTTTTCGTCCCATCTGATGCTTGCTCCTTTTCGAAGTAGCTCGAAAAGAGGTCGGCAATTATCTGAAGATTTGGAGATGAACCGATTTAGCGCGGCGATTCGCCCACTCAATCTCTGGACCTCTTGCCGGGTTCTCGGTGCAGGCATTTCGACAAGTGCTCAGATTTGCCCAGGGTCGGCCTCGATCCCCCTGTGGGTGACCAGGTACCCTAGGAATTTTCCAGAAGTCACCCCGAACGCGCATTTTGCCGGGTTTAGTCTCATCTGGAATTTTTGCAAAACTTCAAAGATTTCGCAGAGGTCGGCGACATGTCCTTCCCGCTCTCGACTTTTTACCAGAAGGTCGTCTACATAAACCTCGACATTTCTGCCGATCTGATTTTTAAACATTTGAGTGACTAACCTTTGGTAGGTCGCTCCTGCGTTCTTGAGTCCAAATGGCATTACCCGGTAACAAAAAAGCTTCTGGTAGCCTGCCCCAGAGTAGAAAGCGGTCTTCTCCTGATCATCAATATGGAGGGGTATCTGATTATACCCAGAATACCCGTCCATAAAGGATAAAGCCTGGAATCCGACGGTGGCGTCGACCAGCGCGCCAATCCTTGGAAGAGGGAATCCGTCTTTCGGGCAAGCTTTGTTAAGGTCGGAGAAGTCGATGCACACTCTGACCGCCCCATTCTTCTTGGGCACTACCACGATATTGGATATCCATTCGGGGAAGTGCGCCTCGCGGATGAAACCAGCTCGTTCTAGCTTCTCTATCTCTGCCGCCACTGCGGCGGACTTCGCTACTGGTATGTGCCGAGATTTTTGCTTGACGGGTGGGAAGTCTTGCAATGTGTGCAGACGATGGCAGGTGACTTCCGGGTCAATCCCCGGCATGTCCGCGAAGCTCCAGGCAAACACGTCGCGGAATTCACTAAGTAGGGTGGTCAAGCCTTGGACCTCGCCCTTGGTCAGCGAGGTCCCCGGATGAATAATCCTCAGGCCACCTTCGTCTCTGATGTGAACTTCTTGCAGTTGTTCAGCAACGGGGAAACTTCGTCTCTGGGACCCTGACAGACGACCTTTCTCCTCAAGCTTAAGATCCGCGCCGCTCCCACCCGGGGGTGAAGTAGGGGATTTAGACGAGGAGACCTCTCTCGGGCTTCCGGGGAGCCCGCTTGAGGTGGGTGCTAACTGCTAGGAGGGTGCGGGCCTCTTGGCCTCGGTGACCTCCATGTCCCTGAGGTGAAGAATGTCCTGCTCGCATCTGGTAGCGGTGACCTGATCACCCCGAATAACCACGACCCCGCTCGGGGTGGGAAATTTGAGGGCCTGATGATTGGGTGAAGACACCGCATTCATCTGTCTTAACCAAGGTCGCCCAAGGATGGCGTTAAATGCGGAACTTCCATCCACTACCGCGAAGCGGACTTGGCGAGCCTCCGGGCCCGCGGTTACAGTTAGGGATATCTCTCCCGCCACTTTGGCGACCTCACCGGTGAATCCACTGAGGGAGCTCGTCGATGGAGACAGATCGGCGTGTCTCAACCCCATTCGCTGGTAGGCCGACAGAAAGAGGATGTCCATGGCGCTCCCCGAGTCAACCAAAGCTCGCCTCACCTCGATGTTAGCCATCATCAGGCGTATGACGAGGGGGTCATTGTGGGGCGTGACGACCCCAGCCATGTCGTCTTCCGAAAACCAGAGAAAATCGCGGGCTTCCACCCTCGGTGTTTGAAGTAAAGCAGGAGTTAGTGAGATGGAAAATACCTTCTGAGCTCGCTCCATCTCTCTGACTCGCCGGTGAGCTTCATTACTGGACCTCGGGCCATTCAGGCGTCCGCTAATGGTGTGGCAGATCGCCGGTCTTCCCGGGGGAGGTGGAGGCAGGGCGGGCTTCGCGAGTCTTGGGCGATCTCCCTCCCGAAGGGCTCATCCTGGTATCACCTCGAATCTCCTCGGGGGCGAGATGAATTGGTTCAAGTACCCCAGGGCGACCAAATCCTCCAGGTGGTTCTTTAGTGCTCGACATCTATTGGTGTGATGCCCAGGGCTACGGTGAAACGCGCACCGTCGGGTATTGTCGGTGGAACCCGGCTCTCCGTCCTGAAGGGGTGGAGGGTACTGAATGAAGGATTCATTCCAGATCTGGTGAAGGATCTGCCCGGGGGAGTGCGTTAGCACCGTGAAATCCCACTCTCCGGGCCCCGGAGGTAGGCGCCAGTTCGCCGACCTCGCAGCGGCCACCGCGGGGGCTTCCGTGGGCTGCACTACAGGAGCTGCGGGTAGATCGGGCAAGGGTACCGCCGGGGGTACCTCCCGTCTCTCCACGGCCTTAACGATAAGAGGTCGCAGAACCGGCGGAGGTCGCTGCTCCACCACCTTCCCTTTCCGGTCTAAAACCGCGTCTTTGAGATTGATGTGTTGCTGGACCAGGGCGAAGAGTTCAACCATCGTGCGAGGATCTTTGATCACTAGAGCGTCATGAAGCTTGCTCCCCTCGGGGAGGGCGCTTCTGAAAGCACTCACCGCGGTACGATCTTGGCCCGCCGCATCTTCCAGAGCGAGGTAGGCGTTTCGGAATCGCGTTGCGAAGCACCGGAGCGTTTCGCGAGCACCCATGGCTAAGGTAAACAGAGACTCGATTGTCTTCGGGGGCTGCCTGTTGCAGCGGTATTACTCAAGAAATAATCTAGAGAGGGTAGGGAAATCTGGGATCATGCCGGGTGGCAGCTTATGGAACCAGTTCAGCGCCGAGCCGGTCAAACTGCTCGGGAATGCTCGGCACAAAATATGGTCTTGGTCCCGAAAAAACAGCAGTTTCCGGTAAGCCAAGAGGTGGTCCACGGGGTCTTGCGACCCGTCGAACAGTACAAATTTTGGCGGGGTCCAATGGTGCGGAAAACCTCCTTGGTGCACCTCACTGGTGAAGGGCAAGCTACCCCCGTGGGCGGCGAGGTCATCCAGTAGATCTACCGGCACGCTAGGTCGCTGCCAGTGCCCGGGGAAAACTCCCAGAGGCGGCTGCGCAGGTCCCAAGCGGTCATGTACGCTCCTTGGGGGGGAATTCGGTCCCACCTCGCGGCGACCAGCGGGGGCTCCTGTGTGGCAGCCTCCTCGCTGCTGACCCGCGGGCTCTTTCGGCACGACAGGAGGTCGGTGAGAGGCAGTTGCCTCTCGAGTTTCAGAAGGTAAAGCCGTCGCGGGCTCTTTCTTTCGCCATCGGTGGCGCGGGTCGCGATCCCGTTCTTGAGACCTCGCCTCCGACTCATTAGAATCGGCACTCCGGCTACGGCGGCGAGGAAGGGTCGCTCTTGAGGTCGCCTGGTTGCTAGACCGCTGGGTCACCAGCTTTTGCAACCTTGTAAGCGGGGTTTCACGCACCCCGCGCACGGCCCTTCTCTCAGCTGGGGGCTCCAGATATGAAGCCCGCCTAGTCGGAAGGGTCGTGGGCAGTCGCGATGCCGAGACAGGGGGCCGCGCCGGGGATGCCGCCCTCGCTGGCCCAGATCGCCGGCTCGCTGCCTGGACCTGACGTAGCCGCGTCAGCTCCTCCATCATGGCCCGCTGGGTGGCCAACATCTCCAACAGGAGCTGGTCACTGAGCGAGACGAGGGGCTAGGGGGCCTCAGCAGGAGGTTCGCTGCGCACCGACCCCATGCGGGTGCTCGTTTGCCTGCGTCCCCTTGCCGCCGGAGCCATCTTTGGGTGACAAGAGCCTCCGGTGCTCAACCGTGTGGTCGTGGGCGTTCTCGCAGGAACCAGTCGAAAGATCCCACAGACGGCGCCAAATGTTTGGGGATATTTTTCGCTGGTCCGTGCGGTCTATCTGCAAGACGAAGAAAAACGTGAGAACGGTTGGCTCCCAAAGGAGCGCAGACCCTCCGACGCTCAAGTCAGTCTCAGGTGATCAATGGAGAGCTATAGTAGACAAAAGTGGTAGGGATGAGGATTTCGAACATGTACTTTGGAGCCTGGGGGTGTGCATTTATAGACATTGGCGACCTATCGGGGTACGACGTGTGGTAGCTCTTTCCGGCACCTTCTAGGCCCCCATGTTCCGGCCCACAGTGGCCTCTGACAGTCCTTGGAACTTGGGCCCTTGACATTCTTTGTCTTTTATCCCACCTGACGAAGTAGTGGGGGACAAGTAGCTGTGGTTCTGTTGCTGCCAGGGGAATCTTCCGGAAAGTTCAAGTCTGGGAGGTCTCAAACCGACTCCGACGGGCTTTCGCGGACTACAATCGTCCACGTAGCTTCAGAGGGGTTTCGACACCTGGCAGCCTTCGAGTCGCCTTTCCAGGGGTGACCTTTTTGACAATGGGTTCGAGGGATCTGCCACCTTCTCCCCACTGCCAAGAGTTGGGCTCCTGAGAGGGCGACCTCTTCGACAACGGGAGCTGCCTGGCGATCTCTTTGAGCGCTCTACCAGTGCCCGCTGATACCCTTCTAAGTTTTCTCTTTGGCTAAGGTTCCCACGCGAGCCTTGGGACAGGCTCCTTGCGAGCTATGAAGCGAGCTCCTTGCGAGCTTTGAGGGCGAGCTTCTTGCAAGCTTGGGCGAGCTCCTGAGCGAGCTTGGGCGAGCTCCTTCGCGTTCTTTGTCTAAGCCATTTACCGAATTTGGCCGAGCTCCTGTGTGAGCTTTGGTCGAGCTCCTTCGCGTTCTTTGTCTAAGCCATTTATCGAATTTGGGCGAGCTCCTGTGTGAGCTTTGGGCGAGCTCCTTCGCGTTCTTTGTCTAAGCCATTTACCGAGCTTAGATGTAACGCACTCAGACACAAGGTATCCATATCGCTCAATGTGGGGCGAGCTCCTTGCGAGCTGAGAGGGGGCGAGCTCGGCTTCCGAGGGTTCCAACTTCTGGACGGGCTCCCGTGCGAGCTCTATCTCAGGTGTGTTTGCAATTTTGTCCAAGATACGTGGTTTATTTTTCGACTACCCCCAACAGATCGTACGAATGAATTAGAATGGATCCTACGAATGAATTAGAATGGATCGTACAAATGAATTAGAATGGATGCATTTGTGCGATGAATAAGAATGGAGCGTACGAATGAATTAGAATGGAGCTTACGAATGAACTAGAATGGATACATTCGTGCGAATGAATTAGAATGGATCATATGAAAGAATTAGAATGGATCGTGCGAATGAATTAGAAAGGATCGTTCGAATGAATTAGAATGGATATATTCGAGCGAATAAATTAGACTGGATCGTACGAATGAATTAGAATGGATCATACGAATGAATTAGAATGGATCGTACGAATGAATTCGAATGGATCATATGAATGAATTAGAATGGTTACATTCATGCGAATGAATTAGAATGGATCGTACGAATGGATTAGAATGGATCGTACGAATGGATTAGAACGCATTGTACAAATGAATTAAAATAGATACATTTGTGCGAATGAATTAGATTGCATCGTACGAATGAATTTGAATGGATTGTACGAATGAATTAGAATGGATCGTACGAATAGAATGGATCGTGCGAATGAATTAGAATGGATCGTACGAATGAATTAGAATGGATACATTTGTGCGAATGAATTAGAATGGATCGTACGAATGAATTAGAATGCTTCGTACGAATGAATTAGAATGGATACATTTGTGCGAATGAATTAGAATGGATCGTGCGAATGAATTAGAATAGATCGTACTAATGAATTAGAATGGATCGTGCGAATGAATTAGAATGGATCGTACGAATGAATTAGAATGGATCATGCGAATGAATATGAATGGATCATACGAATGAATTAGAATGGATCGAACGAATGAATTAGAATGGATACATTCGAGCGAATGAATTAGAATAGATCGTAGGAATGAATTAGAATGGATCATACGAATGAATTAGAATGGATCGTGCGAATGAATTAGAATGGATTGTACGAATGAATTAGAATGGATACATTCGTGCGAATGAATTAGAATGGATCGGACGAATGAATTAGAATGGATCGTACGAATGAATTAAAATGGATCGTGCGAATAAATTAGAATGAATCGTACGAATTCATTAGAATGGATACATTCGTGCGAATGAATTAGAATGGATCGTACGAATGAATTAGAATGGATCGTGCGAATGAATTAGAATTGATCGTACGAATGAATTAGAATGGATCGTGCGAATGAATTAGAATAGATCGTATGAATGAATTAGAATGGATACATACAAATGATATAGAAAGGTTACATTCGTGAGAATGAATTAGAATGGATCGTACGAATGAATTAGAATGGATCGTACGAATGAATTAGAATGGATACATTCGAGCGAATGAATTAGAATGGATCGTACGAATGAATTAGAATGGATCATAGGAATGAATTAGAATGGATCGTGCAAATAAATTAGAATGGATCGTACGAATGGATTAGAATGGATCGTACGAATGAACTAGAATGGATCATACAAATGAATTAGAGAGGTTACATTCGTGAGAATGAATTAGAATGGATCGTGCGAATGAATTAGAATGGATCGTGCGAACGAATTAGAATGGATCGTACGAACGAATTAGAATGGATCATACGAACGAATTAGAATGGATCGTATGAACGATTTAGAATGGATCGTACGAATGAATTAGAATGGATACATTCGAGCGAATGAATTAGAATGGATCGTACGAATGAATTAGAATGGTTCATAGGAATGAATTAGAATGGATCGTGCAAATAAATTAGAATGGATACATTCGTGCGAATAAATTAGAATGGATCGTAGGAATGAATTAGAATGGATCGTACGAATGAATTAGAATGGTTATATTCATGCGAATGAATTAGAATGGATCGTACGAATGAGTTAGAATGGAATGTGCGAATGAATTAGAATGGATCGTATGATCCATTCTAATTCATTCGTATGATCAATTCTAATTCATTCGCACGATCCATTCTAATTCATTCGTACGATCCATTCTAATTCATTCGCACGAATGTAACCATTCTAATTCATTCGTACGATCCATTCTAATTCATTCCTACGATCCATTCTAATTCATTCGCATGAATATATCCATTCTAGTTCATTTGCACGATCCATTCTAATTCATTCCTATGATCCATTCTAATTCATTCGTACGATCCATTCTAATTCATTCGCTCGAATGTATCCATTCTAATTCATTCGTACGATTCATTCTAATTCATTCGCACGATCCATTCTAATTCATTCGTACGATCCATTCTTATTCATTCAAACGATCCATTCTAATTCATTTGTACGAATGAATTAGAATGGATCGTATGAATGGATTAGAATGGATCGTACGAATGAATTAGAATGGATCGTACGAACGAATTAGAATTGATCGTATGAACGAATTAGAATGGATCGTACGAATGAATTAGAATGGTTACATTCGAGCGAATGAATTAGAATGGATCGTACGAATGAATTAGAATGGATCATAGGAATGAATTAGAATGGATCGGCAAATGAATTAGAATGGATACATTCGTGCAAATGAATTAGAATGGATCATAGGAATGAATTAGAATGGATCGTACGAATGAATTAGAATGGTTACATTCGTGCGAATGAATTAGAATGGATCGTACGAATGGATTAGAATGGATCGTACGAATGGATTAGAATGGGTCGTACGAATGAATTAGAATGAATCGTACAAATGAATTAGAAAGGTTACATTTGTGAGAATGAATTAGAATGGATCGTACGAATGGATTAGAATGGATCGTACGAATGGATTATAATGGATCGTACGAATGGATTAGAATGGATCGTACGAGTGGATTAGAATGGATCGTACGAATAAATTAGAATGGATCATACAAATGAATTAGAAAGGTTACATTCGTGAGAATGAATTAGAATGGATCGTACGAATGAATTAGAATGGATCATGCGTATGAATTTGAATGGATCGTACGAATGAATTAGAATGGATCGAACGAATGAATTAGAATGGATACATTCAAGCGAATGAATTATAATAGATTGTAGGAATGAATTAGAATGGATCATACGAATGAATTAGAATGGATCGTGCGAATGAATTAGAATGGATTGTACGAATGAATTAGAATGGATACATTCGTGCGAATGAATTAGAATGGATCGGACGAATGAATTAGAATGGATCGTATGATTCATTCTAATTCATTCGTACGATCCATTCTAATGCATTCGTACGATTCATTCTAATTCATTCGCACGATCCATTCTAATTCATTCGTATTATCCATTCTAATTTATTTGCACGAATTTACGATCCATACTAATTTATTCGCAAAAATGTATCCATTCTAATTCATTCGTACAATCCATTCTAATTTATTCGTACAAATGTATCCATTCTAATTCATTCGTACGATCCATTCTAATTCATTCGTACTATTCATTCTAATTCATTCGTACTATCCATTCTAATTCATTCGTACGATCCATTCTAATTCATTCGCACGAATGTATCCATTCTAATTAATTCGTACGATCCATTCTAATTCATTCATATGATCCATTCTAATTCATTCGTATGATCCATTCCAATTCATTCCTATGATCTATTCTAATTCAGTCGCTCGAATGTATCCATTCTAATTCATTCGTACGATCCATTCTTATTCATTCATACGATCCTTTCTAATTCATTCGTATGATCAATTCTAATTCATTCGCACGATCCATTCTAATTCATTCTCACGAATGTAACCTTTCTAATTCATTTGTATGATCCATTCTAATTCATTCGTACGATTCATTCTAATCCATTGGTACGATCCATTCTAATCCATTCGTACGATCCATTCTAATCCATTCGTATGATCCATTCTAATTCATTCTCACAAATGTAACCTTTCTAATTCATTTGTACGATCCATTCTAATTCATTCGTACGAACCATTCTAATCCATTCGTACGATCCATTCTAATCCATTCGTACGATCCATTCTAATTCATTCGCACGAATGTAACCATTCTAACTCATCCGTACGATCCATTCTAATTCATTCCTACGAATGAGTTAGAATGGATCATACAAATGAATTTGAATGGATCGTACGAATGAATTAGAATGGATCGTATGAATAAATTAGAATGGATCGTACGAATGAATTAAAATGGATACATTTGTGCGAATGAATTAGAATGGATCATACGATTGAATTTGAATGGATTGTACGAATAAATTAGAATGGATACATTTGTGCGATGAATAAGAATGGAGCATACGAATGAATTAGAATGGAGCGTACGAATGAACTAGAATGGATACATTCGTGCGAATGAATTAGAATGGGTCATATGAAAGAATTAGAATGGATCGTGCGAATGAATTAGAAAGGATCGTACGAATGAATTAGAATGGATATATTCGTGCGAATGAATTAGAATGGATCGTATGAATGAATTAGACTGGATCGTACGAATAAATTAGAATGGATACATTCATGCAAATGAATTAGAATGGATCATACGAATGAATTAGAATGGATCATATGAATGAATTAGAATGGATCGTATGAATGAATTAGAATGGATCATATGAATGAATTAGAATGGTTACATTCGTGCAAATGAATTAGAATGGATCGTACGAATGGATTAGAATGGATCGTACAAATGGATTAGAACGCGTTGTACGAATGAATTAGAATAAATATATTTGTGCGAATGAATTAGATTGCATCGTACGAATGAATTTGAATGGATTGTACGAATGAATTAGAATGGATCGTACGAATGAATTAGAATGGATCGTGCGAATGAATTAGAATTGATCGTACAAATCAATTAGAATGGATCGTGCGAATGAATTAGAATAGATCGTACGAATGAATTAGAATGGATACATTTGTGCGAATGAATTAGAATGGATCGTACGAATGAATTAGAATGGATCGTACGAATGAATTAGAATGGATACATTCGAGCGAATGAATAAGAATGGATCGTACGAATGAATTAGAATGGATCATAGGAGTGAATTAGAATGGATCGTACGAACGAATTAGAATGGATCGTACGAATGAATTAGAATGGATACATTTGTGCGAATGAATTAGAATGGATCGTACGAATGAATTAGAATGGTTACATTTGTGCGAATGAATTAGAATGGATCGTACGAATGAATTAGAATGGATCGTGCGAATGAATTAGAATTGATCAAATGAATGAATTAGAATGGATCGTACGAATGGATTAGAACGCATTGTACGAATGAATTAGAATGGATCGTACGAATGAATTAGAATGGATCGTACAAATGAATTAGAAAGGTTATATTTGTGAGAATGAATTGGAATGGATCGTACGAATGAATTAGAATGGATCGTGCGAATGAATTAGAATGGATTGTACGAATGAATTAGAATGGATCGAACGAATGAATTATAATGGATACATTTGTGTGAATTAATTAGAATGGATCGTACTGTGGGGGAAAAATCTTCGTGCCGACCCGAAGACTTTCGCAGCACCAGTCAATTGAAGGTTCGAGTTGAAGGGATCGTTGTTCGATCTGTCGATTGGAGTTGCAGCTTTTAATATGAAAACAGAGAGATGCAATCAGAGATAATGTTGACACGAGGGATGTGATCTCGGAGTTCAGCCGAAGCCTACGTCTCCGTGCTATAGGGAGCAACCCGAATTCACTAATACTTCTGAGAAATGATCTCGACATGCCGAGTATCACTTGAAATACTCTAATCTCTTCAAAGGAGAGAAGAAGATCAAAGAGAGATAGAAGAGGGAAATGCTGAGAAACTCGAGAGCTTTGGTTATGAAGATCAGATCTCAGAGTGGAAATCAGAAATTTTGGATCCTTTTACATTCGAAGGCTCTGCTATTTATAGGATTCTCTGGTGGTAAATGGCGGTTTCTGCTGCAGTATCTGGGGATCCTCCAGGCAAAGCTGGTGGGCCCCGCTACCGTTTTCTGGGGGATTCCACAGGCTATTGGGCCCACCAGGCAGGGCCGGTGGATCCCGTTTTGTAGTCTTCGGTGGCCCACCAGGCAGGGCCGATGGGTCCCGCGGTGGTCTCCGTGGGCCTACCAGGCAGGGCTGGCGGGTCCTGCGGTGGTCTTTGTGGACCCACCAGGCAGGGCCAGTGGGTCCCTTTGTAGTCTTCGGGGGCCCACCAGGTAGGGCCGGTGGGTCCCGCTGTTTGCAAACTTCTTGCCAAAATTTGCACCCACAGTTACCCCCTCCAAGTTAGCTAGAGATCATCTGGCTGTCTTGGATTCGTGGTGCACAACTAACGACCCCCTATTACACAAGCAGAGGAGCTTTGTCGAGTGTTAGTGTTTTTGAAAGATAGCCTGATCGGTCAATTTTGACTGATCGGTCAAACTTGGCCGATCGGTCAATTTTGACTGATCGGTCAAACTTGGCCGATCGGTCAAATTTGGCCGATCGGTCAAACTTGACTGATCGGTCAAACTTGACCGATCGGTTGGATTTGACCGATCGGTTGAATTTGACCGATCGGTCAAATTCAACCGGTCAGGGTTGGGACGATCGGCTAAAAACGGAGGTATTTTGCCTGATCCAGTAGGAAATCGACCGATCGGTTGATTTTGACCGATCGGTCAATTTTGACCGATCGGTTAAAATTAGTCGGTCAAGGTTCGGGTGATCGGTCAAAAAACCAAGTTTTTAACCCGATCCAGTAGAAAATCAACCGATCAGTTGATTTTAGCCGATCGATCAATTTTGACCGATCGGCTAAAAATCAGCCGGTCAAGGTTTGGGTGATCGAGCAAAAAACCAAGTTTTTAACCCGATCCAGTAGAAAATCGACCGATCAGTTGATTTTGGCCGATCGGTTAAGTTTGACCGATCGGCTAAAATCAGCCGGTCAAGGTTTGGGTGATTGGGCAAAAAACCAAGTTTTTTGCCCGATCCAGTAGAAAATCGACCGATCGGTTGATTTTGGCCGATCGGTCAAGTTTGACCGATCGGCTAAAAATCAGCCAGTCAAGGTTTGGGTGATCGGGAAAAAAACCAAGTTTTTAACCCGATCCAGTAGAAAATCGACCGATAGGTTGATTTTGGCCGATCGATTAAGTTTGACCGATCGGCTAAAATCAGCCGGTCAAGGTTTGGGTGATCGGGCAAAAAACCAAGTTTTTTGCCCAATCGAGTAGAAAATCGACCGATCGGTTGATTTTGGCCGATCGGTCAAGTTTGACCGATCGGCTAAAATCAGCCGGTCAAGGTTTGGGTGATCGGGCAAAAACCCAAGTTTTTTGCCCGATCCAGTAGAAAATCGACCGATAGGTTGATTTTGGCCGATCGGTTAAGTTTGACCGATCGGCTAAAATCAGCCGATCAAGGTTTGGGTGATCGGGCAAAAAACCAAGTTTTTTGCCCGATCGAGTAGAAAATCGACCGATCGGTTGATTTTGGCCGATCGGTCAAGTTTGACCGATCGGCTAAAATCAGCCGGTCAAGGTTTGGGTGATCGGGCAAAAAACCAAGTTTTTTGCCCGATCCAGTAGAAAATCGACCGATCGGTTGATTTTGGCCGATCGGTCAAGTTTGACTGATCGGCTAAAATCAGCCGGTCAAGGTTTGGGTGATCGAGCAAAAAACCAAGTTTTTTGCCCGATCCAGTAGAAAATCGACCGATCGATTGATTTTGGCCGATCGGTCAAGTTTGACCGATCGGCTAAAATCAGCCGGTCAAGGTTTGGGTGATCGGGCAAAAAACCAAGTTTTTTGCCCGATCCAGTAGAAAATCGACCGATTGGTTGATTTTGGCCGATCGGTTAAGTTTTGACCGATCGGCTAAAATCAGCCGGTTAAGTTTGAAGTTTCGAGCCTGTCCTTCAGAGAACGTAGCGTGTTGATGGAGTTTGATTCTTCCTACTTTTCGAGCCTTTGGTTTGTCTTGAATGGTTTCTCCGAACCGGCGGTCCGGTTCGCTCGGACCGGTGGTTTGCTTGGACCGGTGGTTTGCTTGGACCGGTGGTTTGCTTGGACCGGTGGTCTGATGCTTCGTCTGGTCCTGACTGTTCGCCTGGTTTTGCGCTTGCTACGGATAGATGCCACGTGTACCTGAAAAAACACACGATTTGATATGGTGAAGACACGTGTCTTCTCGATTTATGTGCCTAATTCCCTTAGGATACTTAAGCTTCTCCGGCTGTAACTTTCGCTTCGCGCTTTCAAAAATTTTTCGAAGTCCAGACTCTTTTGCTCCTGATTCCTTGTACTCTCTCGACCGATCGAATGGCATCCTCTGGCAACTCGAAGAAAATGGGCGCTGTCCCTTCGAAGAGGAAAGGAAAAGAGATAGCTGAGGTTTCATCTACTCCCAAGGGCCGTGGCAAAGGCAAGGCGGTGCTTGTAGAATTGGGCCAGTTAGGCAAAAGGCATAAAGGAGTAGGGTTTGCTTCTACGCCATCGAGGCCAGAGTATATCCCTAAGGCGAAATTTGTTCTGGGCCCGCTGATGCCATTGGCAGAGGAGCCGGTGTACATGTACAATACCGGCGGCCAATTCACAGACGTTAAGAGGAAGAAATGGCACACACTGCTCGCTTGCTTCACTGAAGGGAAAATCCAACCGTCGCTACCGAGTGTTCTATCTGCCTTTGGTGTTGACAAGAGGACAATTTTTACCAACTTCGCTAGCAAATAGCAAGTTATGGGGACCATCGTCACCGTTGGGCAGCTCAACTGCGGACTACGCCTTCCACTGCCACCTTTTGCCGCGAGGTTGCTCAACACCTCAGGCCTTTGTCTCGGGCAGATTACTGGGAATGCCTAGAGGATCATCTACGCCTTCTGCCGCGTAGAGTCTGACTTCCAGGATGAGCTTCGGGAGTGCTACTCTAGTATCCCTGAGGGTGAGGCTGCCAGGATCGAGTTGGGCTACTTTTTCTATCATTATCGATGGGCTTGGAGGAAAGACAGTCCATTCTTCAATTTGATTGGAGTGTCTGCACTGCGACCGATTGTCGACACCATCCCCTCAGAAAAATTATATACCGATTGGCCGATATCGGTTTCTGGTGCTTGGACGCCACTCTCAGTGCCCGATACTCTCAAGAGTCACGTGCACGAGGAGGTGAAGACGTACTGCGAAGGGGGTGTCTTTGCCTGGACTTCGGATCGAGTTGGAGCTCTCGACAATCTGTTCTTGGAATTGACTTGCGGTACCAGATCATGGAAGCAGTTTTCGAACTGCCCGGTCAGGTATGACAACGCCAATCTCCTCCATCGGCTGCAGGCTCGATATGAGGACAACGAGGTCTTGTACTCCGACTATGAGGAGGATCCTCAGTCGGGCAAGATCACCAGAAAAGTCCATGTCGAGAAGAAAGTTTACAGCGCGAGGCACCGATTACCCTCTACGGAGGAAAAGTTGGTGATACGCCGAGGCCCAGCAAAGAAGAAAAGGAAAATCCTCGTTGAGCAGCTGGAAGATGAGGAAAAGAAGGATAAAGAAGAGGCAGAAGAAACGAAAGGGGAGGAAGAAGAAGAAGAAGAAGAAGAAGGAAATGACAACGGTAGTGACGATGATGATGAGGATGAAGATGGGGGTGGCGAGGATGATCTTCCTCCCACCCCCTCTAATGGGGCAGGTGGACATGGGGGTGGTGAGGATGAAATTCCTCCCACCCCTGTTGGTGGAGACCATGGACATGGGGGTGGTGAGGAAGAAATTCCTCCCACCCCTGTTGGTGGAGACCATGGACATGGGGGTGGTGAGGAAGAAATTCCTCCTACCCCCATTGGTGAAGAAAAAGACTCAGAACCTATCCTTATTGACGAGGCTAAGGCCCGTCAAATGGAGGAGGTGATGGACAAAGAGGGCGATGGCCAAAGGGTGGTTCCCGCCTATCATTTTGAAGGTTTGAAGAAGCGCCCGGTGCGCTTGAAGATCAAATTTTCTGGGAGCGGTGGGGTCGGAAGCAACCCTACGCCCCTCGACCAAATACCCCCAGACGTACCTCGTCTCGGGGGTCCGACTACAAGCGGGGGTTTGGAGGTTGAACAACCTCCACCCCCTTCGCGCTCTTTGGCTGAAGAGGCGGCCGCTCTCATGGCGGGGCTTGGCCAACCAAGTGAGCAGCAAGATGAAGGGGAGTTCTCACCTCCCCGGGGTGCTCCTTCTCCCGTTCACATGGAGAGGGAGAGTCATGTGGGTGATGGGGCTCCCCAACCCCAGCCAGAGCAAACTCCCATCAAGGAGAAATCGACCTCTCGGGGTAAGAGCTCCGACCGTGGGAAGGGAAAGGCCCCTCGAGTTGATGCCTCAGGTAGTTGTACTAACTTGCCTCGATTGTCTTGCCTCTGAAGCTCGAAAATATTTTAACACTTTGAATTCTTGCATGGATTGTAGGTACACCTGCTAGCATGGCTCAGAAGCTGAAGAACTTGGGTGAGGTTGACATCAACCACCCAACGAGTGCAATCCGAAAGCTCTGCAATCTTCCGGATGCTACTCTAGATGAAGCCTTCGACAGGCTTGAAGTAGTGGTAGGTGCATCTGCTCGATTTGATTATTGAGTTGTACTTTTAGAATAATTCTGACTCTTCTGTATGTATTTGCAGAACTCAGCAGTTTTGAGAATCGCGAGCAAACTCTCCAGGAGGGCAGGAGAACGGGAGGCTTTGGCGGAAGTGTCCCGATTGACGGCTGAGTTAAAAGCTTCCAACGAGGAGAAGGACAAGTTGAGGGAAGTCCTGTCTTCCAAGAAAGCGTCTCTCAAAGCCAAGATCGAAGATCTTCACAAGGAGAGGCAAGACAGCAAGGAGTGGAATGACGGTTTTGAGGCACGAGGTCACGAGCTAGAGTCTTTGAAGAATCGGCTCAAAAGGGTTGAGACTGTGTCCTGCGAACGTTTAGACGAGAACAAAGAGCTGAAGGAGTGACTTGCTGCCCAGCATTCTGCTTTTGCTGCCAGAGAGGAGGCTCTCAAAAAGGAGTTAGAGCATGCGTTATCTGAAGTCAACAGTTACAAAGACACGGCCGAGAAGGCGGTGGAGGCACTCAGGGTCCACGCTAGCAGCGTCCGATCTTCTAAGGCTTCCGTGGCGAGTAAAGCTAAAGGCGGATCCGAAGGAGAGAAGTCACGCGCTCCCAGTGTGGCTAAACCCTGATTGACTTCTACCTTTTTCTTTGCTGTACTTTGTAAACTTGTGATATGAAAAGGCTCACTCTTGTACTCGGCAACTTTTGATAATAGAAATCTTTTTGGTGTTTGAAATTGAATGTCTTGTGTCGAACTCTTTGAATGCTGTGTTCTGGATGATATTGAAACATTTGGATACATATACACCCTTGAATGTAAGGGGACGAGTCGCAACTCGATCACCCAAACTGTTGAGTAACTTGAAAATTGAAGGTTGTTGTAGCACAACTTGAAATCGTTAACATTTGTATGTGAGGGTTTGAGTCGCAACTCAAGCACCCAAACTTGTTAGACGATATTGAAATTGAAGGTTGTGTTGTAGCACAACTTGAAATCGTTAACATTTGTATGTGAGGGGTTGAGTCGCAACTCAAGCACCCAAACTTGTTAGACGATATTGAAATTGAAGGTTGTGTTAGCACAACTTGAAATCATTAACATTTGTATGTGAGGGGTTGAGTCGCAACTCAAGCACCCAAACTTGTTAGACGATATTGAAATTGAGAATCATTTAACGTTTGCACGTAAGGGGTAGTGTCGCAACACAAACTCCCAAACTCGTTGAATGACCAGTGACTTGAAGGTTGTGTTGTAGCACAACCCGAAACCGTTTAACATCCGCCTGTAAGGGGTTGAGTCGTAACTCAATCACCCAAACTTGTTAAACGACCTGGCAATTTGAATGTAGATAGCTTTAGATTTGAAAGTAGATAACTTGAAACTGCTCCAGAATTTGAATCGATAAGATGAACATTTGAAAGCAATCTTTATTCAGCTTGGAATTTACACCAAGGATAGAGCATTTTGAGATGTCTTGCTTTCCAAACTCGTGGCAATCGATAGAATCCTTTGCTTCCCCCTGATTTGACTATGTACGGACTTTCCCAGTTGGGAGCTAGTTTCCTGCTGCTGTGTTCTCTGGTGTTCTGTGGCAATACGAATGGTTGCTTGAAAGTTGACCATCTCCAACCCCTAGATCTTTCAATCTCGATGGAGATCTTCATTGTCGATGCTTGACGGAATGATCTTGTCTGCCTTTGACAAATTCTTGGAGATGTCCTATACGTAGCAGATCTTCCAAATAATACTTTAGCCGGTGGCATTGATCGGTAGAATGTCCATGACTGCGATGGAAATCACAATAGACTGTTTTATCTGCAGTGAACTTGGTGTCGGGCTGTAGTGGATTAGGCCATCGGACGAACTCTTCGTGCTGGATGCGGTCGAGGATCTGTTCGACCGGTAAATTCCACTTGGTGAAAGTGGTCTTCGTCGGAGATCGTCTTCCATCGTTCTTCGATCGTTTATTGGCAGGGGGGACTGCGGCCTCAGCATTGTGAGCTTTGGCAGCATACTTTGGAGCCTCTCTATCCGCAGTCCTTCGCTTTGACTCTCGCCCCTTTCGGGCCACTTGATCATCTTCAACTTCAATCTCCTTCTGAATTCGATCAAATATTGAACCCAGGGAAGGAGGGGGATTGCGAATGAAGTTGTTGTAGATGTGTAGATCGAAGCGGAGGGCGTTCTGGAAAGCTAACATGATAGCTTCATCATCCAGATGTCTCCCGGACAGGGCAGCGTGCTCGTTGCGGAATCTCCTTGTGAAGTTGCGGAGACTCTCGTCAGCACCCATCCTTAGACGATAGAGGGAGTCGAGCTTCTTCTCCGGCTTTAAGTTGAGTTGATAATGCTGCACAAAGTGACTGGCCAAAATATCGAACCGGGTGATAGATCCCGCTCGAAGGTTATGGTACCAATCGAGAGATGGCTCGTCAAGGCTCCCGGCGAAAGTGCGGCAGAGCACGTTGTTCTCTTCTTCATGCGGTGTCAGGGCTTGTTTGAAGGCGAGTATATGGAGAGTCAGATCTTTTCTGACGCAGTTGAATTTGGGGAGGATAGGAGTTCTCGATCCCCGTGGAAAAACTGACTCGAAGAGGCTTCGATGGAGAGGTCCGGCGGAGGAATACCCATCCCTGCGACCATGTCCTCGACCTAGATGTGGGTCAAGAGGCAAGATCGTAAGGTCTTGTTCAGGTAGTGAAGTATTTACCGGTTGAAGTCGATGTCGAAGGTCCGATCCAAGTCCACGTTGAAGTGGAATGGAATGGGAGATTCTACTCTTTGAAGGAGCGCCTTTCATTTGGTGCTTCCTCGGTATGTTGAGCTTTGAAGGTGCCCTCTTGTAGCAGTTGCGGCCAGAAGACGATTGGGAAGACTCGTCATCGAGGCGGTCCCAAACATTCTGCTTCCAGGGGGCAGCAGAGGGAGTTGGGTCACGTCGAATCCTCTCGAGGGCAGCAGTGCCCATTGACCTCCGTTGCTCGGAGTGGATTGAATGTCGAGGAAGATCGACCCTCTCACTTGTAGAGGGGATAGGTAGAGCGATCCCAGCCTCGGAAGCTGCTTTCTTAAGAGCATCCCTCTCAGCGGTGAGGGTGGCGTTTTGCTTCGCCAATTGGAGCAGTTGGAAGTCGACCGCAGAAATTTGGTAGGTCGATGGTGGGTCTTCAGCAGGAGCGGGGGCAGTTTGCCCTATTGATTATCGTGCAGGGTGGGCGATTGGTCGATCGACAGATCTTCCACTTCCTGAGCGAACCCCCATCTCAGGAACAGCAAGGGGTTGTCCGAAGTTGAGCCTTTGACTCATTGATCGAGTCTCAGGACGAGCCTGTTGTTGAGTATTACTTCCTTCTGGTTGACCCTGGTGCTTCGGCCTCGCCATTCAGAGAGCGAAGGGTGCAACGAGAGTGCCAACGTCCAAGCGGTCGTCTGATCAACCGATGGGGCGAGGAAGTTTGGCTATCGATCAGTTGTCTGCGCAATTGATTCGATAGACAATGTAGAGAGGACACGGCTTCTCGCTCGATCCCACAGACGGCGCCAAACTGTGGGGGAAAAATCTTCGTGCCGACCCGAAGACTTTTGCAGCACCAGTCAATTGAAGGTTCGAGTTGAAGGGATCATTGTTCGATCTGTCGATTGGAGTTGCAGCTTTTAATATGAAAACAGAGAGATGCAATCAGAGATAATGTTGACACGAGGGATGTGATCTCGGAGTTCAGCCGAAGCCTACGTCTCCGTGCTATAGGGAGCAACCCGAATTCACTAATACTTTTGAGAAATGATCTCGACAGGCCGAGTATCACTTGAAATACTCTGATCTCTTCAAAGGAGAGAAGAAGATCAAAGAGAGATGGAAGAGGGAAATGCTGAGAAACTCGAGAGCTTTGGTTCTGAAGATCAGATCTCAGAGTGGAAATCAAAAATTTCAGATCCTTTTACATTCGAAGGCTCTGCTATTTATAGGATTCTCTGGTGGTAAATGGCGGTTTCTGCTGCAGTATCTGGGGATCCTCCAGGCAAAGCTGGTGGGCCCCGCTACCATTTTCTGGGGGATTCCACAGGCTATTGGGCCCACCAGGCAGGGCCGGTGGGTCCTGTTTTGTAGTCTTCGGGGGCCCACCAGGCAGGGCCGATGGGTCCCGCGGTGGTCTCCGTGGGCCTACCAGGCAGGGCTGGCGGGTCCTGCGGTGGTCTTTGTGGACCCACCAGGCAGGGCCAGTGGGTCCCTTTGTAGTCTTCGGGGGACCACCAGGTAGGGCCGGTGGGTCCCGCTGTTTGCAGACTTCTTGCCAAAATTTGCACCCACACGTACGAATGAATTAGAATGAATCATACGAATGCATTAGAATGGATCGTACGAATGAATTAGAATGAATCGTACGATCCATTCCAATTCATTTGTACGATCCATTCTAATTCTTTCATACGATCCATTCTAATTCATTCGCACGAATGTATCCATTCTAATTCATTCGTACAATCCATTCTAATTCATTCGCACGATCCATTCTAATTCATTCGTATGATCCATTCTAATTCATTCCTACGATCCATTCTAATTCATTCGCACGAATGTATCCATTCTAATTTATTCGTACGATCCAGTCTAATTCATTCGTACGATCCACTCTAATTCATTCGCACGAATATATCCATTCTAATCCATTCATACGATCCATTCTATTTCGTTCATATGATCCATTCTAATCCATTCGTACGATCCATTCTAATGCATTCGTACGATCCATTCTAATCCATTCATACGATCCATTCTAATTAATTCGCACAAATGTATCCATTCTAATTCATTCGTTCGATGCATTCTAATCCATTCGCACGATTCATTCGTTCGATCCATTCTAATTCATTCGCATGAATGTACGAATGAATTAGAATGGATACATTTGTGCGAATGAATTAGAATGGATCGTACAAATGAATTAGAATGGATCATACGAATGAATTAGAATGGATCGTGCGAATGAATCAGTATGGATCGTGCGAATGAATTAGAATGGATACATTCGTACAAATGAATTAGAATGGATCGTGCGAATGAATTAGAATGGATCGTACGAATGGATTAGAATGGATCGTACGAATGGATTAGAATGGATCGTACGAATGGATTAGAATGGATCGTACGAATGAATTAGAATTGATCATACAAATGAATTAGAAAGGTTACATTCGTGAGAATGAATTAGACTGGATCGTACGAATGAGTTAGAATGGATCCACCGAATGAATTAGAATGATTACATTTGTGCGAATGAATTAGAATGTATCATGCGAATGAATTAGAATGGATCGTACGAATGAATTAGAATGGTTACATTCGTGCGAATGAATTAGAATGGATCGTACGAATGAATTAGAATGGATCGTGCGAATGAATTAGAATTGATCATACGAATGAATTAGAATGGATCGTAGGAATGAATTAGAATGGATCGTATGAATGAATTAGAATGGTTATATTCGTGTGAATGAATTAGAATGGATCGTATGAATGGTTTAGAATGGATCGTACGAATGGATTTGAATGGATCGTACGAATGAATTAGAATGGATACATTCGAGCGAATGAATTAGAATGGATCGTACGAATGAATTAGAATGGATCGTACGAAAGGATTAGAATGGATCGTACGAATGGATTAGAATGGATCGTACGAATGAATTAGAATGGATCATACAAATGAATTAGAAAGGTTACATTCGTGAGAATGAATTAGAATGGATCGTGCGAATGAATTAGAATTGATCATACGAATGGATTAGAATGGATCGTACGAATGAATTAGAATAGATCGTGCGAATGAATTAGAATGGATCGTACGAACGAATTAGAATGGATCGTGCGAATGAATTAAATTGCATCGTACGATCCATTCTAATTCATTCGCTCGAATGTATCCATTCTAATTCATTCGTACGATCCATTCTAATTTGTTCATACGATCCATTCTAATTCGTTCGCATGAACCATTCGAATTCATTCGTATGATCCATTCTAATTCATTCGTATGATCTATTCTAATTCATTCCTACGATCCATTCTAATTCATTTGCATGAATGTATCCATACTAATTCATTCGTACGATCCATTCCAATTCATTCGTACGATCCATTCTAATTCATTCATATGATCCATTTTAATTCATTCCTACGATCTATTCTAATTCATTTGCTCGAATGTATCCATTCTAATTCATTCGTTCGATCCATTCTAATTCATTCGTACGATCCATTCAAATTCATTCGCATGATCCATTCTAATTCATTCGTATGATCCATTCTAATTCAATCGTATGATCCATTCTAATTCATTCGCACGAATGTATCCATTCTAATTCATTCGTACAATCCATTCTAATTCATTCGTATGATCTATTCTAATTCATTCGCACGATCCATTCTAATTCATTCGCATGAATATATCTATTATAATTCATTCGCACGATCCATTCTAATTCATTATCACGATCCATTCTAATTCATTCGTACGATCCATTCTAATTCATTCGTATGATCCATTCTAATTTATTCGTTCAAATATATCCATTTAATTCATTCGTACGATCCATTCTAATTCATTCGCACGAATGTAACCATTCTAATTCATTTGTACGATCCATTCTAATTCATTCGCATGATCCATTCTAATTCATTCGCACGATCCATTCTAATTCATTCGTACGATCCATTCTAATTCATTCGTACGATCCATTCTAATTCATTCGCATGATCCATTCTAATTCATTCGTACGATCCATTCTAATTCATTCTCACGAATGTAACCTTTCTAATTCATTTGTATGATCCATTCTAATTCATTCTTACGATCCATTCTAATCCATTTGTACGATCCATTCTAATCCATTCGTACGATCCATTCCAATTCATTCGTATGATCCATTCTAATTCATTCATGCAATCCATTCTAATTCATTCATGCGATTCATTCTAACTCATTCATACGATCCATTCTAATTCATTCGCATGAATGTACGAATGAATTAGAATGGATACATTTGTGTGAATGAATTAGAATGGATCGTACATATGAATTAGAATGGTTCATACGAATGAATTAGAATGGATCGTGCGAATGAATTAGAATGGATACATTCGTACAAATGAATTAGAATGGATCGTGCGAATGAATTGGAATGGATTGTACGAATGAATTAGAATGGATCGTATGAATGAATTAGAATAGATCGTGCGAATGAATTAGAATGGATCTTATGAATGGATTAGAATGGATCGTACGAATGGATTAGAATGGATCGTACGAATGGATTAGAATGGATCGTACGAATGAATTAGAATGGATCATGCAAATGAATTAGAAAGGTTACATTCGTGAGAATGAATTAGAATGGATCGTACGAATGAATTAGAATGGATCATGCGAATGAATTTGAATGGATCGTACGAATGAATTAGAATGGATCGTACGAATGAATTTGAATGGATCATGTAGAATGGATCGTACGAATGGATTAGAATGGATCGTACGAATGAATTAGAATGGATACATTCGAGCGAATGAATTAGAATAGATCATAGGAATGAATTAGAATGGATCATACGAATGAATTAGAATGGATCGTGCGAATGAATTAGAATGGATTGTATGAAAGAATTAGAATGGATCGTACGAATGAATTAGAATGGATACATAGGAATGAATTAGAATGAATCGTACGAATGAATTAGAATGAATCGTACGAATGGATTAGAATTGATCGAACGAATGGATTAGAATGGATCGTACGAATGGATCGTACGAATGCATTGGAATGGATCATACAAATGAATTAGAATGGATTCTAATCCATTCGTACGATCCATTCTAATCTATTCTAATTCATTCGCACAAATGTATCGATTCTAATTCATTCTCACAAATGTAACCTTTCTAATTCATTTGTATGATCCATTCTAATTCATTCGTATGATCCATTCGTACGATCCATTCTAATCCATTCTAATTGATTCGCATGATCCATTCGTACGATCCATTCTAATTCATTCGCACTATCCATTCTAATTCATTTGTACGATCCATTCAAATTCATTCGCATGATCCATTCTAATTCATTCGTACGATCCATTCTAATTAATTCTCACGAATGTAACCTTTCTAATTCATTTGTATGATCCATTCTAATTCATTCGTACGATCCATTCTAATCCATTCGTACGATCCATTCTAATCCATTCGTACGATCCATTCTAATTCATTCGTATGATCCATTCTAATTCATTCTCACAAATGTAACCTATCTAATTCATTTGTACGATCCATTCTAATTCATTCGTACGATCCATTCTAATTCATTCCTACGATCCATTCTAATTCATTCGCACGAATGTATCCATTCTAATTCATTTGCACGATCCATTCTAATTCATTCGTATGATCCATTCTAATTCATTCGTATGATACATTCGTGCGAATGAATTAGAATGGATCGTACGAATGAATTAGAATGGATCATAGAAATGAATTAGAATGGATCGTGCAAATGAATTAAAATGGATCGTACGAACGAATTAGAGAGGATCGTATGAATAAATTAGAATGGATACATTTGTGCGAATGAATTAGAATGGATCGTACGAATGAATTAGAATGGTTACATTCGTGCGAATGAATTAGAATGGATCGTACGAATGAATTAGAATGGATCGTGCGAATGAATTAGAATTGATCATACGAATGAATTAGAATGGATCGTACGAATGGATTAGAACGCATTGTACGAATGAATTAGAATGGATCGTACGAATGAATTAGAATGGATCGTACAAATGAATTTGAAAGGTTACATTTGTGAGAATGAATTAGAATGGATCGTACGAATGAATTAGAATGAATCGTGCGAATGAATTAGAATGGATTGTACGAATGAATTAGAATGGATCGAACGAATGAATTAGAATGGATACATTTGTGTGAATTAATTAGAATGGATCGTACGAATGAATTTGAATGAATCGTACGAATGCATTAGAATGGATCGTAGAATGAATTAGAATGAATCATACGATCCATTCCAATTCATTTGTACGATCCATTCTAATTCTTTCATATGATCCATTCTAATTCATTCGCACAAATGTATCCATTCTAATTCATTCGTACAATCCATTCTAATTCATTCGCACGATCCATTCTAATTCATTCGCACGATCCATTCTAATTCATTCGTATGATCCATTCTAATTCATTAATACGATCCATTCTAATTCGAATCATACGATCCATTCCAATTCATTTGTACGATCCATTCTAATTCTTTCATATGATCCATTCTAATTCATTCGCACAAATGTATCCATTCTAATTCATTCGTACAATCCATTCTAATTCATTCGCACGATCCATTCTAATTCATTCGTATGATCCATTCTAATTCATTAATACGATCCATTCTAATTCATTCGTACGAATGTATCCATTTTAATTTATTCGTACGATCCAGTCTAATTCATTCGTACGATCCATTCTAATTCATTCGCACGAATATATCAATTCTAATCCATTCGTACGATCCATTCTAATTCGTCCATACGATCCATTCTAATTCATTCGTACGATCCATTCTAATTCATTCGCATGAATGTACGAATGAATTAGAATGGATACATTTGTGCGAATGAATTAGAATGGATCGTACAAATGAATTAGAATGAATCATACGAGTGAATTAGAATGAATCGTGCGAATTAATTAGAATGGATCGTGCAAATGAATTAAAATGGATATATTCGTACAAATGAATTAGAATGGATCGTGCGAATGAATTAGAATGGACCGTACGAATGAATTTGAATGGATCGTGTGAATGGATTAGAATGGATCGTACGAATGGATTAGAATGGATCGTACGAATGGATTAGAATGGATCGTACGAATGGATTAGAATGGATCGTACGAATGAATTAGAATGGATCATACAAATGAATTAGAAAGGTTATATTCGTGAGAATGAATTAGAATGGATCGTACGAATGAATTAGAATGGATCCACCGAATGAATTAGAATAGTTACATTTGTGTGAATGAATTAGAATGTATCATGCGAATGAATTAGAATGGTTCGTACGAATGAATTAGAATGGTTACATTCGTGTGAATGAATTAGAATGGATCGTATGAATGAATTAGAATGGATCGTGCGAATGAATTAGAATTGATCATACGAATGAATTAGAATGGATCGTAGGAATGAATTAGAATGGATCGTATGAATGAATTAGAATGGTTACATTCGTGCGAATGAATTAGAATGGATCGTACGAATGGTTTAGAATGGATCGTACGAATGGATTAGAATGGATCGTACGAATGAATTAGAATGGATACATTCGAGCGAATGAATTAGAATGGATCGTATGAATGAATTAGAATGGATCGTACGAATGGATTAGAATGGATCGTACGAATGGATTAGAATGGATCGTACGAATGAATTAGAATGGATCATACAAATGAATTAGAAAGGTTACATTCGTGAGAATGAATTAGAATGGATCATGCGAATGAATTAGAATTGATCATACGAATGGATTAGAATGGATCGTACGAATGAACAAGAATAGATCATGCGAATGAATTAGAATGGATCGTACGAATGAATTAGAATGGATCGTGCGAATGAATTAGATTGCATCGTACGATCCATTCTAATTCATTCGCTCGAATGTATCCAATCTAATTCATTCGTACGATTCATTCTAATTCGTTCATACGATCCATTCTAATTCGTTCGCACGATCCATTCGAATTCATTCGTATGATCCATTCTAATTCATTCGTATGATCCATTCTAATTCATTCCTACGATCCATTCTAATTCATTTGCATGAATGTATCCATTCTAATTCATTCGTACGATCCATTCCAATTCATTCGTACGATCCATTCTAATTCATTCGTATGATCCATTCTAATTCATTCCTACGATCTATTCTAATTCATTCGCTCGAATGTATCCATTCTAATTCATTAGTTCGATCCATTCTAATTCATTCGTACGATCCATTCAAATTCATTCGCATGATCCATTCTAATTTATTCGTACGATCCATTCTAATTCAATCGTATGATCCATTCTAATTCATTCGCTTGAATGTATCCATTCTAATTCATTCGTACAATCCATTCTAATTCATTCGTATGATCTATTCTAATTCATTCGCACGATCCATTCTAATTCATTCGCACGAATATATCCATTATAATTCATTCGCACGATCCATTCTAATTTATTCGTACGATCAATTCTAATTCATTTGTATGATCCATTCTAATTTATTCATTCAAATATATCCATTCTAATTCATTCGTACGATCCATTCTAATTTATTCGCACGAATGTAACCATTCTAATTCATTCGTACGATCCATTCTAATTCATTCGCATGATCCATTCTAATTCATTCGCACGATCCATTCTAACTCATTCGTACGATCCATTCTAATTCATTCGTACGATCCATTCAAATTCATTCGCATGATCCATTCTAATTCATTCGTATGATCCATTCTAATTCATTCTCACGAATGTAACCTTTCTAATTCATTTGTATGATCCATTCTAATTCATTCATACGATCCATTCTAATCCATTCGTACGATCCATTCTAATTCATTTGTACGATCCATTCTAATTCATTCTCACGAATGTAACCTTTCTAATTCATTTGTATGATCCATTCTAATTCATTCGTAAGATCCATTCTAATCCATTCGTACGATCCATTCTAATTCATTCGTACGATCCATTCCAATTCATTCGTATGATCCAGTCTAATTCATTCATGCAATCCATTCTAATTCATTCATGCGATCTATTCTAACTCATTCATACGATCCATTTTAATTCATTCGCATGAATGTACGAATGAATTATAATGGATACATTTGTGCGAATGAATTAGAATGGATCGTACATATGAATTAGAATGGATCATACGAATGAATTAGAATGGATCGTGCGAATGAATTAGAATGGATCGTGCGAATGAATTAGAATGGATACATTCGTACAAATGAATTAGAATGGATCGTGCGAATGAATTAGAATGGATCGTACAAATGAATTAGAATGGATCATACGAATGAATTATAATGGATCGTGCGAATGAATTAGAATGGATCGTACGAATGGATTAGAATGGATCGTACAAATGGATTAGAATGGATCGTACGAATGGATTAGAATGGCTCGTACGAATGAATTAGAATGGATTATACAAATGAATTAGAAAGGTTACATTCGTGAGAATGAATTAGAATGGATCGTACGAATGAATTAGAATGGATCATGCGAATGAATTTGAACGGATCGTACGAATGAATTAGAATGGATCGTACGAATGAATTAGAATGGATCATGTAGAATGGATCGTACGACTGGATTAGAATGGATTGTACGAATGAATTAGAATGGATACATTCGAGCGAATGAATTAGAATTGATCGTAGGAATGAATTAGAATGGATCATACGAATGAATTAGAATGGATCGTGCGAACGAATTAGAATGAATTATATGAAAGAATTAGAATGGATCGTACGAATGAATTAGAATGGATACATAGGAATGAATTAGAATGGATCATACGAATGAATTAGAATGGATCGTACGAATGGATTAGAATGGATCGTACGAATGGATTAGAATGGATCGTACGAATGGATCGTACGAATGAATTAGAATGGATCATACAAATGAATTAGAATGGATTCTAAACCATTCGTACGATCCATTCTAATCTATTCTAATTCATTCGCACAAATGTATCCATTCTAATTCATTCTCACAAATGTAACCTTTCTAATTCATTTGTATGATCCATTCAATTCATTCATACGATTCATTCGTACGATCCATTCTAATTCATTCGCATGATCCATTCGTACGATCCATTCTAATTCATTCGCACTATCCATTCTAATTCATTTGTACGATCCATACAAATTCATTCGCATGATCCATTATAATTCATTCGTACGATCCATTCAAGTTCATTCTCACGAATGTAACCTTTCTAATTCATTTGTATGATCCATTCTAATTCATTCGTACGATCCATTCTAATCCATTTGTACGATCCATTCTAATCCATTCGTACGATCCATTCTAATCCATTCGTACGATCCATTCTAATTCATTCGTATGATCCATTCTAATTCATTCTCACAAATTTAACCTTTCTAATTCATTTGTATGATCCATTCTAATTGATTCGTAAGATCCATTCTAATCAATTCGTACGATCTAATTCTAATTCATTCGTACGATCCATTCTAATTCATTCGCTCGAATGTATCCATTCTAATTCATTCGTACGATCCATTCTAATTCATTCATACGATCCATTCTAATTCATTCGCACGAATGTATCCATTCTAATTCATTTGCACGATCCATTCTAATTCAATCGCATGATCCATTCTAATTCATTCGTATGATACATTCGTGCGAATGAATTAGAATGGATCGTACGAATGAATTGGAATGTATCGTACGAATGAATTAGAATGGATCGTGCGAATGAATTAGAATGGATCGTACGAATGAATTAGAATGGATCGAACGTATGAATTAGAATGGATCGTACGAATGAATTAGAATGGATCGTACGAATGAATTAGAATGGATACATTCGAGCGAATGAATTAGAATAGATCGTAGGAATGAATTAGAATGGATCATATGAATGAATTAGAATGGATCGTGCGAATGACTTAGAATGGATTGTACAAATGAATTAGAATGGATACATTCGAGCGAATGAATTAGAATAGATCGTAGGAATGAATTAGAATGGATCATACGAATAAATTAGAATGGATCGTGCGAATGAATTAGAATGGATTGTACGAATGAATTAGAATGTATACATTCGTGCGAATGAATTAGAATGGATCGGACGAATGACTTAGAATGGATCATACGATTCATTCTAATTCATTCGTACGATCCTTTCTAATGCATTCGTACGATTCATTCTAATTCATTCGCACGATCCATTCTAATTCATTCGTACGATCCATTCTAATTCATTCCCACGTTCCATTCTAATCCATTCGTACGATCAATTCTAATCCATTCGTACGATCCATTCTAATCCATTCGTACGATCCATTCTAATTCATTCCTATGTATCCATTCTAATTCATTTGTACGATCCATTCTAATTCTGTCATACAATCCATTCTAATTCATTCGCACGATCCATTCTAATTCATTTGTATGATCCATTCTAATTCATTCCTACGATCTTTTCTAATTCATTCGCTCGAATGTATCCATTCTAATTCATTCGTACGATCGATTCTAATCCATTCGTACGATCCATTCTAATTCATTCGCACGAATGTAACCATTCTAATTCATTCGTACGATCCATTCTAATTCATTCGCTCGAATGTATCCATTCTAATTCATTTGTACGATCCATTCTAATTCATTCGTATGATCCATTCTAATTCATTCCTACGATCTATTCTAATTCATTCGCTCGAATGTATCCATTCTAATTCATTCGTACGATCCATTCTAATTCATTCCTACGATCCATTCTAATTCATTCGCACGAATATATCCATTCTAATACATTCGTACGATCCATTCTAATCCATTCGTACGATCCATTCTAATTCATTCATACGATCCATTCTAATTTGTTCGTACGATCCATTCTAATTCATTCGTATGAATGTATCCATTCTAATTTATTCGTACGATCCAGTCTAATTCATTCGTACGATCCATTCTAATTCATTCGCACGAATGTATCCATTCTAATTCATTCGTACGATTCATTCTAATTCATTCGTATGATCTATTCTAATTCATTCGCACGATCCATTCAAATTCATTTGCACGATCCATTCTAATTCATTCGCACGATCCATTCTAATTCATTCATACGATCTATTCTAATTCATTTGTACGAATGTATCCATTCTAATTCATTCGCACAATCCAATCTAATTCAAACGTACGATCCATTCTAATTCATTCACATGATGTATTCTAATTCATTCGTATGATCTATTCTAATTCATTCGTATGATTCATTCTAATTCATTCGTAGGATCCATTCTAATTCATTCGCACGATCCATTATAATTCATTTGTACGAATGTATCCATTCTAATTCATTCGCACGATCCATTCTAATTCATTCGCACGATCCATTCTAATTCATTTGTATGATCCATTCTAATTCATTCCTACGATCTATTCTAATTCATTCGCTCGAATGTATCCATTCTAATTCATTCGTACGATCCATTCTAATTTATTCGTACGATCTATTCTAATTCATTCATTCGATCCATTCTAATTCATTCGTATGATCCATTCTAGTTCATTCGCACGATCCATTCTAATTCATTCGTACGATCCATTCTAATTCATTCGTACGATCCATTCTAATTCATTCGCACGAATGTATTATACGAATGAATTAGAATGGATCATGCAAATGAATTAGAATGGATCGTGCAAATGAATTAAAAAGGTTACATTCGTGTGAATGAATTAGAATGGATCGTACGAATGAATTAGAATGGATCGTACGAATGAATTAGAATGGATACATTCGAGCGAATGAATTAGAATGGATCGTACGAATGAATTAGAATGGATCATAGGAATGAATTAGAATGGATCGTACGAATGAATTAGAATGGATCGTGCGAATGAATTAGAATCGATCGTACGAATGAATTAGAATGGATCATGCGATTGAATTAGAGTGGATCGTACGAATGAATTAAATTGGATTATACGAATGAATTAGAATGGTTACATTTGTGCGAATGAATTAGAATGGATCATACGAATGGATTAGAATGGATCGTACGAATGAATTAGAATGGATCGTACGAATGAATTAGAATGGATCATACGAATGGATTAGAATAGATCGTACGAATGGATTAGAATGGATCGTACGAATGAATTAGAATGGATCATACAAATGAATTAGAAAGGTTACATTTGTGAGAATGAATTAGAATGGATCGTACGAATGAATTAGAATGGATTATGCAAATGAATTTGAATGGATCGTACGAATGAATTAGAATGGATCGAACGAATGAATTAGAATGGATACATTCGAGCGAATGAATTAGAATAGATCGTAGGAATGAATTAGAATGGATCATACGAATGAATTAGAATGGATCGTGCGAATGAATTAGAATGGATTGTACGAATGAATTAGAATGGATACATTCGTGCGAATGAATTAGAATGGATCGTACGAATGAATTAGAATGGATCGTGCGAATGAATTAGAATGAATCGTACGAATGAATTAGAATGGATCGTACGAATAAATTAGAATGGATACATTTGTACGAATAAATTATAATGGATTGTTCGAATGAATTAGAATGGATACATTCTTGCGAATAAATGTATCCATTCTAATTCATTCCTACGAACCATTCTAATTCATTCGCACGAATGTATCCATTCTAATTCATTAGCACGATCCATTCTAATTCATTCCTATGATCCATTCTAATTCATTCGTATGATACATTCATACGACTGAATAAGAATGGATTGTACGAATGAATTAGAATTGATCATACGAATGAATTAGAATGGATCGTACGAATGAATTAGAATGGATCATAGGAATGAATTAGAATGGATCGTACGAATGAATTAGAATGGATCGTAAGAACGTATTAGAATGGATCGTACGAATGAATTAGAATGGATCGTACAAATAAATTAGAATGGATCGTACGAATGAATTAGAATGGATATATTCGTGCGAATGAATTAGAATGGATCGTGCGAATGAATTAGAATAGATCGTACAAATGAATTAGAAAGATTACATTTGTGAGAATGAATTAGAATGGATCGTACGAATGAATTAGAATGGATCGTACGAATAAATTAGAATGGATACATTCGTGCGAATGAATTAGAATGGATCGTAGGAATGAATTAGAATGGATCGTACGAATGAATTAGAATGGTTACATTCGTGCGAATGAATTAGAATGGATCGTACGAATGGATTAGAATGGATCGTACGAATGAATTAGAATGGATACATTCGAGAGAATGAATTAGAATGGATCGTGCGAATGAATTAGAATGGATCGTGCGAATGAATTAGAATGGATCGTACAAATGAATTAGAATAGATCACAGGAATGAATTAGAATGGATTGTGCGAATGAATTAGAATGAATCGTACGAATGAATTAGAATGGATCGTACAAATGAATTAGAAAGGTTACATTTGTGAGAATGAATTAGAATGGATCGTACGAATGAATTAGAATGGATCGTACGAATGGATTAGAATGGATCGTACGATCCATTCTAATTCATTCCTACGATCTATTCTAATTCATTCGCACGACTGTATCCATTCTAATTCATTCGTATGATCCATTCTAGTTCATTCCTACGATCTATTCTAATTCATTCGCTCGAATGTATCTATTCTAATTCATTTGTTCGATCCATTCTAATTCATTCGTACGATCCATTCAAATTCATTCGCTCGAATGTAACCTTTCTAATTCATTTGTACGATCCATTCTAATTAGAAAGGTTACATTCGAGCGAATGAATTTGATCCATTCTAATACATTCGTGCGAATGAATTAGAATGGATCGGACGAATGAATTAGAATGGATCGGACGAATGAGTTAGAATGGATCGTACGAATGAATTTGAATGGATCGTGTGAATGAATTAGAATGGATCGTAGGTATGAATTAGAATGGATCGTGCGAATGAATTAGAATGAATCCATTTGTATGAATGAATTAGAATGGATCGTGCGAATGAATTAGAATGGATCGTACTAATGAATTATAATGGATCGTGCGAATGAATTAGAACGGATCGTACGAATGAATTAGAATGGATACATTTGTGCGAATGAATTAGAATGGATCGTATGAATGAATTAGAATGGATCGTACAAACGAATTAGAATGGATCGTACGAATGAATTAGAATGGATCATATGAATGAATTAGAATGGATCGTGCGAATGAATTAGAATGGATTGTACGAATGAATTAGAATGGATACATTCGTGCGAATGAATTAGAATGGATCGGACGAATAAATTAGAATGGATCGGACGAGTGAATTAGAATGGATCGTACGAATGAATTAGAATGGATCGTGCGAATGAATTAGAATGGATCGTACGAATGAATTAGAATGGATCGGGCGAATGAATTAGAATGGATCGTACGAATGAATTAGAATGTATACATTCGAGCTTACGAATGGATTAGAATGGATCGTACGAATGGATTAGAATGGATCGTGTGAATGAATTAGAATGGATCGTACGAATGAATTAGAATGGATCGTGCGAATGAATTAGAATGAATCGTACGAATGTATTAGAATGGATCGTACGAATGAATTTGAATGGATACATTCGAGCGAATGAATTAGAATAGATCGCAGGAATGAATTAGAATGGATCATACGAATGAATTAGAATGGATCGTGCGAATGAATTAGAATGGATTATACGAATGAATTAGAATGGATATATTCGTGCGAATGCATTAGAATGGATCGTGCGATGAATTAGAATGGATCAGACGAATGGATTAGAATGGATCGTACGAGTGAATTAGAATGGATCATACAAATGAATTAGTAAGGTTACATTCATGAGAATGAATTAGAATGGATCGTACGAATGAAATAGAATGCATTCGTACGATTCATTTTAATTCATTCGCATGATCCATTCTAATTCATTCGTACGATCTATTCTAATTCATTCGCATGAATATACCTATTCTAATTCATTCGTATGATCCATTCCAATTTATTCGCACGATCTATTCTAATTCATTCGTACGATCCATTCTAATTCATTCGTACGATCCATTCTAATTCATTCGCACGAATGTATCATACGAATGAATTAGAATGGATCATGCGAATATATTAAAATGGATCGTACAAATGAATTAGAAAGGGTCGTGCGAATGAATTAGAATGGATCGTACGAACGAATTAGAACGGATCGTATGAATGATTAGAATGGATCGTACGAATGAATTAGAATGGATCGTACGAATGGATTAGAATGGATCGTGCGAATGAATTAGAATGGATACATTCGTGCGAATGAATTAGAATGGATCGGACGAATGAATTAGAATGGATTGTGTGAATGAATTAGAATAGATCGTGCGAATGAATTAGATTGGATACATTCGTGCGAATGAATTAGAATGGATCGGACGAATGAATTAGAATGGATCGTACGATTCATTCTAATTCATTCGTACGATCCATTCTAATGCATTCGTACGATTCATTCTAATTCATTCGCACGATCCATTCTAATTCATTCGTACGATCCATTCTTATTCATTCATAAGATCCATTCTAATTCATTCGTACGATCCATTCTAATTAGATCGTATGATCTATTCTAATTCATTCGCACAAATGTATCCATTTTAATTCATTCGTACGATCCATTCTAATTTATTCATATGATCCATTCTAATTCATTCGCACGATCCATTCTAATCTATTCGTACGATCCATTCTAATTCATTCGTACGATCCATTCTAATTCATTCCTACGTACGATCCATTCTAATTTATTCGCACGAATGTAACCATTCTAATTCATTCCTACGATCCATTCTAATTCATTCGCACGAATGTATCCATTCTAATTCATTCGTTCGATCCATTCTAATTCATTCGTACGATCCATTCAAATTCATTCGCATTATCCATTCTAATTCATTCGTACGATCCATTCTAATTCATTCTCACGAATATAACCTTTCTAATTCATTTGTATGATCCATTCTAATTCATTCGTACGATCCATTCTAATCCATTCGTACGATCCATTCTAATACGATCCATTCTAATCCATTCGTACGATCCATTCTAATCCATTCGTACGATCGATTCTAATTCATTCGCACGAATGTATCCATTCTAATTCATTCGTACGATCCATTCTAATTCATTCCTACGATCCATTCTAATTCATTTGCACGAATGTATCCATTCTAATTCATTTGCACGATCCATTCTAATTCATTCGTACGATCCATTCTAATTCATTCTCATGAATGTAACCTTTCTAATTCATTTGTATGATCCATTCTAATTCCTTCGTACGATCCATTCTAATTCATTCGCTCGAATGTATCCATTCTAATTCATTCGTACGATCCATTCTAATTCGTTCATACGATCCATTCTAATTCGTTCGTATGATCCATTCTAATCCATTCGTACGATCCATTCTAATTCATTCGTACGATCCATACGATCCATTCTAATTTATTCGCTCAAATGTATCCATTCTAATTCATTCATACGATCCATTCTAATTCGTTCATACGATCTATTCTGATTCGTTCGTACGATCCATTCTAATTCATTCGCACGATCCATTCTAATTCATTTGTACGATCCATTCTAATTCATTCGTATGATCAATTCTAATTCATTCACATGATCCATTCTAATTCATTCGTACGATCCATTCTAATTCATTCGTATGATCCATTCTAACTCATTCTAATTCATTCGCACAAATGTAACCTTTCTAATTCATTTGTACGATCCATTCTAATTCATTCGTACGATCCATTCTAATTTATTCGCACGAATGTGTCCATTCTAATTCATTCGTTCGATCCATTCTAATTCATACGTACGATCCATTCAAATACATTCGCATGATCCATTATAATTCATTCGTACGATCCATTCTAATTCATTCGTTCGATCCATTCTAATTCATACGTACGATCCATTCAAATACATTCGCATGATCCATTATAATTCATTCGTACGATCCATTCTAATTCATTCTCACGAATGTAACCTTTCTAATTCATTTGTATGATGCATTCTAATTCATTCCTACGATCCATTCTAATCCATTCGTACGATCCATTCTAATCCATTCGTATGATCAATTCTAATTCATTCGCATGAATGTATCCATTCTAATTCATTTGCACGATCCATTCTAATTCATTCGTACGATCCATTCTAATCCATTCGTACGATCCAGTCTAATTCAATCGTACAAATGAATTAAAATGGATCGTACGAATGAATTCGAATGGATCGTACGAACGAATTAGAATGGATCGTATGAACGAATTAGAATGGATCGTACGAATGAATTAGAATGGATACATTCGAGCGAATGAATTAGAATGGATCGTATGGATCGTACGAATGAATTAGAATGGATCGTACGAATGGATTAGAATGGATCGTACGAACGAATTAGAATGGATCGTATAAACGAATTAGAATGGATCGTACGAATGAATTAGAATAGATACATTCGAGCGAATGATTTAGATTGGATCGTACGAATGAATTAGAATGGATCGTACGAATGGATTAGAATGGATCGTACGAATAGATTAGAATGGATCGTACGAATGGATTAGAATGGATTAGAATGAATTAGAATGGATCGTACGAATGGATTAGAATGGATCGTACCAATGGATTAGAATGGATCGTACGAATGAAATAGAATGGATCATACAAATGAATTAGAAAGGTTACATTAGTGAGAATGAATTAGAATGGATCATACGAATGAATTAGAATGGATCATACGAATGAATTAGAATGGATCGTACGAATGGATTAGAATGGATCGTACGAATGGATTAGAATGAATTAGAATGGATCGTACGAATGGATTAGAATGGATCATGCGAATGAATTAGAATGGATCGTACGAACGAATTAGAATAGATTGTATGAACGAATTAGAATGGATCGTATGAATGAATTAGAAATGATACATTCGAGCGAATGAATTAGAATGGATCGTACGAATGAATTAGAATGGATCATAGGAATGAATTAGAATGGATCGTACAAATGGATTAGAACACATTGTACGAATGAATTAGAATGGATCGTACAAATGAATTAGAATGGATACATTCATGCAAATGAATTAGAATGGATCGTACGAATGAATTAGAATAGATCGTGCGAATGAATTAGAATGGATAGTGCAAATGAATTAGAATGGATCGTACGAATGAATTAGAATGGATCCACCGAATGAGTTAGAATGGATCATACGAATGAATTAGAATGGATCGTACGAATGAATTAGAATGAATCGTACGATCCATTCTAATTCATTCGTCCGATCCATTCTAATTCATTCGCACGAATGTATCCATTCTAATTCATTCGCACGAATGTAACCATTCTAATTCATTCGTACGATCCATTCTAATTCATTCCTACGATCCATTCTAATTCATTCGCACGAATGTATCCATTCTAATTCATTTGCATGATCCATTTTAATTCATTCCAATGATCCATTCAAATTCATTCGTACGATCCATTCTAATTCATTCGTACGATCCATTCTAATCCATTCGTACGATCCATTCTAATTCATTCTCACAAATATAACCTTTCTAATTCATTTGTACGATCCATTCTAATTCATTCGTACGATCCATTCTAATTCATTCGCACGATCCATTCTAATTCATTCGTACGATCCATTCTAATTCATTCGCACGAATGTATCCATTCTAATTCATTCGTACGATCCATTCTAATTCATTCGCACGATACATTTGTGCGAATGAATTAGAATGGCTCGTACGAATGGATTAGAATGGATCGTAAGAATGAATTAGAATGGATCGTACAAATGAATTAGAAAGGTTACATTTGTGAGAATGAATTAGAATGGATCGTACGAATGAATTAGAATGGATTAGAATGGATCGTACGAATGAATTAGAATGGATCGTACGAATGCATTAGAATGGATACATTCGTGCGAATGAATTAGAATGGATCGTACGAATGAATTAGAATGGATCGTGCGAATGAATTAGAATGGATCGTACGAATGAATTAGAATGGATCGTGTGAATGAATTAGAATGGATCGTATGAATGAATTAGAATGGATACATTTGTGCGAATGAATAAGAATAGATCGTACGAATGAATTAGAATGGATCGTACGATTGAATTAGAATGGATACATTCGTGCGAATGAATTAGAATGGATCGTATGAATGGCGAATGGATTAGAATGGATCATAGGAATGAATTAGAATTGATCATACGAATAAATTAGAATGGATCGTACAAGATCGTAGGAATGAATTAGAATGGATCGTACGAATGAATTAGAATGGTTATATTCGTGCGAATGAATTAGAATGGATCGTACGAATGAATTAGAATGGATCGTGCGAATGAATTAGAATGGATTGTACGATCCATTATAAACCATTCGTATGATCCATTCTAATCCATTCGTACGATCCATTCTAATTCATTCGTACGATCCATTCTAATTCATTCGTATGATCTATTCTAACTCATTCGCACAAATGTATCCATTCTAATTCATTCGTACGATCCATTCTAATTCACTCCCACGATCCATTCTAATTAATTCGTACGATCCATTCAAATTCATTCGCATGATCCATTCTAATTCATTCGTACGATCCATTCTAATTCATTCTCACGAATGTAACCTTTCTAATTTATTTGTATGATCCATTCTAATTCATTCGTACGATCTATTCTAATCCATTCGTACGATCTATTGTAATTCGTTCATACAATCCATTCAGATTCATTCGCACAAATGTATCCATCCAAATTCATTCGTACGATCCATTATAATTAATTCGCACGATCCATTCTAATTCAGTCGTATGAATGTATCCATTTTAATTCATTCGTACGATCTATTCTAATTCGTACGATCCATTCTAATCCATTCGTACGATCCATTCTAATCCATTCGTACGATCCATTCTAATTCATTCGCACGAATGTAACCATTCTAATTCATTCGTATGATCCATTCTAATTCATTCCTATGATCCATTCTAATTCATTCGCACGAATGTATCCATTCTAATTCATTTGCACGATCCATTCTAATTTATTCCTATGATCCATTCTAATTCATTCGTATGATCCATTCTAATTCATTCGCTCGAATGTATCCATTCTAATTCATTCGTACGATCCATTCTAATTCGTTCATACGATCCATTCTAATTCGTTCATACGATCCATTCTAATTCGTTCGTACGATCCATTCTAATTCATTCACACGATCTATTCTAATTCATTCGTACGATCCATTCTAATTCATTCGCTCGATTGTATCCATTCTAATTCATTCGTACGATCCGAATAAATTAGAATGGATCATACGAATGAATTAGAATGGATCGTGCGAATGAATTAGAATGAATCGTACGAATGCATTAGAATGGATCGTACGAATGAATTAGAATGAATCGTACGATCCATTCTAATTCATTCGCTCGAATGTATCTATTCTAATTCATTCGTACGATCCATTCTAATTCGTTCGTACGATCCATTCTAATTCATTCGTACGATCCATTCTAATTACGATCCATTCTAATTCATTCGTATGATCCATTCTAATTCATTCCTACGATCTATTCTAATTCATTCGCACGATCCATTCTAATTCATTCGTACGATCCATTCTAATTCATTCGCACGAATGTATCCATTCTAATGCATTCGTACGATTTATTCTAATTCATTCCCACGATCCATTCTAATTCATTCGTATGATCCATTCTAATTCATTCCTACGATCTATTCTAATTCATTCGCTCGAATGTATCCATTCTAATTCATTTGTTCGATCAATTCTAATTCATTCGTACGATTCATTCAAATTCATTCGTATGATCCATTCTAATTCATTCGTACGATCCATTCTAATTCAATCGTATGATCCATTCTAATTCATTCGCACAAATGTATCCATTTTAATTCATTCATACGATCCATTCTAATTTATTCATACGATCCATTCTAATTCATTCGCATGATCCATTCTAATCCATTCGTACGATCCATTCTAATCCACTCGTACGATCCATTCTAATTCATTCGTACGATCCATTCTATTTCATTCGCTCGAATGTATCTATTCTAATTCATTCGTACGATCCATTCTAATTAATTCGTACGATCCATTCTAATTCATTCTCACGAATGTAACCTTTCTAATTCATTTGTATGTATCCATTCTAATTCATTCGTACGATCATTTCTTATTCATTCGCACGATCCATTCTAATTCATTCGTATGATCCATTCTAATTCATTCGCACGATCCATTCAAATTCATTCGTACGATCTATTCTAATTCATTCGCACGAATGTATCCATTCTAATGCATTCGTACGATTCATTCTAATTCATTCGCACGATCCATTCTAATTCATTCATACAATCCATTCTAATTTATTCGTCCGATCCATTCTAATTCATTCGCACGAATGTATCCATTCTAATTCATTCGTACAATCCATTCTAATTCACTCGCACGATCCATTCTAATTCATTCGTATGATCCATTCTAATTCATTCCTACGATCTATTCTAATTCATTCGCTCGAATGTATCTATTCTAATTCATTCGTTCGATCCATTCTAATTCATTCGTACGATCCATTCAAATTCATTTGCATGATCCATTCTAATTCATTCGTACGATCCATTATAATTCATTCTCACGAATGTAACCTTTCTAATTCATTTGTGTGATCCATTCTAATTCATTCGTACGATCCATTCTAATTTATTCGTACGATCCATTCTAATTCATTCGTACGATCTATTCTAATTCATTCGCACGAATGTAACCATTCTAATTCATTCGTACGATTCATTCTAATTCATTCGTATGTGCTATTCTAATTCATTCGTATGATCCATTCTAATTCATTCGTACGATCCATTGTAATTCATTCATACAATCCATTCAGATTCATTCACACAAATGTATCCATTCAAACTCAATCGTACGATCCATTCTAATTAATTCGCACGATCTATTCTAATTCAGTCGTATGAATGTATCCATTTTAATTCATTCGTACGATCCATTCTAATTCATTCGTACGATCTAATTCATTCGTACGATCGATTCTAATTCATTCGCACGATCCATTCTAATTCATTCGTACGATCCATTTCTAATTCATTCGTACGATCCATTCTAATTCATTCTAACGAATGTAACCTTTCTAATTCATTTGTATGATCCATTCTAATTGATTCGTACGATCCATTCTAATCCATTCGTACGATCCATTCTAATCCATTCGTACGATCCATTCTACTTCATTCGTACGATCCATTCTAATTCATTCTCACAAATATAACCTTTCTAATTCATTTGTACGATCTATTCTAATTCATTCGTACGATCAATTCTAATCCATTCGTACGATCCATTCTAATCCATTCGTACGATCCATTCTAATTCATTCGCACGAATGTAACCATTCTAATTCATTTGTACGATCCATTCTAATTCATTCCTACGATCCATTCTAATTCATTCGTCCGATCCATTCTAATTCATTCGCACGAATGTATCCATTCTAATTCATTCGTACAATCCATTCTAATTCATTCGCACGATCCATTCTAATTCATTCGTATGATCCATTCTAATTCATTCCTACGATCTATTCTAATTCATTCGCTCGAATGTATCCATTCTAATTCATTCGTACGATCCATTCTAATTCATTCGTACAATCCATTCAAATTCATTCGCATGATCCATTCTACTTCATTCGTACGATCCATTCTAATTCATTCTCACGAATGTAACCTTTCTAATTCATTTGTATGATCCATTCTAATTCATTCGTACGATCCATTCTAATCCATTCGTACGATCCTTTCTAATCCATTCGTACGATCCATTCTAATTCATTCGTATGATCCATTCTAATTCATTCGTATGAATGTATCCATTCTAATTTTTTCGTACGATCTAGTCTAATTCATTCGTACGATCCATTCTAATTCATTCGCACGAATGTATCCATTCTAATTCATTCGTACGATCTATTCTAATTCATTCGTATGATCCATTCTAATTCATTCGCACGAATGTAACCATTCTAATTCGTTCGTACGATTTATTCTAATTCATTTGTACGATCCATTCTAATTCATTCGTACAATGCGTTCTAATCCATTCGTACGATCCATTCTAATTCATTCCTATGATCCATTCTAATTCATTCGTACGATCCATTCTAATTCAGTCGTATGATCCATTCTAATTCATTCGCACGAATGTAACCATTCTAATTCGTTCGTACGATTTATTCTAATTCATTTGTACGATCCATTCTAATTCATTTGTACAATGTGTTCTAATCCATTCGTACGATCCATTCTAATTCATTCATACGAGCCATTCTAATTTGTTCGTACGATCCATTCTAATTCATTCGTATGATCCATTCTAATTCATTCTCACGAATGTAACCTTTCTAATTCATTTGTACGATCCATTCTAATTCATTCCTATGAACCATTCTAATTCATTCGTACGATCCATTCGAATTCATTCGTACGATCCATTCTAATTCATTCTCACAAATGTAACCTTTCTAATTCATTTGTACGATCCATTCTAATTTATTCGTACGATCCATTCTAATCCATTCGTACGATCCATTCTAATTCATTCTTACGATCCATTCTAATTCATTCACACGATCCATTCTAATTCATATGCACAAAGGTATCCATTCTAATTCATTCGTACGATCCATTCTAATTCATTCATACGATCCATTCTAATTCATTCGCACGATCCGTTCTAATTCATTCGTACAATCCATTCTAATTCATTCGCATGATCCATTCTAATTCATTCGTACGATTCATTTGTACGATCCATTCGATTCATTCGTACGAATGAATTTGAATTAGAATGGATCGTGCGAAGGAATTAGAATGGGTCGATCCATTCTAATCCATTCGTACGATCCATTCTAATTCATTCTCACAAATGTAACCTTTCTAATTCATTTGTACGATCCATTCTAATTCATTCGTACGATCCATTTTAATCCATTCGTACGATCCATTCTAATCCATTCGTACGATCCATTCTAATTCATTTGCACGATCTAATTCATTCGCATGATCCATTCGTACGATCCATTCTAATCCATTCGTACGATCCATTCTAATTCATTCATACGATCCATTCTTATTCATTAATATGATGTATTCTAATTCATTCGTACGATCCATTCTAATTCATTCGCACGATCCATTCTAATTCATTCGTATGATCCATTCAAATTCATTCCTACGATCTATTCTAATTCATTCGCTCGAATGTATCCATTCTAATTCATTCGTTCGATCCATTCTAATTCATTCGTACGATCCATTCAAATTCATTCGCATGATCCATTCTAATTCTTTCGTACGATCTATTCTAATTCATTCTTACGAATGTAACCTTTCTAATTCATTCGTACAATCCATTCTATTTATTCGTACGATCCATTCTAATCCATTCGTACGATCCATTCTAATTCATTCGCACGATCCATTCTAATTCATTCGTATTCTAATTCATTCGTACGATCCATTCTAATCCATTCTAATTCATTCTCACGAATGTAACCTTTCTAATTCATTTGTACGATCTATTCTAATTCATTCGTACGATCCATTCTAATCCATTCGTACGATCCATTCTAATCCATTCGTATGATCCATTCTAATTCATTCGCACGAATGGAACCATTCTAATTCATTCATATGATCCATTCTAATTCATTCGTACGATCCATTCTAATTCATTCGTACGATCCATTCTAAACCATTCGTACGATCCATTCTAATTCATTCGCACGAATGTAACTATTCTAATTCATTCATACGATCCATTCTAATTCATTCGCACAATCCATTCTAATTCATTCGTACGATCCATTCTAATCCATTCGTACGATCCATTCTAATTCATTCTCACAAATGTAACCTTTCTAATTCATTCGTACGATCCATTCTAATTCATTCGTACGATCCATTCTAATCCATTCGTACGATCCATTCTAATTCATTCGCACGAATGTAACCATTCTAATTCATTCGTACGATCCATTCTAATTCATTCCTACGATCCATTCTAATTCATTCGCACGATTGTATCCATTCTAATTCATTTGCACGATCCATTCTAATTCATTCCTATGATCCATTCTAATTCATTCGTACGAACGAATTTGAATGGATCGTACGAATGAATTAGAATAGATACATTCGTGCGAATGAATTAGAATGGATCGTACGAATGGATTAGAATGGATCGTACGAATGAATTAGAATGGATCGTACGAATGAATTAGAATGAATCATGCGAATGAATTAGAATGGATCGAACGAATGAATTAGAATGGATCGTACGATTCATTCTAATTCGTTCGTACGATCCATTCTAATTCATTCGTATGATCCATTCTAACTCATTCGGTGGATCCATTCTAATTCATTCTAATTCATTTGTACGAATGAATTAGAATGGATCGTACGAATGAATTAGAATGGATCGTACAAATGAATTAAAATGGATACATTTGTACGAATGAATTAGTATGGATCATACGAATGAATTAGAATGGATCGTACGAATGAATTAGAATGTATCATACGAATGAATTAGAATGGATACATTTGAGCGAATGAATTAGAATAGATCGTAGGAATGAATTAGAATGGATCATACGAATGAATTAGAATGGATCGTGCGAATGAATTAGAATGGATCGTGCGAATGAATTAGAATGGATCGTACGAATGAATTAGAATGGATCCACCGAATGAGTTAGAATGGATCATACGAATTAATTAGAATGGATCGTACGAACGAATTAGAATGGATCATACGAATGGATTAGAATGGATCGTACGAATGAATTAGAATGGATCGTACGAATGAATTAGAATGGATACATTCGTGCGAATGAATTAGAATGGATTGTGCGAATGAATTAGAACGGATTGTGCGAATGAATTAGAATGGATCGTGCGAATAAATTAGAATGGATCGTATGAATGAATAAGAATGGATCGTACGAATGAATTAGAATGGATACATTCGAGCGAATGAATTAGAATGGATCATACGAATGAATTAGAATGGATCATACGAATGAATTAGAATGGATCGTACGAATACATTAGAATGGATACACTCGTGCGAATGAATTAGAATGGATTGTACGAATGAATTAGAATGGATCGTACGAATGAATTAGAATGAATCGTACTAATTCATTAGAATGGATCGTACGAATGAATTAGAATAGCTCATATGAATGAATTAGAATGAATCGTACGAATGAATTAGAATGCATTGTACGAATCCATTCTAATCCATTCATACGATCCATTCAAATTCATTCGTACGATCCATTCTAATTCATTCATACAATCCATTCAAATTCATTCGTACGATGCAATCTAATTCATTCGCACAAATGTATCTATTCTAATTCATTCGTACAATGCATTCTAATTCATTCGTACGATCCATTCTAATTCATTCGTACGATCCATTCTAATTCATTCGTACGATCCATTCTAATTCATTCGTACAATCCATTCAAATTCATTCGTACAATGCAATCTAATTCATTCACACAAATGTATCTATTCTAATTCATTCGTACAATGCGTTCTAATCCATTCGTACGATCCATTCTAATCCATTCGTACGATCCTATCTAATTCATTCGCACGAATGTATCCATTCTAATTCATTCGTACGATCCATTCTAATTCATTCCTATGATCCATTCAAATTCATTCGCTCGAATGTATCCATTCTAATTCATTCGTACGATCCATTCTAATCCATTCGTACGATCCATTCTAATTCATTCGTATGATCCATTCTAATTCATTCTCACAAATGTAACCTTTCTAATTCATTTGTACGAACCATTCTAATTCATTCCTACGATCCATTTTAATTCATTCGCATGATCCATTCTAATTCATTCGTATGATACATTCGTGCGAATGAATTAGAATGAATCGTACGAATGAATTAGAATCGATCGTACGAATGAATTAGAATGGATACATTTGTACGAATAAATTAGAATGGATTGTACGAATGAATCAGAATGGATACATTCTTGTGAATAAATTAGAATGGATCGTATATTCGTGCAAATAAATTAGAATGGATCATACGAATGAATTAGAATGGATCGTGCGAATGAATTAGAATGAATCGTACGAATGCATTAGAATGGATCGTACGAATGAATTAGAATGAATCGTACGATCCATTCTAATTCATTCGCACGAATGTATCCATTCTAATTCATTCATATAATCCATTTTAATTCATTCGCACGATCCATTCTAATTCATTCGTATGATCTATTCTAATTCATTCATATGATCTATTCTAATTCATTCGCTCGAATGTATACATTAATGGATCATAAGAACGAATTAGAATGGATCGTACGAATGAATTAGAATGGATACATTCGTACGATCCATTCTAATTCATTCGTACGATCCATTCTTATTCATTCGTACGATCTATTCAAATTCATTCGCATGATCCATTCTAATTCATTCGTACGATCTATTCTAATTCATTCTCACGAATGTAACCTTTCTAATTCATTTATATGATCCATTCTAATTCATTCGTACGATCCATTCTAATCCATTCGTACGATCCATTCTAATCCATTCGTACGATCCATTCTAATTCATTCGTACGATCCATTTTAATTCATTCTCACAAAATGTAACCTTTCTAATTCATTTGTACGATCCATTCTAATTCATTCGTACGATCCATTCAAATCCATTCGTACGATCCATTCTAATCCATTCGTACGATCCATTCTAATTCATTTTCATTCGTACGATCCATTCTAATTCATTCGTATGATCCATTCTAATTCATTCTCACAAATGTAACCTTTCTAATTCATTTGCATGATCCATTCTAATTCATTCGTACGATCCATTCTAATTCATTCTCACAAATGTAACCTTTCTAATTCATTTGTACGATCCATTCTAATTCATTCGTACGATCCATTCTAATCCATTCGTAAGATCCATTCTAATTCATTCGTACGATCCATTCTAATTCATTCTCACAAATGTAACCTTTCTAGAATGTATCCATTCTAATTCATTTGCACGATCCATTCTAATTCATTCCTATGATCCATTCTAATTCATTCGCTCGAATGTATCCATTCTAATTCATTCGCACGATCCATTGTAATTTATTCATACAATCCATTCAGATCCATTCATACGATCCATTCTAATTCATTCGTACAATCCATTCGAATTCTTTCGTACGATCCATACTAATTCATTCGCACGATCTATTCTAATTCATTCGTACAATCCATTCTAATTCATTCATACGATCCATTCTAATTCATTCGCACTATCCATTTTAATTCATTCGTACGATTCTAATTCATTCGTACGATCCATTCTAATTCATTCGTACAAATGTATCCATTCTAATTCATTCGTATGATCCATTCTAATTCATTCATACGATCTATTCTAATTCATTCGCACGAATCCATTCTAATTCATTCACTCGAATGAATCCATTCTAATTCATCCGTACGATCCATTCTAATTCATTCGTACGATCCATTCTAATTCATTCTCACGAATGTAACCTTTCTAATTCATTTGTATGTATCCATTCTAATTCATTCATACGATGCATTCTAATCCATTCGTACGATCAATTCTAATTTATTCGTACGATCCATTCTAATTCATTCGTACGATCCATTCCAATTTATTCATACGATCCATTCTAATTCATTCGCACGAATGTATCCATTCTAATTCATTCGCACGAATGTATCCATTCTAATTCATTTGCACGATCCATTCTAATTCATTCCTATGATCCATTCTAATTCATTCGTACGATCCATTCTAATTTATTCGCTCGAATGTATCCATTCTAATTCATTCGTACGATCCATTCTAATTCGTTCATACGATCCATTCTAATTCGTTCGTACGATCCATTCTAATTCGTTCGTACGATTCATTCTAATTCATTTGTACGATCCATTCTAATGCATTCGTACGATTCATTCTAATTCATTCGCACGATCCATTCTAATTCATTCATACGATCTATTCTTATTCATTCATACGATCCATTCAAATTCATTCGCACAATCCATTCTAATTCATTCGTACGATCCATTCTAATTCATTCGTATGATCCATTCTAACTCATTCGGTGGATCCATTCTAATTCATTCGTACGATCCATTCTAATTCATTCGCACGATCATTCGTACGATCCATTCTAATTCATTCGTATGATCAATTCTAATTCATTCGTACAATCCATTCTAATTCAGTCGTATGAATGTATCATACGAATGAATTTGAATGGATCATAGGAATGAATTAGAATGGATCGTGCAAATGAATTAGAATGGATACATTCGTGCGAATGAATTAGAATGGATCATAGGAATGAATTAGAATGGATCGTACGAATGAATTAGAATGGTTACATTCGTGCGAATGAATTAGAATGGATCGTACGAATGGATTAGAATGGATCATTGGAATGAATTAGAATGGATCGTACAAATGAATTAGAAAGGTTACATTTGTGAATTAGAATGGATCGTACGAATGAATTAGAATGGATCAAATTCATTCGCATGATCCATTCTAATTCATTCGTACGATCCATTCTAATGCATTCGTACGATCCATTCTAATTCATTCGTACGATCCATTCTTATTCATTCATACGATCCATTCTAATTCATTCGCACAATCCATTCTAATTCATTCGTACGATCCATTCTAATTTATTCGTATTATCCATTCTAACTCATTCGGATCCATTCGTACGATCCATTCTAATCCATTCATACGATCCATTCTAATTCATTCGTACGATCCATTCTAATTCATTCGTACGATCCATTCTAATTCATTCTCATAAATGTAACCTTTCTAATTCATTTGTACGATCCATTCTAATTCATTCGTACGATCCATTCTAATCCATTCGTACGATCCATTCTAATTCATTCGCACGAATGTAACCATTCTAATTCATTCGTACGATTCATTCAAATTCATTCGCACGATCCATTCTAATTCATTCGCATAAATATATCCATTCTAATTCATTCGTACGATCCATTCTAATTCATTCGCACGATCCATTCTAATTCATTCGTACAAATGTATCCATTCTAATTCATTCGTACGATCCATTCTTATTCATTCATACGATCCATTCTAATTCCTTTGGACGATCCATTCTAATTCATTCGTACGATCCATTCTAATTCATTCACATGATCCATTCTAATTCATTTGTACGAATGTATCCATTCTAATTCATTCGCACGATCCATTCTAATTCATCGTATGATCCATTCTAATTCATTTGTACGATCCATTCTAATTCATTCGCACAAATGTATCCATTCTAATTCATTCGTACATTCATGCGAATGAATTAGAATGGATCGTATGAATGAGTTAGAATGGATCGTATGAATGAATTAGAATGGATTGCATGAATGAATTAAAATGGATCATACGAATGAATGGGAATGGATCGTACGAATGAATTAGAATGGATACATTCATGCAAATGAATTAGAATGGATCGTATGAATGAATTAGAATGGATACATTTGTGCGAATGAATTCGAATGGATCGTACGAATGAATTAGAATGAATCATACGAATCAATTAGAAAGGATCATACGAATGAATTAGAATACATCATGTGAATGAATTAGAATGGATCGTACGTTTGAATTAGATTGGATCGTGCGAATGAATTAGAATGGATACATTCGTGCGAATGAATTAGAATAGATCGTACGAATGAATTAGAATGGATCGTGCGAATGAATTAGAATGGATCGTTGGAATGAATTTGAATGGATCGTGAGAATGAATTAGAATGGATCATACGAATGAATTTGAATGGATCATACGAATGAATTAGAATGGATCGTACGAATGAATTAGAATGGATCGTGCGAATGAATTAGAAAGAATCGTACGAATGCATTAGATTGGATCATGCGAATGAATTAGAATGGATACATTCGTACAAATGAATTAGAATGGATCGTGCGAATGAATTAGAATGGATCGTACGAATGAATTAGAATGGATCATATGAATGAATTAGAATGGCTACATTCGTGCGAATGAATTAGAATGGATCGTACGAATGGATTAGAATGGATCGTACGAATGGATTAGAACGCATTGTACGAATGAATTAGAATAGATACATTTGTGCGAATGAATTAGATTGCATCGTACGAATGAATTAGAATGGATCGTACGAATGAATTAGAATGGATACATTCGAGCGAATGAATTAGAATGGATCGTACGAATGAATTAGAATGGATCATAGGAATGAATTAGAATGGATCGTGCGAATGAATTAGAATGTATCGAACGAATGAATTAGAATGGATCGAATGAATGAATTAGAATGGATCGTACGAATGAATTAGAATGTATCGAACGAATAAATTAGAATGGATCGAACGAATGAATTAGAATGGATCGTACGAATGAATTAGAATGGATACATTTGTGCGAATGAATTAGAATGGATCATACGATTGAATTTGAATGGATCGTACGAATAAATTAGAATGGATACATTTGTGCGAATGAATTAGAATGGATCGTACGAATGAATAAGAATGGATCGTACGAACGAATTAGAATGGATCGTATGAATGAATTAGAATGGATCGTACGAATGGATTAGAATGGATCGTACGAATGGATCATGCGAATGAATTAGATCGTGCGAATGAATTAGAATGGATCGTACGAATGGATTCGAATGGATCGTACGAATGAATTAGAATGGATCGTACAAATGAATTAGAAAGGTTACATTTGTGAGAATGAATTAGAATGGATCGTACGAATGAATTAGAATGGATCATGCGAATGAATTTGAATGGATCGTACGAATGAATTAGAATGGATCGTGCGAATGAATTAGAATGGATCGTGCGAATGAATTAGAATGGATACATTTGTGCGAATAATTAGAATGGATCGTACGAATGAATTAGAATGGATCGTACGAATGAATTAGAATGGATCATATGAACGAATTAGAATTGATCGTATGAACGAATTAGATTGGATCGTACGAATGAATTAGAATGGATACATTCGAGCGAATGAATTAGAATGGATGGTACGAATGAATTAGAATGGATCGTACGAATGTATTAGAATGGATCGTGCAAAGGAATTAGAATGGATTGCACGAATGTATCCATTCTAATCTATTCGTACGAATGGTTTAGAATGGATCGTACGAATGAATTAGAATGGATCGTGCAAATGAATTAGAGTGGATCGTATGAATAAATTAGAATGGATCGTACGAATGAATTAAAATGGATACATTTGTGCGAATGAATTAGAATGGATCATACGATTGAATTAGAATGGATCGTATGAATGAATTAGAATGGATCATGCGAATGAATTTGAATGGATCGTACGAATGAATTAGAATGGATCGAACGAATGAATTAGAATGGATACATTCGAGCGAATGAATTAGAATAGATCGTAGGAATGAATTAGAATGGATCATACGAATGAATTAGAATGGATCGTGCGAATGAATTAGAATGGATTGTACGAATGAATTAGAATGGATACATTCGTGCGAAAGAATTAGAATGGATCGGATGAATGAATTAGAATGGATCGTACGAATGCATTAGAATGGATCGTACGAATGAATTAGAATGGATACATTCGAGCGAATGAATTAGAATGGATCGTGCGATGAATTAGAATGGATCATAGGAATGAATTAGAATGGATCGTGCAAATGAATTAGAATGGATACATTCGTGCGAATGAATTAGAATAGATCGTAGGAATGAATTAGAATGGATTGTACGAATGAATTAGAATGGTTACATTCGTGCGAATGAATTAGAGTGTATCGTACGAATGGATTAGAATGGATAGTGCGAATGAATTAGAATGGATCGTACGAATGAATTAGAATGGATTGTACGAATGAATTAGAATAGATCGTGCGAATGAATTAGAATTTATCGTACGAATGAATTTGAATGGATCGGATGAATGAATTAGAATGGATCGTACGAATGAATTAGAATGGTTACATTCGTGCGAATGAATTAGAATGGATCGTATGAACAAATTAGAATGGATCGTATGAATTAGAATGGATACATTTGTGCGAATGAATTAGAATGGATCGTACGAATGAATTAGAATGGATCGTACGAATGGATTAGAATGGATCGTGCAAATGAATTAGAATGGATTGCACGAATGTATCCATTCTAATCCATTCGTACGAATGGATTAGAATGGATCGTACGAATGAATTAGAATGGATCGTGCAAATGAATTAGAGTGGATCATATGAATAAATTAGAATGGATCGTATGAATAAATTAAAATGGATACATTTGTACGAATGAATTAGAATGGAACATACAATTGAATTAGAATGGATCGTACGAATGAATTAGAATGGATCATGCGAATGAATTTGAATGGATCGTACGAATGAATTAGAATGGATCGAACGAATTAATTAGAATGGATACATTCGAGCGAATGAATTAGAATAGATCGTATGAATGAATTAGAATGGTTCATAGGAATGAATTAGAATGGATCGTGCGAATGAATTAGAATGGATTGTACGAATGAATTAGAATGGATACATTCGTGCGAATGAATTAGAATGGATCGGACGAATGAATTAGAATGGATCGTACGAATGCATTAGAATGTATCGTACGAATGAATTAGAATGGATACATTCGAGCGAATGAATTAGAATGGATCGTGCGATGAATTAGAATGGATCATAGGAATGAATTAGAATAGATCGTGCAAATGAATTATAATGGATACATTCGTGCGAATGAATTAGAATGGATCGTAGGAATGAATTAGAATGGATCGTACGAATGAATTAGAATGGTTAGATTCGTGCGAATGAATTAGAATGGATCATACGTAGGAATGAATTAGAATGGATCGTACGAATATATCCATTCTAATTCATTCGTACGATCCTTTCTAATTCATTCGCACGAATGTATCCATTCTAATTCATTCATATGATCCATTCTAATTCGTTCATACGATCCATTCTAATTCATTCGTACGATCCATTCTAATTCATTCGCACGATCCATTCTAATTCATTCGCACGATCCATTCTAATTCATTCGTACGAATGAATTAGAATGAATCATACGATCCATTCTAATTTATTCGCACAATCCATTCTAATTCATTCGTACGATCCATTCTAATCCATTCGTACGATCCATTCTAATTCATTCGTACGATCCATTCTAATTCATTCTCACAAATGTAACCTTTCTAATTCATTTGTACGATCCATTCTAATTCATTCGTACGATGCATTCTAATCCATTCGTACGATCCATTCTAATCCATTCGTACGATCCATTCTAATTCATTCGCACGAATGTGACCATTCTAATTCATTCGTACGATCCATTCTAATTCATTCCTACGATCCATTCTAATTCATTCGCACGAATGTATCCATTCTAATTCATTTGCATGATCCATTCTAATTCATTCCTATGATCCATTCTAATTCATTCGTACGATCCATTCTAATTCATTCGCTCGAATGTATTTATTCTAATTCATTCGTACGATCCATTCTAATTCGTTTATACGATCAATTCTAATTCGTTCGTACGATCCATTCTAATTCATTCGTACGATCCATTCTAATTCATTCGCACGATCCATTCTAATTCATTCGCACAAATGTATCCATTCTAATTCTTTCGTACGATCCATTCTAATTCATTCGCACAAATGTAACCTTTCTAATTCATTTGTATGATCCATTCTAATTCATTCGTACGATCCATTCTAATTCTTTCGTACGATCCATTCTAATTCATTCGCACGATCTATTCTAATTCATTCGTACAATCCATTCTAATTCATTCGTACGATCCATTCTAATTCATTCGCCCTATCCATTCTAATTCATTCGTACGATCCATTCTAATTCATTCATACGATCCATTCTAATTCATTCGTACAAATGTATCCATCCTAATTCATTCGTACGATCCATTCTAATTCATTCATACGATCTATTCTAATTCTTTCGCACGAACGTATCCATTCTAATTCATTCGCACAATCCAATCTAATTCAAACGTACTATCCATTCTAATTCATTCACATGATGTATTCTAATTCATTCGAGCGAATGAATTAGAACGGATCGTACGAATGAATTAGAATGGATCGTGTGAATGAATTAGAATGGATCGTGTTTGGGGGATTTTTCCTGGTCCTTGCGAGGTACCTGTAAGACCAAGAAAAGAGAAACGTGAGAACGGCTGGCTCCCTTAGGAGCGCAGACCCTCCGACGCTCAAGTCAGTTATGGTAGCACAACGGAGAGCTGTTGTATACCAAAGTGGTAGTGAAAGGGATTTCGAACCTGTACTTTGTAGCCTGGGGGTGTGCATTTATAGACATGGGCGACCTATCGAGCTACGACGCGTGGAAGCTCTTTCCGGCACCTTCTAGGCCCCCACGTTCTAGCCTTCAATAGTTTCTGACAGTTCTTGGAACTTGGACCCCTGACATTCTTTGTCGTCTAGCTCGTCTGACGAAGTAGTGGGGGACAGCAGCTGCTGTTCTGTTGCCGCCATAGGAATCTTCTAGAATGTTCAAGTCTAGGAGGTCTCAAACTGACTCTGACGGGCTTCCGTGGACTGCAATCGTCCACGTAGCTTCAGTGGGTTCTCGACACCTGGTAATCTTTATGCTGCTTTTACTGGGGGGTAATCTCAGGGAAAAAGCAAAGGCCAGCTCGCCCGATACTGCTCCGTCCTTTTGCCCATATTTATCAAGAGTTGGACCTCATGGGAGCAACCTCTTCGATAAACAGGGGTCTAGGCGAGCTTTGGCGAGCTCATGAGCAAGCATGGGCGAGCTCCTGGGTGAGCTTGGGCGAACTCCTGGGCGAGCTTGGGCGAGCTCCTGTGCGAGCTAGGCGAGCTCCTGAGCGAGCATGGCGAGCTCCTAAATGAGCTTAGGCGAGCTCTTGTGCGAGCTAGGCGGGCTCATGAGCGAGCATGGCGAGCTCCTGGACGAGCTAGACGAGCTCCTGGGCGAGCATGGCGAGCTCCTGGACGAGCTTGGGCGATCTCCTTCGCGCTCTAGGCGAGCTCCTGAGCGAGCATGGCGAGCTTCTGGACGAGCTTGGGGGATCTCCTTCGCGCTCTTTGTCTAAGCCATTTATCGAATTTGGGCGTGTCATTGTGGGGACTGGGGGTGCGAGCTGTACTCAGATACAAGGTGTCCATCCAGCTCATCTCCTTCGCGCTCTTTGTCTAAGCCATTTATCGAATTTGGGCGTGTCATTGTGGGGACTGGGGGTGCGAGCTGTACTCAGATACAAGGTGTCCATCCAGCTCCCTGTGGGGGCGAGCTCCTGAAGGGCTGAGAGGGCGATCTCCTTGCGAGGGTTCCAACTCCTGGACGGGCTATCCAAGATATGTGGTTTTTGACTACCCCCAACATTACCCCCTCCTGAGGGAGTGATCGAGGATACTCGACGCTTGCTCAGGAGTCTTAGTGAGTTCCTATCCCTCGTAATGTGCCTGATATCAATGTCTGTTGCAACAGTTTCCTGACGGGGAGGAGATAGTAGCTACGGGCGATCTGCGTCGAGAGCTTTGACTGCCAGTACTTCACAAACGCTGGGCGGGCCACGAGCGTCAGCCACGAGCGATCTCCTTCCGATGCGAGCTTGTCATATGCGGCCAGGGTCTGCGTCGGGCGAGCTGCGGGCACCTGCCGCGAGCGATCTGCACCGAGAGTTTTGACTGCCAGTACTTCACAAACGCTGGGCGGCCCACGAGCATCAGCCACGAGCGATCTCCTTCCGATGCGAGCTTGTCACACGCGGCCAGGGTCTGCGTCGGGCGAGCTGTGGACAACTGCCGCGAGCGATCTTGTGACTTGGGTATCGTACCAAATCTCCAACGGTCGCTTCGTCTTAAATGCGACGCGAGACTCAATGCTGATACAACGAATCTCATCATGAGATCTCGATCGGCGCGAGACACGTGTCTCCTCCTTATTCGTTCTTCTTCTGTCAGTAAATGATAGTGTTGGCGCCGGCGCAGCTTTTTCCACGCGTGGCCCATGTGGTGCTTGACGATTGGAAGGGAACGAGCTGTCGCTTCGTCTGTTGTCACGTCGCCTCGCTCAGCGCGCTCGGGCATTAACTGCGGCCCGATTCACCTGTCTCTCATTTGCCTATAAATAGGGGAAGGGGGACGATTTTTTACCGCTGCGTGAAAACAGCTCTCCCTTCTCCCATAACTTTCTCAACTCGCAGCTCGCTTGCGCCCTCTTGCTCTCATGGCTTCCTCTGCTGCCGCTTCTTCTTCAGCCACTGCTGCTGCTGCTGCGATCTCCCGGGAGGAGCCTCTCGATGTCGCCCCCATCTCGGTGCTTGCTCCGGGCACCGAGAAAGAGGCTCCTCCCAAGGAGCCCGCCGTCCTCTGGTTCAACGACATCGGGGGCGTGCCTGTCCCCGAGAGTCTACGGACAGCGGCGGGCATCCCCCAAGAGTTCGACATCCTCCCTTTCCCGAGATCGGGGAGACCGCTCTCCGGAACTGCGGTCTCCGTGGGGCAAATATGGTCAGGGCTCCGACTGCCCCTGAACCATCTAGCCAGCGAGCTCCTGGAGCTGGCGGGCTTATGCCCCGCTCAGCTCCCAGGCAACTCGTGGGGGATTCTCTACGGGCTTTCTCGAATCGAGGAAGCCCTTAACGTGAGGATCCCCCTGGCCTATCTCCTGAAGAAGTGGTCCCTCAAGCCAGGGACAGTCTTCAGCGAGGTCGACTGCGGCCACTACTACCTCGCAGGCCGCCCCGGCGAGGTGCTGCCCTTCTCCGCGGTCGAGAACAAAGACCGTTATTGGAAGGAGTATCCGTTCGTGATCGAGGGCAATTGGCGAGGTCCCTGCGCCGGAGTCCGCTCTCTTCCCGGCAGACCGCCTCTGCCGGTCTTCAAGGAGATCGCGGAGTATCGCCCTAAGGGGAAGAAATGTATCTCCGGGACCCAGGAGCAAGCTCTCGACAAGGCGATCCTGGAGTTCCTCGGCGGGCGGACTCCCGAGAAGATCCTGGCCCCGGACTTCTCCTTCCTCTGGAAGGATCTCCGGACGGGCACCATCATGACCCGCCAGAAGGTTATGCGCAAGAAGGTGGTGGTCTCTCGCCGCACCGGGGCGACCTCCCAGGCTGCTGCCGCGCCCTCCGGTGTCGGCACCTCTTCGACGAGGAAGGGGAAGAAGAAGCGGGCTTCTCCGATTAGGCTCGCCGATGAAGACACCATCGACATGATCCGCGAGGAGGATATTCCCTCGCCGCCGCCTCCATCCCGCGAGGTTGCCCCAGGTCAGGCGAACTCCCCCTTCATTTCCAATCCCCCCACGCGTTCCTCAGTTTCGGAACCCCCACGACGTCAAGTTGTGATGGTCGACCCTGAGGACCCGCGCGTCGAGCTCCTCCTTGGCATGGCGGAGGTGGAAACCCCAATGGCCGAGGTGCTGATGCGTGGGTTCCCGGGCGACCTTTCTAAACCTCTCTATGTCGCGGTAATGACCCCAGAGATGGAGGGCGCCCATATAAAGAAGAAGAAGAAGAAGGCTCCAGCAGCCCGCCCATTGGCGGAGGACGTCGTCGTTCGCAAGGCTCGTGAAGCCTACGAACGAGCCATTGAGGACAGGAGGAAAGCCGCCCTCGATGAAGCGGGCTTAGCATCGGGCGAGGATTCCAGCGACGAGTCCAGCTCGGAAGAAGAGGAGCCGCGGTCTCTCGAGGACGAGCCCGCTTCTACGATAGCGAGGCCTCCCCTGCCCTTCGAGGGATCGGCGCCAACGAGCCCGCTGCCTTCTGCACCCGCTCAGGCCAAGACCTCGGCACCGGCTGCTCCTGCCCCTAGCACGCCCGCGTCCGAGCCCGCACCGTTACCCGCGGCCGCTGCTTCGAGCGCGCCTGTATCCGAGCCTCCTAGCACGCCCGCGCCCGAGCTTGCGCCCGCGCCCTCTGTCGCTAGTGCGCCTGTGCTCGAGCCCGCACATCCTGCCCCCGAGCCCTCGCCCGCGCCTGTGCCTGCGCCCGAGCTCGGACCCGTGTCCGAGCCTGCGCCCGCGAACGAGCCTGCTCCTGCGTCCGGGCCCGCGCCTGTGCCCGCGCCTGAGCCCGCGCCTGCGCACGAGCCCGCGTCCAGCACGCCCGAGCCCGCGCTCGCGCCTGAGCCCTTGCCTACGCCCGAGCCCGCGCCTGCGCCCGAGCCTGCGTCCAGCACGCCCGCGCCTGAGCTCGCGCCTGAGCCCGCACCTGCCACTCTTGAGGTTCCCCCTCTCCCTGAGCTGGGCAGGTTGGCCTATTGGTCTCCGGACCTAGGGGCCATCCTGGACGACTTTCCGAGCTCCAGCTCGGAAGCCTCGGACCCGGACCTGCCGGGGCGAAGGGGAGCCGCCGTGCCTTCCCCTATCAACGAAGGGATTGCCGGCGCTCAAGGGGCCGAGCCCGCTGCTGCCTCCATCAGTGCGCCCCCTCCAGCTGCTCCCACCGAGGCGAGCCAAGCGGGCTCCTCCACTGGCGGTCCTGAGCGCGCCCCTTTCTTCATGCGGGAGATCCTGGGGCGCAATATCTTTGCCCGGACTCCCTACATCGATCTCATCAACCGACTGCTTGAGGTAAGACTACCTCCACTACACCTTTGTCCCCAAACTCCTGCTGTTACTCTTAACTCAAACTGTTCGCCCTTTTCGCAGGCAGAGCGGGTCAACCGGGCTCTCGCCGATGAGGTTGCAGGCATCGCGGGGGATACTGTCGCTCTCTACGATGACACTCTCCATGACTCGGAGAGGAGAGTAGATGAGTACATTCTCCGAATCCGCCAAATGGACCGGTCAGGCGAGCTGCGGGCTGAAGTGGACCGACTGCGCCAGCAGGTCGCCTCCTCTAACACGGAGGTCAACGAACTGCGCCAGCGGGCCGCCACCTTCACCACCACGCTAGCTTCGGTTGAGGACGCCCGCGACCTCGCCCTATCCGATGCGCAGGCCGCCCAGAAGGAAATCTCCGAGCTTCAACGTCAGTTGGCGGCCTCTAGGGATGAGATCGCGTCTCTGAGGGAGACGCATTTCCAGGACCTCCACTCTCAGCAACGCCGCCTCCAGGCGCAACTCAACGAGCTTCTGCGGAAAGGCGCGATTGACGCCATCGAGAAGTACAAGGCCGAAAGGTTGAAAAAGAGGAAGCGCGGCGGTGACGACGAGGGCGCTGGCGCGGGCCCAGCTTAAGTTGTATCTCTGTAATCTTTGATTTAATGAATGAAATGAAACTTTTTGAGTCCGCTTGTTTCCATTTCTTTCTCTATCTTGATTTCGAGTCCGTTCTAGGAATTCGCAGCGATCTCGAGAGTGATACCCCGGGCGAGGCAGCTAAATCGATTCAACCCTTTTTATTTTTAAAGTATATGCAAACGAAAAACTTCGGCATGCTCGTAAAAATTCAAGTCTCTGAGCCCGGAAAACGTTTAAGCAAAACAAAGGATTTTCAAAAAAAACTTCCCTACACTCAGAGACTAAAAACCATTTTTATTTTTAAATAAAACTAATAAGTGCTAGCTGCCCCCTGCCCGGTTAATTTCTCTCGATGGTCCTGTTCGGCGGGCTCGCCCTTCGAGGGGTACGCCAACGCCAGGATGCTTCCGTTCATGGCAGATGAACGCGAAGGATCCTGGTTAGGCTTAGAGTCCACTTGGCAGCGGACTTCCCCGGGAAGCTCAAGGTCGCCCATTGGCTGCCTCTGAGGATCCCGGTCTAGCTTTAAGTCCGCAAAACGGCGGACTGCCCCGGGAAGCTCAAGGTCGCCCACTGGCTGCCTCTGAGGATCCCGGTCTTGCTTTAAGTCCGCACAACGGCGGACTGCCCCGGGAAGCTCAAGGTCGCCCACTGGCTGCCTCTGAGGATCCCGGTCTTTAAGTCCGCACAATGGCGGACTGCCCCGGGAAGCTCAAGGTCGCCCAATGGCTGCCTCTGAGGATCCCGGTCTCGCTTTAAGTCCGCACAACGGCGGACTACCCCGGGAAGCTCAAGGTCGCCCACTGGCTACCTCTGAGGATCCCGGTCTTGCTTTAAGTCCGCACAACGGCGGACTGCCCCGGGAAGCTCAAGGTCGCCCACTGGCTGCCTCTGAGGATCCCGGTCTTGCTTTAAGTCCGCACAACGGCGGACTGCCCCGGGAAGCTCAAGGTCGCCCACTGGCTGCCTCTGAGGATCCCGGTCTTGCTTTAAGTCCGCACAACGGCGGACTGCCCCGGGAAGCTCAAGGTCGCCCAATGGCTGCCTCTGAGGATCCCGGTCTTGCTTTAAGTCCGCACAACGGCGGACTGCCCCGGGAAGCTCAAGGTCGCCCACTGGCTGCCTCTGAGGATCCCGGTCTTGCTTTAAGTCCGCACAACGGCGGACTGCTTTGTAGATCAAGCGAGCTCTTGGTGCTGCGAGCTTTCGGGTGGAATTCTTTGTGGAAAACCCCATCATTCATTCAAAACCCCATCATAAAGAAAATTTACAAAGATTTCCTTAGGCATAGAACTTGCGAAGGTGCAAAGCATTCCAAGGCCGCTCTAACAGGTCACCTTCAGCGGTCATCAACTGGTAAGCCCCCGAGCCACGCGCTTCGCGTATTATGTAGGGGCCCTCCCAGTTCGCCGCGAGCTTCCCTGCATTAGGCTCCTGCGTGTTTGCGAACACCTTTCTCATCACCATGTCCCCGGCTTTGAATGCCCGATGGCGGACTCTTTTGTCGTAGGCGCGCTTCATTTCTTGTCGGTACCCAGCGAGATGTAGATTGGTGCGCTCTCGTCTTTCTTCGAGCTGGTCGAGGGAGTCGGCGAGCAGAGCGTCGTTATCGACCTCACCTGCAGCAAGCTTTCTTTCCGTTGGCAGCTCGGCTTCGATGGGCAGCACGGCTTCACACCCGTAAGTTAGGCTGAAAGGCGATTCGTCGGTTGAACGACGTGGAGTGGTACGATAAGCCCACAGCACGCCGTCGAGCTCCTGCTCCCACAGTCCTTTCTTCCCTTCCAACCTTTTCTTGAGGTTGTCTAAGATTACTCGGTTCGTAGCTTCGGCCTGCCCGTTGCTTTGAGGGTACCTCGGGGACGAGAATCTTAGGTCGACTCCATATTCAACACAAAAGCTTCTGATCAAGCGATTGTCGAACTGGCGACCATTGTCGGTGATGAGCACTCGGGGCAGCCCAAAGCGGCAGAAGATATTCTTCCAGAGGAAGTCCTTGACTTGTTTCTCACCAATCTTAGCTAGTGGGACCGCTTCCACCCATTTGGTGAAGTAGTCCGTAGCTACTAAGATGAATTTCTTCTGCCGGGTAGACACAGGGAAAGGTCCCACAATGTCCATTCCCCATTGCTGGAAAGGCCAGGGGCTCGCTAATGGGTGAAGTTCTTCTGCGGGCATATGGTTCGTCGTAGCGTGCTTCTGGCATTGGATGCACCTCCGGGCGATCTTCAAAGCGTCCTGCTCCAGAGTGGGCCACCAGTATCCTTGCCTTCGAACTTTCGCAGCTAGAGATCGCCCACCAGCGTGGTTTCCCAGCTCGCCAGAGTGGATGCAATTTAGTACTTCTTCGATCTCCGGGCTCTCGATGCAACGAAGATTCGGCCTGCCGAAAGATCTTCGAAAAAGGCGATCCCAGCGAATGAGATAGTGACCAGCACATTTCTCCATTCGCCGAGATTCCTCTCTATCCCCCGGAAGCTCGCCCTTCTGAAGAAAACGAAGGATGGGAGCGATCCACCCGCCAGGAGATACGTCGGCAGAAACTTGGTTAACAGCGGGCTCCGCCAGCTGAAGCCGAGACTGATTTTGGACCTCAATGAGAATCTGCCGAGCTTCTGATGTTCCCAGCAAGGAGGCGGCGTTTGCCAAGGCATCAGCTCGCCTATTATCGGTTCGCGGAATTTGCTCGAAAGAGATCTTTTCGAACTCCGCAGCCTTGCTCTTCACCAGATCCACGTAGATCGCCATTCGTGCATCCCGGGAGGCGTACTCCCCATTGATTTGGCAAATAATTAGCTGGGAATCACTAAAGACTTTCAAGCGTTTGGCGCCTACCTCTTGAGCGAACTCCAGACCAGCCAGTAACACCTCGTACTCCGCTTCATTGTTGGTAGCGGTGAAATCCAGTCGGACTGATTTCTCGAGCAGCACTTCTTGGGCGATCAGAGCGACCCCGATCCCAGCCCCCAAAGCGTTGGAGGATCCATCGACGAACAATTCCCATCCCGTCGCCTCTGGACGCTTATTTGGAGGACGCTCGCCTTGGTTGTCCAAGAACCTCGCCTTCCCAGGGTGTGCCTCAGTTGGCTCATCCTCCTGGTACTGGACTGGTTCTTCTATGGGGAAGTCTGCCAAGAAATCGGCGAGAGCCTGCCCTTTGACAGCAATTCGAGGGACGTACTCCAATCCATAGGCGGCGAGCTCGGCAGACCATCGATACAACCTGCCGGCTACCGAAGGCCTGGATAGGGCGCTCTTCAGGGGGTGCTCCGTGATGACTTTGACAATATGCGCTGAGAAGTAGGGATGAAGCTTTCTCGCGGTAAGGACCAAGGCCAATGCGACCTTCTCGATTGGTCGATACCGGAGCTCGGCGGGAAGCATCGTGTGGCTCACAAAATAGACAGGCCGCTCTACCTTTGCTTCTTCCACTACCAGGACCCCGCTTACGGCGTTCTCCGTGACTGCGAGATACACGCCAAGCTCGGCGCCATCTTTTGGTGCCGCTAGGATCGACGGGCTCGCAAGATAGTCCTTGATCTTCTGAAAGGCGCGCTCGCAATTTTCATCCCAGTAAATGCTCGCTCCTTTTCGCAGCAGCTCGAAAAGAGGTCGGCAATTGTCTGAGGATTTGGATATAAACCGGTTGAGCGCGGCGATTCGTCCGCTCAATCTCTGGACTTCTTGCCGGGTTCTTGGTGCGGGCATTTCGACAAGTGCTCGGATTTGCCCAGGGTCGGCCTCGATCCCCCTGTGGGTGACCAGGTACCCGAGGAATTTCCCCGACGTCACTCCGAATGCGCACTTCGCTGGGTTCAGCCTCATTCGGTACTTTCTCAGTATCTCGAAGGTTTCGCGGAGGTCGGCGACATGCCCTCCTCGCTCTCGACTTTTTACCAGAAGGTCGTCAACATAAACCTCGACATTTCTGCCGATCTGATTTTTAAACATTTGAGTGACTAACCTTTGGTAGGTCGCTCCAGCGTTCTTGAGTCCGAAGGGCATCACTCGATAGCAGTACAGCTTCTGATAGCCCGCTCCGGAGTAGAAAGCGGTCTTCTCTTGATCCTCGGGATGGAGGGGTATTTGGTTGTACCCTGAGTATCCATCCATGAAGGACAGAGCTCGGAACCCGACAGCTGCGTCGACCAGTGCGCCGATTCTCGGAAGAGGAAATCCGTCCTTCGGGCATGCCTTGTTGAGGTCGGAGAAGTCAATGCACACCCTGACCGCTCCGCTCTTCTTAGGTACCGCCACGATATTGGAGATCCACTCGGGGAAGTGCGCCTCGCGGATGAAGCCGGCTCGCTCCAGCTTATCTATCTCCGCCGCCATTGCAACGGACTTCGCAGCAGGTATGTGCCGAGCTTTCTGCTTGACCGGCGGGAACTCCTTCACGGTGTGCAGACGATGACAGGCGACCTCCGGGTCAATCCCTGGCATGTCCGCGAAGCTCCAGGCAAATACGTCGCGGTATTCCCTGAGCAAGCTGGTTAGGGCTAGGACCTCGCCCTCGGTTAACGAGGTCCCGAGACTAACAATTCTTGGCCCTTCTTTGTCGCCAATATCGATCTCTTGAAGTAGTTCGGCAACCGGAAAACTTCCTCTCTTGGGGGTTGTTAGGCGGCCTTCCTCCAACTTAAGATCCGCACCGCTCCCACCCGAGGATGGAGTAGGGGACTTAGGCGAGGAGGCCCCTGACGGGCTCCCCAGGAGCTCGCTCATACCGAGCGGTAATTGCTAGGAGGGTGCGGGCCTCTTGGCCTCGGCGACCTCCATGTCCATGAGGTGAGGAGCATCCTGCTCGCATCTGGTTGCGGTTACCTGATCACCCCGAACGACCACGACCCCACTCGCGGTTGGGAATTTGAGGGCCTGATGGTTGGGTGAAGATACCGCCTTCATCTGCCTTAGCCAAGGCCGCCCAAGGATGGCGTTAAAGGCCGAATTCCCGTCGACTACCGCGAAGCGGACTTGGCGAACTTCCGGGCCCGCTGTCACGGTAAGGGTTATCTCTCCCGCTACTTTGGCGACCTCACCGGTGAATCCACTGAGGGAGCTCGTCGAGGGAGACAAGTCGGCGAGTCTCAAACCCATTCGCAGGTAGGCCGACAGAAAGAGGATGTCAACGGTGCTCCCTGAATCCACCAGAGCTCGCCTCACCTCGATGTTTGCCATCATCAGGCGTACGACGAGGGGGTCATTGTGGGGCGCGACAACCCCAGCCATGTCGTCCTCCGAAAACCAGAGGAAATCGCGGGCTTCCACCCTTGGTGCTTGAAGTAAAGTAGGAGTTAGCGAGACAGAAAATACCTTCTGCGCCCGCTCCATCTCCCTGACTCGCCGGCGGGCTTCATTACTTGATCTGGGGCCGCTCAGCCGCCCGCTAATGGTGTGGCAGATCGCCGGTCCTCCCGGGGGAGGCGGAGGTAAAGCGGGCTCCGCGAGTCCTGGGCGATCTCCCTCCCGAGGAGCTCGCTCTGGAATCACCTCGAACCTCCTCGGGAGCGAGATGAACTGGCTCAAGTGCCCCAAGGTGACCAAATCCTCCAGGTGGTTTTTCAGAGCTCGGCATCTGTTAGTGTGATGCCCAGGGCTTCGATGAAAAGCGCACCGCCGCGAGTTGTCGGTAGAGCCGGGCTCTCCGATCTGTAGGGGTGGTGGGTACTGGAAGAAAGGCTCATTCCGAATCTGATAGAAAATTTGCCCCGGCGAGTGGGTCAGCACGGTGAAGTCCCGCTCCCCGGGTCCAGGAGGCAGGCGCCAGTTCGCCGGCCTTCCAGCGACCACCGCGGGTACTTCAGCGGGCAGTACTGCAGGAGCTGCGGATGGTCCGGGCAAGGGTACCGTAAGTGGCACCTCCCTCCTCTCCACGGCCTTAACGACAAGAGGTCGCAAAGCCGGAGGAGGTCGCTGCTCTACTGCCTTTCCCTTCCGATCTAGCACCGCATCCTCAAGCTTGATGTGCTGCTGGACCAGAGCGAATAGTTCGACCATTGTGCGAGGGTCCTTAATCACCAGGGCGTCATGAAGCTTGCCCCCCTCGGGGAGGGCGCTTCTGAAGGCACTCACCGCGGTACGATCCTGGCCCGCCGCGTCTTCCAGAGCGAGGTAAGCGCTTCGGAATCGCGTTGCGAAGTATCGGAGCGTTTCGCGAGCTCCCATGGCCAGAGTAAACAGAGATTCGATCCTCTTCGGGGGCTGCCTGTTGCAGCGATACTGCTCCAGGAATAGCCTAGAGAGAGTTGGAAAGTTGGGGATCACGCCGGACGGCAGCTTGTGGAACCAATTCAATGCCGATCCGGTCAGACTGCTTGGGAACGCGCGACACAGGACATGGTCATGGTCCCGGAAAAATAGAAGTTTCCTGTAGGCCAAGAGATGGTCGACGGGATCTTGCGACCCGTCGAACAATACAAACTTCGGGGGGGTCTAGTGGTGTGGAAAACCCCCTTGATGGACCTCGCTGGTGAAAGGCGAGCTTCCTCCGTGGGCGGCGAGGTCCTCCAGTAAATCCACTAGCGCACTAGGTCGCTGCCAGTGCCCGGGGAGAAATCCCAAAGGCGGCTGCGCAGGTCCTAGGCGCTCGTGTGCACTCCCTCTAGGAAGGTTCGGATCCACCCCACGGCGACCCTCGGGAGCCACCAATCGGCGGCCTCCTGGCTGCTCGCGCGCGGATCCCTTCAGCGAAGCGGTTGGTCTGTGGGAGGCCGTCACCTCTCGAGGTTCGGAAGGTAGAGTCACCGCGGGCTCTTTCCCTCGTCGCCGATGGCGCGGGTCGCGATCCCTTTCTTGAGACCTCGCCTCCGATCCGTCAGAGTCGACGCTCCGGCTACGTCGGCGAGGGATGGTCGCACGCGAGGTCGCCTGGTTGCTGGACCGCTGGGTTACCAGCTTCTGTAACCTTGTGAGCGGGGTCTCCTTCGCTCCACGCATGGCCATCCTCTCAACCGGAGGTTCCGGGCGGGAAGTTCGCCGTGCTGGGACGGTCGTGGGCAGACGCGACGAGACGGGAGGTCGCACGGGGGACGCGGGCCTCGAAGGTCCTGACCGCCGGCTAGCCGCCGGAGCCAGACGCAAGCGCGTCAACTCCTCCATCATCGCCCGCTGGGTGGCCAACATCTCTAACAGGAGCTGGTCACTGAGCGGGACAAAGGGCGGGGGAGTCTCAGCGGGGGGTTCGCTGTGCACAGACCCCATACGGGCCCTCGCCCGTCGGCGCCCCCTTGTCGCCGGAGCCATCTTTGGGGTTATGAAGGCCGTCGACGCACAACCGTATGGTCGTGGGCGTTCTCACAGGAACCAGTCAAGATCCCACAGACGGCGCCAAATGTTTGGGGGATTTTTCCTGGTCCTTGCGAGGTACCTGTAAGACCAAGAAAAGAGAAACGTGAGAACGGCTGGCTCCCTTAGGAGCGCAGACCCTCCGACGCTCAAGTCAGTTATGGTAGCACAACGGAGAGCTGTTGTATACCAAAGTGGTAGTGAAAGGGATTTCGAACCTGTACTTTGGAGCCTGGGGGTGTGCATTTATAGACATGGGCGACCTATCGAGCTACGACGCGTGGAAGCTCTTTCCGGCACCTTCTAGGCCCCCACGTTCTAGCCTTCAATAGTTTCTGACAGTTCTTGGAACTTGGACCCCTGACATTCTTTGTCGTCTAGCTCGTCTGACGAAGTAGTGGGGGACAGCAGCTGCTGTTTTGTTGCCGCCATAGGAATCTTCTAGAATGTTCAAGTCTAGGAGGTCTCAAACCGACTCTGACGGGCTTCCGTGGACTGCAATCGTCCACGTAGCTTCAGTGGGTTCTCGACACCTGGTAATCTTTATGCTGCTTTTACTGGGGGGTAATCTCAGGGAAAAAGCAAAGGCCAGCTCGCCCGATACTGCTCCGTCCTTTTGCCCATATTTATCAAGAGTTGGACCTCATGGGAGCAACCTCTTCGATAAACAGGGGTCTAGGCGAGCTTTGGCGAGCTCATGAGCAAGCATGGGCGAGCTCCTGGGTGAGCTTGGGCGAACTCCTGGGCGAGCTTGGGCGAGCTCCTGTGCGAGCTAGGCGAGCTCCTGAGCGAGCATGGCGAGCTCCTAAATGAGCTTAGGCGAGCTCTTGTGCGAGCTAGGCGGGCTCATGAGCGAGCATGGCGAGCTCCTGGACGAGCTAGACGAGCTCCTGGGCGAGCATGGCGAGCTCCTGGACGAGCTTGGGCGATCTCCTTCGCGCTCTAGGAGAGCTCCTGAGCGAGCATGGCGAGCTTCTGGACGAGCTTGGGCGATCTCCTTCGCGCTCTTTGTCTAAGCCATTTATCGAATTTGGGCGTGTCATTGTGGGGACTGGGGGTGCGAGCTGTACTCAGATACAAGGTGTCCATCCAGCTCATCTCCTTCGTGCTCTTTGTCTAAGCCATTTATCGAATTTGGGCGTGTCATTGTGGGGACTGGGGGTGCGAGCTGTACTCAGATACAAGGTGTCCATCCAGCTCCCTGTGGGGGCGAGCTCCTGAAGGGCTGAGAGGGCGATCTCCTTGCGAGGGTTCCAACTCCTGGACGGGCTATCCAAGATATGTGGTTTTTGACTACCCCCAACAGATCGTACGAATGAATTAGAATGGATACATTTCTGCGAATGAATTAGAATGGATCGTACGAATGAATTAGAATGGATCATACGAATGAATTAGAATGGATCGTGCGAATGAATTAGAATGGATCATGCGAATAAATTAGAATGGATACATTCGTGCGATCCATTCTAATTCATTCGCACGATCCATTCTAATTCATTCGCACAATCCATTCTAATTCATTCGCACGAATATCCATTCTAATTCATTCGCACGATCCATTCTAATTCATTCGTACGGTCCATTCTATTTTATTCGCAATAATGTATCCATTCTAATTTATTCGCACGATCCATTCTAATTCGTACGAATGAATTAGAATGGATCATAGGAATGAATTAGAATGGATCATGCAAATGAATTAGAATGGATACATTCGTGCAAATGAATTAGAATGGATCGTAGGAATGAATTAGAATGGATCGTACGAATGAATTAGAATGGTTACATTCGTGCGAATGAATTAGAATGGATCGTACGAATGGATTAGAATGGATCGTACGAATGGATTAGAATGGATCGTACGAATGAATTAGATTGGATCGTACAAATGAATTAGAATGGATCGTACAAACGAATTAGAATGGATCGTACGAATGAATTCGAATGGATCATAGGAATGAATTAGAACGGATCATGCGAATGAATTAGAATGGATTGTACGAATGAATTAGAATGGATACATTCGTGCGAATGAATTAGAATGGATCGTACGAATGAATTAGAATGGATCGTGCGAATGAATTAGAATGGATAGTGCGAATGAATTAGAATTGATCATACGAATGAATTAGAATGGATCGTACGAATGAATTAGAATGGATCGTGCGAATGAATTAGAATGGATCGTACGAATAAATTAGAATGGATACATTTGAGCGAATGAATTAGAATGGATCATACGAATGAATTAGAATGGATACATTTGTGCGAATGAATTTGAATGGATTGCACGAATTGAATTAGAATGGATCATACGAATGAATTAGAATGGATCGTGCGAATGAATTAGAATAGATCATACGAATGAATTAGAATGGATCGTACGAATGAATTAGAATGGACCATATGAAAGAATTAGAATGGATCGTCTGAACGAATTAGAAAGGATCGTACGAATGAATTAGAATGGATACATTCGAGCGAATGAATTAGAATGGATGGTACGAATGAATTAGAATGGATCGTATGAATAGATTTGAATGGATCGTACGAATGCATTAGAATGGATCGTGCGAATGAATTAGAATGTATCGTACAAATAAATTAGAATGGATCATACGAATCTATTAAAATGGATCGTATGAATGAATTAGAATAAATCGTACGATCCATTCTAATTCATTCGTCCGATCCATTCTAATTCATTCGCACGAATGTATCCATTCTAATTCATTCGTACAATCCATTCTAATTCATTCGCACGATCCATTCTAATTCATTCGTATGATCCATTCTAATTCATTCCTACGATCTATTCTAATTCATTCGCTCGAATATATCCATTCTAATTCATTCGTTCGATCCATTCTAATTCATTCGTACGATCCATTCTAATTCATTCGTACGATCCATTCTAATTCATTCGTACGATTCATTCTAATTCATTCGCACGATCCATTCTAATTCATTCCTACGATCTATTCTAATTCATTCGCTCAAATGTATCCATTCTAATTCATTCGTTCGATCCATTCTAATTCATTCGTACGATCTATTCAAATTCATTCGCATGATCCATTCTAATTCATTCGTACGATCCATTCTAATTCATTCTCACGAATGTAACCATTCTAATTCATTTGCACGATCCATTCTAATTTATTCATAAAATCCATTCTAATCTATTCGTACGATCCATTCTAATTCATTCGTACAAATGAATTAGAATAGATCGTACGAATGAATTAGAATGGATTGTATGAACGAATTAGAATGGATCGTATGAACGAATTAGAATGGATAAATTCGAGCGAATGAATTAGAATGGATCATATGAATGAATTAGAATAGATCCTACGAATGAATTAGAATACATCATGTGAATGAATTAGAATGGATCGTACGTTTGAATTAGATTGGATTGTGTGAATGAATTAGAATGGATACATTCGTGCGAATGAATTAGAATAGATCGTATGAATGAATTAGAATGGATCATACGAATGAATTAGAATGGATTATACGAATGGATTAGAATGGATATATTTGAGCGAATGAATTAGAATGGATCGTACGAATGAATTAGAATGGATCATAGGAATGAATTAGAATGGATCATGCAAATGAATTAGAACGGATACATTCGTGCGAATGAATTAGAATGGATCGTAGGAATGAATTAGAATGGATCGTACGTATGAATTAGAATGGTTACATTCGTGCGAATGAATTAGAATGGATCGTACGAATGAATTAGAATGGATCGTACGAATGAATTAGAATGAATCATACGAATGAATTAGAATGGATCGTACGAATGAATTAGAATGGATACATTCGTGTGAATGAATTAGAATGGATCATACGAATGAATTAGAATGGATCGTACGAATGAATTAGAATGGATCGTACGAATGAATTAGAATGGATCGTATGAATGAATTAGAATGGATCGTGCGAATGAATTAGAATGGATCGTACGAATGAATTTGAATGGATTGTACGAACGAATTAGAATGGATCATATGAATGAATTAGAATGGATCGTACGAATGGATTAGAATGGATCATGTGAATGAATTAGAATGGATTGTACGAATGAATTAGAATAGATCGTACGAATGAATTAGAATGGATACATTCGAGCGAATGAATTAGAATGGATCGTACGAATGAATTAGAATGGATCATAGGAATGAATTAGAATGGATCGTACTAATTCATTTGTACGATCAATTCTAATTTATTCGTACGATCCATTCTAATCCATTCGTACGATCCATTCTAATCCATTCGCACGATCCATTCTAATTCATTCGTACGATCCATTCTAATTCATTCGTACGATCCATTCTAACGAATTTGTACGATTCATTCTAATTCATTCGCATAAATATATCCATTCTAATTCATTCGTACGATCCATTCTAATTCATTCGCACGATCCATTCTAATTCATTCGCATAAATATATCCATTCTAATTCATTCATACCATCCATTCTAATTCATTCGCACAATCCATTCTAATTCATTCGCACAAATGTATCCATTCTAATTCATTCGTACAATCCATTCTAATTCATTCGCATGATCCATTCAAATTCATTCGCACGAATGTATCCATTCTAATTCATTTGCACGATCCATTCTAATTCATTCCTATGATCCATTCTAATTCATTCGTACGATCCATTCTAATTCGTTCTTACAATCCATTCTAATTCATTTGAACGATCCATTCTAATTCATTCGTACGATCCATTCTAATCCATTCGTACGATCCATTCTAATCCATTCGTACGGTCCATTCTAATTCATTCGCACGAATGTAACCATTCTAATACATTTGTACGATCCATTCTAATTCATTCCTACGATCCATTCTAATTCATTCGCACGAATATATCCATTCTAATTCATTTGCACGATCCATTCTAATTCATTCCTATGATCCATTCTAATTCATTCGTACGAATTAGAATGGATCGTGCGAATAAATTAGAATGGATATATTCTTGCGAATAAAATAGAATGGACCGTACGAATGAATACATCATGTGAATGAATTAGAATGGATCGTACGTTTGAATTAGATTGGATTGTGCGAATGAATTAGAATGGATACATTCGTGTGAATGAATTAGAATAGATCGTATGAATGAATTAGAATGGATCGTAAGAATGAATTAGAATGGATACATTTGTACAAATGAATTAGAATGGATCGTACGAATGAATTAGAATGGACCGTACGAATGAATTAGAATGGATAATGCAAATGAATTAGAATGGATCGTACGAATGAATTAGAATGGATACATTTGTGCGAATGAATTAGAATGGATCGTGCGAATGAATTAGAATGGATCGTACGAATGAATTAGAATGGATCGTACGAATGAATTAGAATGGATCGTATGAACGAATTATAATGGATCGTACGAATGAATTAGAATGGATACATTCGAGCGAATGAATTAGAATGGATCGTACAAATGAATTAGAATAGATTATAGGAATGAATTAGAATGGATCGTGCAAATGAATTAGAATGGATACATTCATGCGAATGAATTAGAATGGATCGTAGGAATGAATTAGAATGGATCGTACAAATGAATTAGAATGGTTACATTCGTGCGAATGAATTAGAATGGATCGTACGAATGGATTAGAATGGATCGTACGAATGGATTAGAATGGATCGTACAAATGAATTAGAAAGGTTACATTTGTGAGAATGAATTAGAATGGATCGTACGAATGAATTTGAATGGATCGTACGAATGGATTAGTATGGATTGTACGAATGAATTAGAATGGATTGTGCGAATGAATTAGAATGGATACATTTATGCGAATGAATTAGAATGGATCGTACGAATGAATTAGAATGGTTACATTCGTGCGAATGAATTAGAATGGATCGTTTGAATGGATTAGAATGGATCGTACGAATGGATTAGAATAGATCGTATGAATGAATTAGAATGGATTGTACAAATGAATTAGAAAGGTTACATTTGTGAGAATGAATTAGAATGGATTGTAGGAATGAATTAGAATGGATCGTACGAATGAATTAGAATGGTTACATTCGTGCGAATGAATTAGAATGGATCGTACGAATGGATTAGAATGGATCGTACGAATGGATTAGAATGGATCGTATGAATGAATAGAATGGATCGTACAAATAAATTAGAAAGGTTACATTTGTGAGAATGAATTACAATGGATCGTACGAATGGATTAGAATGGATCGTACGAATGAATTAGAATTGTTACATTCGTGTGAATGAATTAAAATGGATCGTACGAATGAATTAGAATGGATCGTACGAATGAATTAGAATGGATCGTACAACTGAATTAGAAAGGTTACATTCGTGTGAATGAATTAGAATGGATCGTACGAATAGATTAGAATGGATCATACAAATGGATTAGAATGGATCGTACGAATGAATCGGAATGGATCGTACGAATAAATTTGAATGGATTGTACGAATGAATTAGAATGGATCATGCAAATGAATTAGAATAGATCGTGCGAATGAATTAGAATGGATTGTGCGAATGAATTAGAATGGATCGTATGAATGGATTAGAACGCATTGTACGAATGAATTAGACATTCGTACAATCCATTCTAATTCATTCAAACGATCCATTCTAATTCATTCGTATGATCCATTCTAATTCATTCCTACGATCCATTCTAATTCATTCGTATGATCCATTCTAACTTATTCGCACAAATGTATCCATTCTAATTCATTTGCACGATCCATTCTAATTCATTCGTACGATCCATTCTAATTCATTCGGTGGATCCATTCTAATTCATTCGTACGATCCATTCTAATTCATTCGCACTATCCATTCTAATTAATTTGCACGATCCATTCTAATTCATTGGCACGATCCATTCTAATTCATTCGCTCGAATGTATCCATTCTAATTCATTCGTACGATCCATTCTAATTCATTCGCACGATCTATTCTAATTCATTTGTATGAATGTATCCATTCTAATTCATTCGCACGATCCATTCTAATTCGTTCGTATGATCCATTCTAATTCATTTGCATGATCCATTCCAATTCACTCGTATGATCCATTCTAATTCATTCGTACGATCCATTCTAATTCATTCGCTCGAATGTATCCATTCTAATTCATTCGTACGATCCATTCTAATTCATTCGTACGATCCATTCTAATTCATTCGTACGATCCATTTGAATCCATTCGTACGATCCATTCGTACGATCCATTCTAATTCATTCGCACGAATGTAACCATTCTAATTCATTCGTACGATCCATTCTAATTCATTCATACAATCCATTCTAATTCATTCGCACGAATGTATCCATTCTAATTAATTCGTACGATCCATTCTAATTCATTCGTATGATCCATTCTTATTCATTCGCACGATCCAGTCTAATTGATTTGCACGATCCATTCTAATTCATTCGCACGAATGTATCCATTCTAATTCATTCGTACGATCCATTCTAATTCATTAATATGATCCATTCTAATTCATTCGTACGATCTATTCTATTTATTTGTACGATCCATTCTAATTCATTCGTACGATCCATTCTAATTCATTCGCACGATCCATTCTAATTCATTCGCACGATCCATTCTAATTCATTCCTACGTATGATCCATTCTAATCTATTCCTATGATCCTTTCTAATTCATTCGTGCGAATGAATTAGATTGCATCGTACGAATGAATTTGACTGGATCGGACGAATGAATTAGAATGGATCGTACGAATGAATTAGAATGGATCAAATGAATGGATTAGAATGGATCGTACGAATGAATTAGAATGGATCGTACAAATGAATTAGAAAGGTTACATTTGTGAGAATGAATTAGAGTGGATCGTACGAATGAATTAGAATGGATCGTACGAATGGATTAGAATGGATCATACGAATGAATTAGAATCGATCGTACGAATGAATTAGAATGGGTCGTGCGAATGAATTAGAATCGATCGTACGAATGAATTAGAATGGATCGTACGAATAAATTAGATCGTACGAATGAACTAGAATGGATCGTACGAATGAATTAAAATGGATACATTCGAGTGAATGAATTAGAATGGATACATTTGTGCGAATGAATTAGAATGGATCGTACGAATGAATTAGAATGGATCGTACGATGCAATCTAATTCATTCGTACAATGCGTTCTAATCCATTCGTACGATCCATTATAATTCATTCGTACGATCTATTCTAATTCATTCGCACGAATGTATCCATTCTAATTCATTCGTACGATCCATTCTAATTCGTTCATACGATCCATTCTAATTCATTCGTACAATCCAGTTTAATTCATTCGTACGATCCATTCTAATTCATTCGTACGATCCATTCTAATTCATTCGTACGATCCATTCTAATTCATTCCTATGATCTATTCTAATCCATTCGTATAATCCATTCTAATTCATTCGTCCGATCCATTCAAATTCATTCGTACGATGCAATCTAATTCATTCGCACAAATGTATCTATTCTAATTCATTCGTACAATGCGTTCTAATCCATTCGTACGAACCATTCTAATCCATTCGTACGATCCATTCTAATCCATTCGTATGATCCATTCTAACTCATTCGTACGATCCATTCTAATTCATTCGCACGATCCATTCTAATTCATTCGCACGATCCATTCTAATTCATTCGCACGATCCATTCTAATTCATTCGCACGAATGTATCCATTCTAATGCATTCGTACGATTCATTCTAATTTATTCGCACGATCCATTCTAATTCATTCGTACGATCCATTCTAATTCATTCGTACTATTCATTCTAATTCATTCGTACGATCCATTCTAATTCATTCGTACGATCCATTCTAATCCATTCAAACGATCCATTCTAATTCATTCGTACGATCCATTCTAATTCATTCTCACAAATGTAACCTTTCTAATTCATTCGCATGATCCATTCTAATTCGTTCGTATGATCCATTCTAATTCGTTCATACGATCCATTCTAATTCATTCGTACGATCCATTCTAATTCATTCGCACGATCTATTCTAATTCATTCGTATGATCAATTCTAATTCATTCGCACGATCCATTCTAATTCATTCGTACGATCCATTCTAATTTATTCGCACGAATGTAACCATTCTAATTCGTTCGCACGATCCATTCTAATTCATTCGTATGATCCATTCTAATTCATTCGTACAATCCATTCTAATTCATTCGTACGATCCATTCTAATCCATTCGTACGATCTATTCTAATTCATTCGTACGATCCATTCTAATCCATTCGTACGATCAATTCTAATTCATTCGCATGATCCATTTTAATTCTTTCTCACGAATATAACCTTTCTAATTCATTTGTATGATGCATTCTAATTCATTCGTACGATCCATTATAATCCATTCGTACGATCCATTCTAATTCATCGCACGATCCATTCTAATTCATTCGCTCGAATGTATCCATTCTAATTCATTCGAATGAATTAGAATGGATCGTGCGAATGAATTAGAATGGATCGTACAAATGAATTAGAAAGGTTACATTTGTGAGAATGAATTAGAATGGATCATACAAATGAATTAGAATGGATCGTACGAATGGATTAGAATGGATCGTACGAATGAATTAGAATGGATCGTACAAATGAATTAGAAAGGTTATATTCGTGAGAATGAATAAGAATGGATTGTGCGAATGAATTAGAATTGATCGTACGATTCATTCTAATTCATTCGTACGATTCTTTCTAATACATTCATATGATCCATTGTAGTTCATTCGCACAAATGTATCCATTCTTGTTCATTCTATTTCATTCGCCCGATCCATTCTAATTCGTTCGCACAATCCATTCTAATTCATTCGCACGAATTATTCTAATTCATTCGTATGAGCAATTCTAATTCATTCGTACGATCCATTCTAATCCATTTGTACGATCCATTCTAATTCATTCGTACGATCCATTCTAATTCATTCTCACAAATGTAACCTTTCTAATTCATTTGTACGATCCATTCTAATTCATTCGCACGATCCATTCTAATTCATTCGAATGAATTAGAATGGATACATTCGAGCGAATGAATTAGAATGGATCGTACGAATGGATTAGAATGGATCGTACGAATGAATTAAAATGGATCATACAAATGAATTAGAAAGGTTACATTCGTGAGAATGAATTAGAATGGATCGTGCGAATGAATTAGAATTGATCGTAAGAATGGATTAGAATGGATCGTACGAATGAATTAGAATGGATCATACGAATGAATTAGAATGGATCGTGCGAATGGATTAGAATGGATCGTACGAATGAATTAGAATGGATCGTAGGAATGAATTAGAATGGATCGTACGAATAAATTAGAATGGTTACATTTGTGCGAATGAATTAGAATGGATCGTACGAATGAATTAGAATGGATCGTACGAATGGATTAGAATGGATCGTACGAATGAATTAGAATTGATCATACGAATGAATTAGAACGGATCGGACGAATGAATTAGAATGGATTGTACGAATGAATTAGAATGGATCATACGAATGAATTAGAATGGATCGTGCGAATGAATTAGAATTGATCATACGAATGAATTAGAATGGATCAGACGAATGAATTAGAATGGATACATTTGTACGAATGAATTAGAATGGATCGTACGAATAAATTAGAATGGAAACACCAAATGAGTTAGAATGGATCATACGAATGAATTAGAATGGATCGTACGAATGAATTAGAATGGATTGTGCGAATGAATCTGAATGGATTGTATGAATGAATTACAATGGATCGTACGAATGAATTAGAATGGATCGTACGAATGAATTAGAATGGATCGTACAAATGGATTAGAATGGATTGTACGAATGAATTAGAATGGATATATTCGAGCGAATGAATTAGAATAGATCGTAGGAATGAATTAGAATGGATCATACGAATGAATTAGAATGGATCATACGAATGGATTAGAATGGATCATACGATGTACGAATGAATTAGAATGGATTGTGCGAATGATTAGAATGGATCATACGAATGAATTAGAATGGATTGTGCGAATGATTAGAATGGATCATACGAATGAATTAGAATGGATACATTCGAGCGAATGAATTAGAATGGATCATACGAATGAATTAGAATGGATCGTACGAATGAATTAGAATGGATCGTACGTTTGAATTAGAATGGATCGTACGAATGAATTAGAATTTATCATAGGAATGAATTAGAATGGATCGTGCAAATGAATTAGAATGGATACATTCGTGCGAATGAATTAGAATGGATCGTAGGAATGAATTAGAATGGATCGTACGAATGAATTAGAATGGTTACATTCGTACGAATGAATTAGAATGGATACATTCGAGCGAATGAATTAGAATGGATACATTCGAGCGAATGAATTAGAATGGATACATTCGAGCGAATGAATTAGAATGGATCGTACGACCCATTCTAATCATACGTACAATCCATTCTAATTTATTCGTACGATCCATTCTAATCCATCGTGCGAATGAATTAGAATGGATCATACGAATGAATTAGAATGGTTACATTCGTGAGAATGAATTAGAATGGATCGTACGAATGAATTAGAATAGATATATTCATGCGAATGAATTAGAATGGATCGTACGAATAAATTTGAATGGATCGTGCGAATGAATAAGAATGGATCGTATGAATAAATTAGAATAGATCGTGCGAATGAATTAGAATGGATCCTATGAATGATTTAGAATGGATCGTACGAATGAATTAGAATGGATACATTCGTGCGAATGAATTAGAATGGATCGGACGAATGAATTAGAATGGATCGGACGAATGAATTAGAATGGTTACATTCGTGCGAATGAATTTAAATGGATCATACGAATGGATTAGAATAGATCGTACGAATGGATTAGAATGGATCATACAAATGAATTAGAATAGACATATTCATGCGAATGAATTAGAATGGATCGTACAAATGAATTATAATGGATCTTACGAATGAATTAGAATGGATCGTACGAATGAATTAGAATGGATCGTACGATCTATTCTAATTCATTCGCTCGAATGTATCCATTCTAATTCATTCTCATGAATGTAACCTTTCTAATTCATTTGTATGATCCATTCTAATTCATTCGTATGAATGTAACCATTCTAATTCATTCGTACGATCCATTCTAATTCATTCCTATGATCCATTCTAATTCATTCGCACGAATGTATCCTTTCTAATTCATTTGTATGATCCATTCTAATTCACTCGTACGATCCATTCTAATCCATTCGTACGATCCATTCTAATCCAATCGTACGATCCATTCTAATCCATTCGTACGATCCATTCTAATCCATTTGTACGATCCATTCTAATTCATTCGCAAGAATATATCTATTCTAATTCATTCGTACGATCCATTCTAATTCATTCTCACGAATGTAACCATTCTAATTCATTCGTACGATCCATTCTAATTCATTCGCACGATGGATTAGAATGGATCGTACGGATGGATTAGAATGGATCGTACGAATGAATTAGAATGGATCGGACGAATTAGAATGGATCATATAAATGAATTAAAATGGATCGTGCGAATGGATTAGAATGGATATATTCATACGATCCATTCTTATTCATTTGTATGATCCATTCTAATTAATTCGCACGAATGTAACCATTCTAATTCATTCGCACGAATGTATCCATTCTAATTCTTTTGCATGATCCATTCTAATTCATTCCTATGATCCATTCTAATTCATTTGTACGATCCATTCTAATTCAAATTTACGATCCATTCTAATTCATTCTATGATCCATTCTATTTCATTCCTACGATCTATTCTAATTCATTCGCTCGAATGTATCCATTCTAATTCATTCGTACGATCCATTCTTATTCATTCATACGATCCATTCAAATTCATTCACATGATCCATTCTAATTCATTCGTACGATCCAATCTAATTCATTCGCACGAATGTATCTATTCTAATTCATTCGTACAATCCATTCTAATTCATTCGCACGATCCATTCTAATTCATTCGTATGATCCATTCTAATTCATTCCTACGATCTATTCTAATTCATTTGTATGATCCATTCTAATTCATTCGTACGAATGAATTAGAATGGATCATACGAATGAATTCTAATTCAGTCGTATGAATGTATCCATTTTAATTCATTCGTACGATCTAATTCATTCGTACGATCCATTCAAATTCATTCGTACGATACATTCTAATTTATTCGCACGAATGAATTAGAATGGATCGTGCGAATGAATTAGAATGAATCGTACGAATGAATTAGAATGGATCGTACGAATGAATTAAAATAGATATTACGAATGAATTAGAATGGATCGTGCGAATGGATTAGAATGGATCGTACGAATGAATTAGAATGGATCGTTCAAATATATCCATTCTAATTCATTCGCACAAATGTACCCATTCTAATTCATTCGTACGATCTATTCTAATTCATTCGTATGATCCATTCTAATTCATTCGTACGATCCATTCTAATTCTTTCGTACGATCCATTCTAATTTATTCGCACAATCTATTCTAATTCATTCGTACAATCCATTCTAATTTATTCGTACGATCCATTCTAATTCATTCGCACTATCCATTCTAATTTATTCATACGATCCATTCTAATTCATTCATACGATCCATTCTAATTAGATCGTATGATGCATTCTAATTCATTCGCACAAATGTATCCATTTTAATTCATTCGTACAATCCATTCTAATTTATTCGTACGATCCATTCTAAGTCATTCGCACGATCCATTCTAATTCATTCGTACGATCCATTCTAATTCATTCGTATGATCAATTCTAATTCATTCGTACGATCCATTCTAATTCATTCGTATGATCCATTCTAATTCATTCGTACGATCCATTCTAATTCATTCGTATGATCCATTCTAATTCATTCGTACGATCCATTCTAATTCATTCGTATGATCCATTCTAATTCATTCGTACGATCCATTCTAATTCATTCGTACGATCCATTCTAATTCTTTCGTACAATCCATTCTAATTCATTCGCACGATCTATTCTAATTCATTCGTACAATCCATTCTAATTTATTCGTACGATCCATTCTAATTCATTCGCACTACCCATTCTAATTCATTCGTACGATCCATTCTAATTCATTCATACGATCCATTCTAATTAGATCGTATGATCCATTCTAATTCATTCGCACAAATGTATCCATTTTAATTCATTCGTACGATCCATTCTAATTTATTCATACGATCCATTCTAAATCATTCGCATGATCTATTCTAATTCATTCGTACGATCCATTCTAATTCATTCGTGCAATCCATTCAAATTCATTCGCACGATCCATTCTAATTCATTCGTGCGAATAAATTAGAATGGATCGTACGAATGAATTAGAATGGATCGTACGAATGAATTAGAATGGATACATTCATACGACTGAATTAGAATTCATTCGTATGATCCATTCTAATTCATTCATACGAATGAATTAGAATGGATTATACAAATGAATTAGAAAGGTTACATTCGTGAGAATGAATTAGAATGGATCGTGCGAATGAATTAGAATTGATCATACGAATGGATTAGAATGGATCGTACGAATGAATTAGAATAGATCGTGCGATTGAATTAGAATGGATCGTACGAACGAATTAGAATGGATCGTACGAATGAATTAGAATGGATACATTCGAGCGAATGAATTATAATGAATCGTACGAATGAATTAGAATGGATCGTAGGAATGAATTAGAATGGATCGTGCAAATGAATTAGAATTAGAATGGATCGTAGGAATGAATTAGAATGGATCGTACGAATGAATTAGAATGGTTACATTCGTGCGAATGAATTAGAATGGATCGTAGGAATGAATTAGAATGGATCATACGAATGAATTAGAATGGTTACATTCGTGCGAATGAATTAGAATGGATCGTACGAATGAATTAGAATGGATCATAGGAATGAATTAGAATGGATACATTTGTACGAATGAATTAGAATGGATCGTACGAATGAATTAGAATGGATCGTACGAATGAATTAGAATGGATATATTTGAACGAATAAATTAGAATGGATCATAGAAATGAATTAGAATGGATTGTGTGAATGAATTCGAATAGATCGTGCGAATGAATTAGAATGGATACATTCGTGTGAATGAATTAGAATGGATCGGACGAATGAATTAGAATGGATCGTACTATTCATTCTAATATATTCGTACGATCCATTCTAATGTATTCGTACGATTCATTCTAATTCATTCGCACGATCCATTCTAATTCATTCGTACGATCCATTCTTATTCATTTATACGATCCATTCTAATTCATTTGTACGATCTATTCTAATTAGATCTTATGATCCATTCTATTTCATTCGCACAAATGTATCCATTTTAATTCATTTGTACGATCCATTTTAATTTATTCAAACGATCCATTCTAATTCATTCGCACGATCCATTCTAATCCATTCGTACGATCCATTCTAATTCATTCATACGATCCATTCTAATTCATTCCTACGTACGATCCATTCTAATTCATTCGCACGAATGTAACCATTCTAATTCATCCGTATGATCAATTCTATTTCATTCGCACGATCCATTCTAATTCATTCGTACGATCCATTCTAATTCATTCGCACGAATTTAACCATTCTAATTCATTCGCACGATCAATTCTAATTCATTCGTATGATCCATTCTAATTCATTCGTACAATCCATTCTAATTCATTCGTACGATCTATTCCAACTCATTCGTATGATCAATTCTAATTCATTCGTACGATCCATTCTAATCCAATCGTACGATCAATTCTAATACATTCATGCGAATAAATTAGAATGGATCGTAGGAATGAATTAGAATGGATCGTACGAATGAATTAGAATGGATCGTATGAATGGTTTAGAATGGATCGTACGAATAGATTAGAATGGATCGTACGAATGAATTAGAATGGATACATTCGAGCGAATGAATTAGAATAGATCGTACGAATGGATTAGAATGAATCGTACGAATGGATTAGAATGGATCGTACAAATGGATTAGAATGGATCGTGCGAATCAATTAGAATGGATCATACAAATGAATTAGAAAGGTTACATTCGTGAGAATGAATTAGAATGGATCGTGCGAATGAATTAGAATTGATCATACGAATGGATTAGAATGGATCGTACGAATGAATTAGAATAGATCGTGTGAATGAATTAGAATGGATCGTACGAACGAATTAGAATGGATCGTACGAATGAATTAGAATGGATCGTACAATTCATTCTAATTCATTCGTACGATCCATTCTAATTCATTCGTACGATCCATTCTAATTCATTCGCACGAATGTATTCATTCTAATTTATTTGCACGATCCATTCTAATTTATTCCTACGATCCATTCTAATTAATTCGTACGATCCATTCTAATTCATTCGCTCGAATGTATCCATTCTAGTTCATTCGTACGATCCATTCTAATTCATTTGTACGATCCATTCTAATTCATTCGCATGATCCATTCTAATTCATTCATATGATACATTCATACGACTGATTTAGAATGGATTGTAATTAGAATAGATCGTACGAATGAATTAGAATGGATCGTGCGAATGAATTAGAATGGATCGTACGAATGAATTAGAATGGATCCACCGAATGAGTTAGAATGGATCATACGAATGAATTAGAATGGATCGTACGAATGGATTAGAATGGATCGTACGAATGGATTGTGTGAATGAATAAGAATGGAGCATACGAATGAATTAGAATGGATCGTACGAATGGATTAGAATGGATCGTACGAATGAATTAGAATGGATCGTACGAATAAATTATAATGGATCGTGCGAATGAATTAAAATGGATCGTACGAATGAATTAGAATGGATCCATCGAATGAGTTAGAATGGATCATACGAATGAATTAGAATGGATCGTTCGAACTAATTAGAATGGATCGTACAAATGAATTAGAATGGATCGTGCGAATAAATTAGAATGGATCATACAAATGAATTAGAGTGGATCGTACGAATGAATTAGAATGGATATATTCGTGCGAATGAATTAGAATGGATCGTACGAATGAATTAGAATGGATCGAACGAATGAATTAGAATGGATACATTCGAGCGAATGAATTAGAATAGATCGTACGAATGAATTAGAATGGATCGTACGAATAAATTAGAATGGATACATTCATGCAAATGAATTAGAATGGATCGTACGAATAAATTAGAATGGATCATACGAATGAATTAGAATAGATCGAACGAATGAATTAGAATGGATCGTACAAATGGATTAGAATGGATCGTACGAATGAATTAGAATGGATACATTCATACGACTGAATTAGAATGGATTGTACGAATGAATTAGAATGGATCGTACGAATGAATTAGAATGGATCGTACGAATGGATTAGAATGGATTGTACGAATGAATTAGAATTGATCATACGAATGAATTAGAATGGATCGGATGAATGAATTAGAATGGATTGTACGAATGAATTAGAATGGATCATACGAATGAATTAGAATTGATCGTGCAAATGTATTAGAATTGATCATACGAATGAATTAGAATGAATCGTACGAATGAATTAAAATGGATCGTGCGAATGAATTAGAATGGATCATATGAATGAATTAGAATGGATCATACGAATGTAACCTTTCTAATTCATTTGTACGATCCATTCTAATTCATTCGTACGATCCATTCAAATTCATTCGCACAAATGTATCCATTCTAATTCATTCGCACAAATGTATCCATTCTAATTCATTCATACGATCCATTCAAATTCATTCGTGTGGGTGCAAATTTTGGCAGAAGTTTACCAACTACCGCGGGACCCACCGGCCCTGCCTGGTGGGCCCACAAGGACTACCGCAGGACCCACCGGCCCTGCTTGGTGGGCCCACGAGGATAATCGCGGGACCCATCGGCCCTGCCTGGTGGGACCAAGAGCCTGTGGAATCCCCCAGAAGATGGTAGCGGGGCCCACCAGATTTACCTGGATGATCCCCAGATGCTGCAGCAGAAATCGCCATTTACCACCAGAGAATCCTATAAATAGCAGAGCCTTCGAATGTAAAAGGATCCGAAATTTCTGATTTCCACTCTGAGATCTGATTTTCAGAACCAGAGCTCCGGAATTTCTATCTCCTCATCCTTCACCTCTACTTGATCATCTTCTTGTCTTTGAAGAGATCCAAAAGGCTTCAGTAGCACTCAGCATGTCGAGGTTACTTCGAGAAAAGTGTTAGTGAATTCGGGTTGCACCCTATAGCACGGAGACGTAGGCTTCGGCTGAACTCCGAGATCACTTCTCGTGTCAAACACTCTCTGATTGCATCTCTCTATTTATATATCAAAAGCTGCAACTCCAATCGATAGATCTCCAATCGATAGATCGACCAACGATCTTCGACGTCAACTCTAAGCCATCGAGACGTCAACCTTCAAACCTATCGTCCAATCAACAGGTCGACCAACGATCTTCAACTTCAACTTCAATTGACTGGTGAGGTGAAGTCTTCGGGTCGGCACGAAGATTTTTCCCCCACAATTCGCACGATCCATTCTAATTCATTTGTACGAATGTATTCATTCTATTTCATTCGCACGATCTATTCTAATTCATTCGCACGATCCATTCTAATTCATTCGTATGATCCATTCTAATTCATTCGTACGATCCATTCTAATTCATTTGCATGAATGTATCCATTCTAATTCATTCGTACGATCCATTCCAATTCATTCGTATGATCCATTCTAATTCATTCATGCAATCCATTCTAATTCTTTCATACGATCCATTCTAACTCATTCTTATGATCTATTCTAATTCATTCGCATGAATGTACGAATGAATTAGAATGGATACATTTGTGCGAATAAATTAGAGTGGATCGTACAAATGAATTAGAATGGATCATACGAATGAATTAGAATGGATCGTGCGAATGAATTAGAATGGATACATTAGTACAAATGAATTAGAATGGATCGTGCGAATGAATTAGAATGGATCGTACGAATGAATTAGAATGGATCGTCAAAATGAATTAGAATGGATCGTATGAATGAATAAGAATGGATCGTACGAATGAATTAGAATGGATCCATTTGTGCGAATGAATTAGAATAGATCGTGCGAATGAATTAGAATGGATCGTACGAATGAATTAGAATGGATCGTCCAAATGAATTAGAATGGATCATATGAATGAATAAGAATGGATCGTACGAATGAATTAGAATGGATACATTTGTGCGAATGAATTAGAATGGATCGTGCGAATAAATTAGAATGGATCGTACGAATGAATTAGAATGGATATATTTATGCGGATGAATTAGAATGGATCGTGCGAATGAATTAGAATGGATCATACGAATGGATTAGAATGGATCGTACGAATGGATTAGAATGGATCGTACGAATGAATTAGAATGGATCGTACAAATGAATTAGAAAGGTTACATTTGTGAGAATGAATTAGAATGGATCGTACGAATGAATTAGAATGGATCGTACGAATGGATTAGAATGGATCCGAATGAGTTAGAATGGATAATACGAATGAATTAGAATGGATCGTACGAATGAATTAGAATGGATTGTGCGAATGAATCAGAATGGATCGTATGAATGAATAAGAATGGATCGTACGAATGAATTAGAATGGATCGTACGAATGTATTAGAATGGATCGTACGAATGCATTAGAATGGATCATGCGAATGAATTTGAATGGATCGTACGAATGAATTAGAATGAATCGTACGATCCATTCTAATTCATTCTCACAAATGTAACCTTTCTAATTCATTTGTACGATCCATTCTAATTCATTCGTACGATCCATTCAAATTCATTTGCACAAATGTATCCATTCTAATTCATTCGCACAAATGTATCCATTCTAATTCATTCGTACGATACATTCTAATTCATTCGCACGATCCATTCTAATTCATTTGTACGAATGTATCCATTCTATTTCATTCGCACGATCTATTCTAATTCATTCGCACGATCCATTCTAATTCATTCGTATGATCCATTCTAATTCATTCGTACGATCCATTCTAATTCATTTGCATGAATGTATCCATTCTAATTCATTCGTACGATCCATTCAATTCATTCGTATGATCCATTCTAATTCATTCATGCAATCCATTCTAATTCATTCATACGATCCATTCTAACTCATTTATACGATCCATTCTAATTCATTCGCATGAATGTACGAATGAATTAGAATGGATACATTTGTGCGAATGAATTAGAATGGATCGTACAAATGAATTAGAATGGATCATACGAATTAATTAGAATGGATCGTGCGAAAGAATTAGAATGGATCGTGCGAATGAATTAGAATGGATACATTCGAACAAATGAATTAGAATGGATCGTGCGAATGAATTAGAATGGATCGTACGAATGAATTAGAATGGATCGTCCAAATGAATTAGAATGGATCGTATGAATGAATAAGAATGGATCGTACGAATGAATTAGAATGTATACATTTGTGCGAATGAATTAGAATGGATTGTGCGAATGAATTAGAATGGATCGTACGAATGAATTAGAATGGATATATTTATGCGAATGAATTAAAATGGATCGTGCGAATGAATTAGAATGAATCGTACGAATGAATTAGAATGGTTACATTCGTGCGAATGAATTAGAATGGATCGTACGAATGGATTAGTATGGATCGTACGAATGGATAGAATGGATCGTACGAATGAATTAGAATGGATCGTACAAATGAATTAGAAAGGTAACATTTGTGAGAATGAATTAGAATGGATCGTACGAATGAATTAGAATGGATCGTACAAATGGATCCGAATGAGTTAGAATGGATAATACGAATGGATTAGAATGGATCGTACGAATGAATTAGAATGGATTGTCTAAATGAATTAGAATGGATCATATGAATGAATAAGAATGGATCGTATGAATGAATTAGAATGGATCGTACGAATGCATTAGAATGGATCGTACGAATGAATTAGAATGGATCATGTGAATGAATTTGAATGGATCGTACGAATGAATTAGAATGAATCGTACGATCCATTCTAATTCATTCTCACAAATGTAACCTTTCTAATTCATTTGTACGATCCATTCTAATTCATTCGCACGATCCATTCTAATTCATTCGCACAAATGTATCCATTCTAATTCATTCGTACGATCCATTCTAATTCATTCGGACGATCCATTCTAATTCATTTGTACGAATTCTATTTCATTCGGACGATCTATTCTAATTCATTCGCACGATCCATTCTAATTCATTCGTATGATCCATTCTAATTCATTCGTACGATCCATTCTAATTCATTTACATGAATGTATCCATTCTAATTCATTCGTACGATCCATTCCAATTCATTCGTATGATCCATTCTAATTCATTCATGCAATCCATTCTAATTCATTCATTCGATCCACTCTAACTCATTCATACGATCCATTCTAATTCATTAGCATGAATGTACGAATGAATTAGAATGGATACATTTGTGCGAATGAATTAGAATGGATCGTACAAATGAATTAGAATGGATCATACGAATGAATTAGAATGGATCGTACGAATGAATTAGAATGGATCGTGCGAATGAATTAGAATGAATACATTCGTACAAATGAATTAGAATGGATTGTGCGAATAAATTAGAATGGATCGTACGAATGAATTTGAATGGATCGTCCAAATGAATTAGAATGGATCGTATGAATGAATAAGAATGGATCATACGAATGAATTAGAATGGATACATTTGTGCGAATGAATTAGAATGGATCGTGCGAATGAATTAGAATGGATCGTACGAATGAATTAGAATGGATATATTTATGCGAATGAATTAGAATGGATCATACGAATGAATTAGAATGAATCGTACGAATGAATTAGAATGGTTACATTCGTGCGAATGAATTAGAATGGATCGTACGAATGGATTAGAATGGATCGTACAAATGGATTAGAATGGATCGTACGAATGAATTAGAATTGATCGTACAAATGAATTAGAAAGGTTACATTTGTGAGAATGAATTAGAATGGATCGTACGAATGGATTAGAATGGATCGTACGAATGGATCCGAATGAGTTAGAATGGATAATACGAATGAATTAGAATGGATCGTACGAATGAATTAGAATGGATTGTGCGAATGAATTAGAATGGATCGTATGAATGAATAAGAATGGATTGTACGAATGAATTAGAATGGATCGTACGAATGCATTAGAATGGATCGTACAAATGAATTAGAATGGATCATGCGAATGAATTTGAATGGATCGTACGAATGAATTAGAATGAATCATACGATCCATTCTAATTCATTCTCACAAATGTAACCATTCTAATTCGTTTGCACGATCCATTCTAATTCATTCCTATGATCCATTCTAATTCATTCGTACGATCCATTCTAATTCATTCGCTCGAAAGTACCCATTCTAATTCATTCGTACGATCCATTCTAATTCATTCGTACGATCCATTCTAATTTATTCGTACGATCCATTCTAATTCATTCATACGATCCATTCTAATTCATTCGCACGAATGTATCCATTCTAATTCATTTGCACGATCCATTCTAATTCATTCCTATGATCCATTCTAATTCATTCGTACGATCCATTCTAATTCATTCCTATGATCCATTCTTATTCATTCATACGATCCATCCTAATTCATTCGCACAATCCATTCTAATTCATTCGTACGATCCATTCTAATTCATTCATATGATCCATTCTAACTCATTCGGTGGATCCATTTTAATTCATTCGTACGATCCATTTTAATTCATTCATACGATCCATTCAAATTTATTCGTACGATCCATTCTAATTCATTCGTACGATCTATTCTAATTCATTCGCACGAATGTAACCACTCTAATTCATTCGTACGATTCATTCTAATTCATTCGTATGAGCTATTCTAATTTATTCGTACGATCCATGCTAATTTATTCGTACGATCCATTGTAATTCATTAATACAATCCATTCAGATTCATTCACACAAATGTATCTATTCAAATTCATTCGTACGATCCATTATAAATAATTTGCACGATCCATTCTAATTCATTCGTACGATCCATTCTAATTCATTCGCATGATCCATTCTAATTCATTCGTACGAATATATCCATTCTAATTCATTCGTACGATCCATTCTAATTTATTCGTATGATCCATTCTAATTCGTTCGTACGATCCATTCTAATTCATTCGCACGATCCATTCTAATTTATTCGTTCAAATATATCCATTCTAATTCATTCGTACGATCCATTCTAATTCATTCGCACGATCCATTCTAATTCATTCGCACGAATGAATCCATTCTAATTCATTTGCTCGATCCATTCTAATTCATTCCAATGATCCATTCTAATTCATTCGTACGATCCATTCTAATTTATTCGTTCAAATATATCCTTTTTAATTCATTCGTACGATCCATTCTAATGCATTCGTACGATTCATTCTAATTCATTCGCACGATCCATTCTAATTCATTCGTACGATCCATTCTTATTCATTCATACGATCCATTCTAATTCATTCGCACAATCCATTCTAATTCATTTGTACGATCCATTCTAATTCATTCGTACGATCCATTCTAATTAGTTCTCACAAATGTAACCTTTCTAATTCATTTGTATGATCCATTCTAATTCATTCGTTCGATCTATTCTAATTCATTTGTACGATCCATTCTAATTCATTCACACATATGGATTAGAATGGATCATACGAATGAATTAGAATGGATCGTACAAATGAATTAGAAAAGATATATTCGTGCAAATGAATTAGAATGGATCGTACGAATGAATTAGAATGAATCGTGCGAATGAATTAGAATAGATCGTATGAATAAATTAGAATGGATCGTACGAATGAATTAAAATGGATACATTTGTGCGAATGAATTAGAATGGATCGTACAAATGAATTAGAATGGATCGAACGAATGAATTAAAATGGATCGTACGAATGAATTAGAATGGATCGTACAAATGAATTAGAAAGGTTATATTTGCGAGAATGAATTAGAATGGATCGTTTCAATGAATTAGAATGGATCGTACGAATGGATTAGAATGGATCGTAAGAATTAATTTGAATGGATACATTCGAGCGAATGAATTATAATGGATCGTACGAATGAATTAGAATGGATTGTGCGAATGAATTAGAATGGATCGTACGAATAAATTAGAATGGATCGTGCGAATGAATTAGAATGGATCGTACGAATGAATTAGAATGGATCCACCGAATGAGTTAGAATGGATCATACGAATGAATTAGAATGGATCGTACGAATGAATTAGAATGGATACATTCGAGCGAATGAATTAGAATAGAACGTAGGAATGAATTAGAATGGATCGTACGAATGGATTAGAATGGATCGTACGAATGAATTAGAATGGATTGTACGAATGAATTAGAATGGATACATTCGAGCGAATGAATTAGAAATGATCGTAGGAATGAATTAGAATGGATCATACGAATGAATTAGAATGGATCGTGCGAATGAATTAGAATGGATTGTACGAATGAATTAGAATGGATACATTCGTGCGAATGAATTAGAATGGATCGGACGAATGAATTAGAATGGATCGTACAACGTACGAATGAATTAGAATGGATCGTGCGAATGAATTAGAATGGATCATACGAATGAATTAGAATGGATCGTGCGAATGAATTAGAATGGATTATACGAATGAATTAGAATGGATAGATTCGTGCGAATAAATTAGAATGGATCGGATGAATGAATTAGAATGGATCGTACGATCCATTCTAATCCATTCGTACGATCCATTCTAATTCATTCGTATAATCCATTCTAATTCATTCGTACGATCCATTCTAATTCTTTCGTACGATCCATTCTAATTCATTCGCACGATCTATTCTAATTCATTCGGACAATCCATTCTAATTCATTCGTACGATCCATTCTAATTCATTCGCACTATCCATTCTAATTCATTCATACGATCCATTCTAATTCATTCGTACGATCTATTCTAATTCATTCGTACAAATGTATCCATTCTAATTCATTCGTACGATACATTCAAATTCATTCATACGATCTGTTCTAATTCATTCGCACGAATGTATCCATTCTAATTCATTCGCACAATCCAATCTAATTGAAACGTACGAATGAATCTATTCGAGCAAATGAATTAGAATAGATCGTACGAATGAATTAGAATGGATCGTGCGAATGAATTAGAATGGATCGTACGAATGAATTAGAATGGATACATTCGAGCGAGTGAATTAGAATGGATCATACGAATGAATTAGCATGGATACATTTGTGCGTGCGAATGAATCTGAATGGATTGTATGAATGAATTACAATGGATCATACGAATGAATTAGAATGGATCGTACGAATGAATTAGAATAGCTTATACGAATGAATTAGAATGAATCGTACGAATAATTTAGAATGGTTACATTCGTGCGAATGAATTAGAATAGATCGTACGAATGAATTAGAATAGATCGTACGAATGAATTAGAATGGATCGTGCGAATGAATTAGAATGAATCGTACGAATGCATTAGAATGGATACATTCGTGCAAATGAATTAGAATGGATCGTACGAATGAATTAGAATGGATCGTGCGAATGAATTAGAATGGATCATATGAATGAATTAGAATGGATACATACAAATGAATTAGAAAGGTTATATTCGTGAGAATGAATTAGAATGGATCGTACGAATGAATTAGAATGGACACTTTCGAGCGAATGAATTAGAATGGATCGTATGAATGAATTAGAATGGATCATAGGAATGAATTAGAATGGATCGTGCAAATGAATTAGAATGGATACATTCGTGGGAATGAATTAGAATGGATCGTAAGAATGAATTAGAATGGATCGTACGAATGAATTAGAATGGATCGTACGAATGAATTAGAATGGATACATTCGAGCGAATGAATTAGAATGGATCGTACGAATGAATTAGAATGGATCATAGGAATGAATTAGAATGGATCATGCAAATGAATTAGAATGGATACATTCGTGCGAATGAATTAGAATGGATCGTAGGAATGAATTAGAATGGATCATACGAATGAATTAGAATGGTTCGTACGAATGCATTAGAATGGATACATTTGTGCGAATGAATTAGAATGGATCGTGCGAATGAATTAGAATGGATACATTCGTACAAATGAACTACAATAGATCGTACGAATGAATTAGAATTGATCGTACGAATGAATTAGAATGGATACATTTGTGCGAATGAATTAGAATGGATCGTACAAATGAATTAGAATGAATCAAACGAATGAATTAGAATGGATCATACGAATGAATTAGAATACATCATGTGAATGAATTAGAATGGATCGTATGTTTGAATTAGATTGGATTGTCCGAATGAATTAGAATGGATACATTCGTGCGAATGAATTAGAATAGATCGTATGAATGAATTAGAATGGATCGTACGAATGGATCATTCAAATGAATTAGAAAGGTTACATTCGTGAGAATGAATTAGAATGGATTGTACGATCCATTCTAATTCATTCTCACGAATGTAACATTTCTAATTCATTTGTATGATCCATTCTAATTCATCCGTACGATCCATTCTAAGCCATTCGTACGATCCATTCTAATCCATTCGTACGATCCATTCTAATTCATTCGTATCATCCATTCTAATTCATTCCTACGATCTATTCTAATTCATTCGCTCGAATGTATCCATTCTAATTCATTCGTTCAATCCATTCTAATTTATTCGTACGATCCATTCAAATTCATTCGTACGATCCATTCTAATTCATTCGTACGATCCATTCTAATTCATTCTCACAAATATATCCATTCTAATTAATTCGTACGATCCATTCTAATTCATTCATACGATCTATTCTAATTCATTCGTATGATCCATTCTAATTCATTCCTATGATCTATTCTAATTCATTCGCTCGAATGTATCCATTATAATTCATTCGTACAATCCATTCTAATTCATTCGCATGATCCATTCTAATTCATTCCTACGATCCATTCTAATTCATTCGTATGATCTATTCTAATTCATTCGCACGAATGTATCCATTCTAATTCTTTTGCACGATCCATTCTAATTCATTCCTATGATCCATTCTAATTCATTCGTACGATCGATTCTAATTCATTCACTCGAATGTATCATTTCTAATTCATTCGTACGATTCATTCTAATTCGTTCGTACGATCCATTCTAATGCATTCGTACGATCCATTCTAATTCATTCGCACGATCCATTCTAATTAATTCGTACGATCCATTCTAATTCATTCGTATGATCTATTCTAATTCATTCACACGATCTATTCTAATTCATTCGTACAATCCATTCTAATTCATTCGTACGATCCATTCTAATTCATTCGCACTATCCATTCTAATTCATTCGCACGATCCATTCTAATTCACTCGTACGATCTATTCTAATTCATTCGTATGATCTATTCTAATTCATTCGCATGAATGTATCCATTCTAATTCATTTGCACGATCCATTCTAATTCATTCCTATGATCCATTCTAATTCATTCGTACGATCCATTCTAATTTATTCGCTCGAATGTATCTATTCTAATTCATTCGTACGATCCATTCTAATTCATTCGCACGAATGTATCATACGAATGAATTAGAATGGATCATGCGAATGAATTAAAATGGATCGTACAAATGAATTAGAATGGATCGTGCGAATGGATCGTACGAATGGATTAGAATTAGATCGTACGAATGAATTAGAATGGATCGTACGAATGAATTAGAATGGATCGTGCGAATGAATTAGAATGTATCGTACGAACGAATTAGAATGGATCGTACGAACGAACTAGAATGGATCATATGAACGAATTAGAATGGATCGTACGAATGAATTAGAATGGATACATTCGTACGATCCATTCTAATTCATTCGTACGATCCATTCTTATTCATTCGTACGATCCATTCAAATGTACGAATGAATTAGAATGGATCTTAGGAATGAATTGGAATGGATCGTGCAAATGAATTAGAATGGATACATTTGTGTGAATGAATTAGAATGGATCGTAGGAATGAATTAGAATGGATCGTACGAATGGATTAGAATGGATCGTACGAATGAATTAGAATGGATCGTACAAATGAATTAGAAAGGTTACATTTGTGAGAATGAATTAGAATGGATCGTACAAATGAATTAGAAACTTACATTTATGAGAATGAATTAGAACGAATGAATTAGAATGGATACATTTGTGAGAATGAGTTAGAATGGTTCGTATGAATGGATTAGAATGGATCGTACGAATGAATTAGAATGGATCGTGCGAATGAATTAGAATGGATCGTACGAATGAATTAGAATGGATACATTTGTGCGAATGAATTAGAATGGATCGTACGAACGAATTAGAATTGATCGTACGAATGAATTAGAATGGATACATTTGTACGAATAAATTAGAATGGATCGTGCGAATGAATTAGAATGGATCGTACGAATGGATTAGAATGGATCGTACGAATGGATTAGAATGGATCGTACGAATGAATTAGAATGGATCGTACGAATGAATTAGAATGGATCGTGCGAATGAATTAGAATGGATCGTACGAATGAATTAGAATGGATACATTCGAGCGAATGAATTAGAATGGATCATACGAATGAATTAGAATGGATACATTTGTGCGAATGAATTTGAATGGATTACACAATTGAATTTGAATAGATCATACGAATGATTAGAATAGATCGTACGAATGAATTAGAATGGATCGTACGAATGAATTAGAATGGATCGTACGAATGAATTAGAATGGATCATACCAATGAACTAGAATGGACCGTGCGAATGAATTAGAATGGATCATACGAATGGATTAGAATGGATCGTACGAATGGATTAGAATGGATCGTACGAATGAATTAGAATGGATCGTTTAGAATGGATCATACGAATGAATTAGAATGGATACATTCGTGCGAATGAATTAGAATGGATCGTACGAATGAATTAGAATGGATCGTACGAATGAATTAGAATGGATCTTATGAACGAATTAGAATGGATCGTATGAATGAATTAGAATGGATACATTCGAGCGAATGAATTAGAATGGATCGTACGAATGGATTAGAATGGATCGTACGAATGGATTAGAATGGATCGTGCGAATGAATTAGAATGGATCGTACGAATGAATTAGAAATGGATCGTGCAAATGAATTAGAATGGATACATTCGTGCGAATGAATTAGAATGGATCGTAGGAATGAATTAGAATAGATCGTACGAATGAATTAGAATGGATACATTCGTGCGAATGAATTAGAATGGATCGTACGAATGGATTAGAATGGATCGTATGAATAGATTAGAATTGTTCATACGAATGAATTAGAATGGATCGTACAAATGAATTAGAAAGGTTACATTTGTGAGAATGAATTAGAATGGATCGTACGAATGGATTAGAATGGATCGTACGAATGGATTTGAATGGATCGTACGAATGGATTAGAATGGATCGTACAAATGAATTAGAATGGATCATACAAATGAATTAGAAAGGTTACATTCGTGAGAATGAATTAGAATAGATTGTACGAATGAATTAGAATGGATCATAGGAATGAATTAGAATGTATCATGCAAATGAATTAGAATGGATCGTACGAATGAATTAGAATGGATCGTACGAATGAATTAGAATGGATAGTGCGAATGAATTAGAATGGATCGTACGAATGGATTAGAATGGATTGTACGAATGGATTAGAATGGATCGTACGAATGGATTAGAATGGATCGTACGAATGGGTTAGAATGGATCATACAAATGAATTAGAATGGATCGAATATTTGAATTAGAATGGATCGTATGAATGAATTAGAATGGATAGTGCGAATGAATTAGAATGGATCGTACGAATGGATTAGAATGGATCGTACGAATGGATTAGAATGGATCGTACGAATGAATTAGAATGGATCATACAAATGAATTAGCATGGATCGTGCGAATGAATTAGATTGGATCGTGCAAATGAATTAGAATGGATATATTCGTGCGAATAAATTAGAATGGATCATACGAATGAATTAGAATGGATCGTACGAATGAATTAGAATAGATATATTCGTGCAAATGAATTAGAATGGATCGTACGAATGAATTAGAATGGATCATAGGAATGAACTAGAATGGCTCATGCAAATGAATTAGAATGGATATATTCGTGCGAATGAATTAGAATGGATCATAGGAATGAATTAGAATGGATCGTACGTTCTAACTCATTCGGTGGATCCATTCTAATTCATTCGTACGATCCATTATAATTCATTCGCACGATCTATTCTAATTCATTCGTACAATCCATTCTAATTCATTCGCACGATCCATTCTAATTCATTCGTACGATCCATTCTTATTCATTCATACGATCCATTCTAATTCATTCGTACGATCCATTCTAATTAATTCGCACGATCCATTCTAATTCATTCGCACAAGTGTATCCATTTTAATTCATTCGTACGATCCATTCTAATCTATTCGTACGATCCATTCTAATCCATTCGTACGATCCATTCTAATTCATTCGTCCGATCCATTCTAATTCATTCCTACGTACAATCCATTCTAATTTATTCACACGAATGTAACCATTCTAATTCATTCGTACGATCCATTCTAATTCATTCCTACGATCCATTCTAATTCATTCGTACGAATGTATCCATTCTAATTCATTTGCACGATCCATTTTAATTCATTCCTATGATCCATTCTAATTCATTCGTACGATCCATTCTAATTCATTCGCTCGAATGTATCCATTCTAATTCATTCGTACGATCCATTCTAATGAATTAGAATGGATTGTGTGAATGAATTAGAATGGATCGTATGAATGAATAAGAATGGATCGTACGAATGGATCAGAATGGATCGTACGATGCAATCTAATTCATTCGCACGAATGTTTCTAATTCATTCGCATGATCCATTCTAATTCATTCGTACGATCCATTCTAATTAATTCACACGATCCATTCTAATTCATTCGCACAAATGTATCCATTCTAATTCATTCGTACGATCCATTCTAATTCATTCTCACGAATGTAACCTTTCTAATTCATTTGTATGATCCATTCTAATCCATTCGTACGATCCATTCTAATCCATTCGTACGATCCATTCTAATCCATTCATACGATCCATTCTAATCCATTCGTACGATCCATTCTAATTCATTCTCACAAATGTAACCTTTCTAATTCATTTGTATGATCCATTCTAATTCATTCGTACGATCTATTCTAATCCATTCGTACGATCCACTCTAATCCATTCGTACGATCCATTCAAATTCATTCGCACGAATTTTACCATTCTAATTCATTTGTACGATCCATTCTAATTCGTTCATACGATCCATTCTAATTCATTCGTACGACCCATTCTAATTCGTTCATATGATCCATTCTAATTCGTTCGTACGATCCATTCTAATTCGTTCGTACGATCCATTCTAATTCATTCCTACGATCCATTCTAATTCATTCGTACGATCCATTCTAATTCATTCTTACTATCTATTCTAATTCATTCGTATGATCCATTCTAATTCATTCCTACGATCTATTCTAATTCATTCGCTCGAATGTATCCATTCTAATTCATTCGTACGATCCATTCTAATTCATTCCTACGATCCATTCTAATTCATTCGCACGAATGTATCCATTCTAATTCATTCGTACGATCCATTCTAATTCATTCGTACGATCCATTCTAATTCATTCGTACGATCCATTCTAATTCATACGAATGAATTAGAATGGGTACATTTGTTCGAATGAATTAGAATAGATCGTAGGAATGAATTAGAATGGATCATACGAATGAATTAGAATGGATCGTGCGAATGAATTAGAATGGATCGTACGAATGGATTAGAATGGATCGTACGAATGGATTAGAATGGATCGTACGAATGGATTGGAATGGATCGTACAAATGAATTAGAAAGGTTACATTTGTGAGAATGAATTAGAATAGATCGTAGGAATGAATTACAATGGATCATACGAATGAATTAGATTGGATCGTACGAATGGATTAGAACGGATACATTCGTGCGAATGAATTAGAATGGATTGTACGAATAAATTAGAATGGATTGTACGAATGAATTAGAATGGATACATTCTTGCGAATAAATTAGAATGGATCGTATATTCGTGCAAATAAATTAGAATGGATCATACGAATGAATTAGAATGGATCGTGCGAATGAATTAGAATGAATCGTACGAATGCATTAGAATGGATCGTACGAATGAATTAGAATAAATCGTACGACTCATTCTAATTCATTTGTACGATCCATTCTAATTCATTCGCACAATCCATTCTAATTCATTTTCACGATCCATTCTAATTCAGTCCTATGATCCATTCTAATTCATTCGTACGATCCATTCTAATCCATTCGTACGATCCATACAAATGAATTAGAAAGGTTACATACGTGAGAATGAATTAGAATGGATCGTACGAATGAATTAGAATGGATCATGCGAATGAATTTGAATGGATCGTACGAATGAATAAGAATGGATCATACGAATGAATTAGAATGGATCGTACGAATGTATCCATTCTAATTCATTCGTACGATCCATTCTAATTCTTTCGTATGATTCATTCTAATTCATTCGCACGATCCATTCTAATTCAATCATATGATCCATTCTAATTCATTCGTACGATCCATTCGCACGATCCATTCTAATTCATTCGTCCGATCCATTCTAATTCATTCGTCCGATCCATTCTAATTCATTCATATGATCCATTCTAATTCATTCGTACGATCCATTCTGATTTATTCGTATGATCCATTCTAATTCATTCGTACGATCCATTCTAATTCATTTGCATGAATGTATCCATTCTAATTTATTCGTACGATTCAGTCTAATTCATTCGTACGATCCATTCTAATTCATTCGCACGAATGTATCCATTGAAATTCATTTGCACGATCCATTCTAATTCATTCGCACGATCCATTCTAATTCTTTCATACGACTGAATTAGAATGGATTGTGCGAATAAATTAGAATGGATTGTACGAATGAATTAGAATGGATACATTCGTGCGAATGAATTAGAATGGATCGGACGAATGAATTAGAATGGATCGGACGAATGAATTAGAATGGATACATTCGTGCGAATGAATTAGAATGGATCGGACGAATGAATTAGAATGGATCGTACGATTCATTCTAATTCATTCGTACGATCCATTCTAATGCATTCGTACGATTCATTCTAATTCATTCGCATGATCCATTCTAATTCATTCGTGCGATCCATTCTTATTCATTCATACGATCCATTCTAATTCATTCGTACAATCCATTCAAATTCATTTGCATGAATGTATCCATTCTAATTTATTTGTACGATCCAGTCTAATTCATTCGTACGATCCCTTCTAATTCATTCGCACGAATGTATCATTCTAATTCATTCGCATGATCCATTCTAATTCATTCGCACGATCCATTCTAATTCTTTCATATGACTAAATTAGAATGGATCGTGCGAATGAATTATAATGGATTGTACGAATGAATTAGAATGGATACATTCGTGCAAATGAATTAGAATGGATCGGACGAATGGATTAGAAAGGCTCGTACGAATGAATTAGAATGGATCGTGTGAATGAATTAGACTGGATTGTACGAATGAATTAGAATGGATACATTCGAGCGAATGAATTAGAATGGATCGTGCGAATGAATTAGAATGGATCGTACGAATGAATTAGAATGGATATATTTGAACGAATAAATTTGAATGGATAGTGCGAATAAATTAGAATGGATCGTGCGAATGAATTGGAATGGATCATACGAACGAATTAGAATGGATCGTACGAACGAATTAGAATGGATCGTACGAATGAATTAGAATGGATCGTACGAATGAATTAGAATGGATCGTACGAATGAATAAGAATGGATCGTACGAATGAATTAGAATGGACCGTGCGTATGAATTAGAAAGAATCGTACGAATGCATTAGAATGGATACATTCGTGCGAATGAATTAGAATGGATCGTACGAATGAATTAGAATGGATCGTGCGAATGAATTAAAATGGATCGTACGAATGAATTAGAATGGATCGTATGAATGAATTAGAATGGTTACATTCGTGCGAATGAATTAGAATGGATCGTACGAATGAATTAGAATGGATCGTGCGAATGAATTAGAATGAGTCGTACGAATGCATTAGAATGGATACATTCGTGCGAATGAATTAGAATGGATCATACGAATGAATTAGAATGGATCGTGCGAATGAATTAGAATGGATCGGGTGAATGAATTAGAATGGATCGTGCGAATGAATTAGAATGGATCGTACGAAGAATGGATCATACGAATGAATTAGAATTAGATCATGCGAATAAATTGGAATGCATTCAAATTCATTCGTACGATGCAATCTAATCCATTCGCACGAATGTATCCATTCTAATTCATTCGCACGATCCATTCTAATTCATTCGTACGATCCATTCTCATTTATTCATACGAACCATTCTAATTCATTCGTACGATCCATTCTAATTAGATCGTATGATCCATTCTAATTCATTCGCACAAATGTATCCATTTTAATTCATTCGTACGATCCATTCTAATTTATTCATACGATCCATTCTAATTCATTCGCACGATCCATTCTAATCCATTCGTACGATCCATTCTAATTCATTCGTACGATCCATTCTAATTCATTCCTACGTACGATCCATTCTAATTCATTCACATGAATGTAACCACTCTAATTTATTCGTACGATCCATTCTAATTCATTCCAACGATCCATTCTAATCCATTCGCACGAATGTATCCATTCTAATTCATTCGTACGATCCATTCTAATTCATTTGTACGATCCATTGAAATTCATTCGCACGATCCATTCTAATTCATTCGTACGATCCATTCTTATTCATTTATATGTTCCATTCTAATTCATTCGCACAATCCATTCTAATTCATTCGTACGATCTATTCTAATTCATTCGTATGATCCATTCTAACTCATTTTAGAATGGATCGTACGAATGAATTAGAATGGATCGTACGAATGAATTAGAATAGATCGTACAAATGAATTAGAATGGATCGTGCGAATGAATTAGAATTGATCATACGAATGAATTAGATGGATCGTAGGAATGAATTAGAATGGATCGTGCCAATGAATTAGAATGGATCGTACGAATGAATTAGAATGGATATATTTGAACGAATAAATTAGAGTGGATTATACGAATGAATTAGAATAGATCGTACGAATGAATTAGAATGGATCGTGCGAATGAATTAGAGTACGAATGAATTAGAATGGATCGTACAAATGAATTTGAATAGATCGCGCGAATAAATTAGAATTGATCATACGAATGAATTAGAATGGATCGTACGAATGGATTAGAATGGATCGTACGAATGGATTAGAATGGATCGTACGAATGAATTAGAATGGATCGTACGAATGTATCCATTCTTATTCATTCGTACGATCCATTATAATTCGTTCATATGATCCATTCTAATTCGTTCATACGATCCATTCTAATTCGTTCGTACGATCCATTCTAATTCGTTCGTACGATTCATTCTAATTCATTCGCACGATCCATTCTAATTCATTCGCACGATCCATTCTAATTCTTTTATATGATCCATTCTAATTCATTCGTACGATCCATTCTAATCCATTTGTACGATCCATTCTAATCCATTCGTACGATCCATTCTAATCCATTCGTACGATCCATTCTAATTCATTCGTACGATCCATTCTAATCCATTCGTAAGATCCATTCTAATTCATTCGCACAAATGTAACCATTCTAATTCATTCGTACGATCCATTTCTAATTCATTTGTACGATTCATTCTAATTCATTCATACGATCCATTCTAATGTATTCGTACGATCCATTCTAATTCGTTCGTATGATCCATTTTAACTCATTCGGTGGAATGTAACCATTCTAATTCATTCGTACGACCCATTCTAATTCATACGATCCATTCTAATACATTCATACGATCCATTCTAATTCATTCGTACGAATCCATTCTAATTCATTCGTACGATCCATTCTAATTCATTCGCACGATCCATTCTAATTCATTTGTACGATCCATTCTAATTCATTCGTATGATCCATTCTAATTCATTCGTACAATCCATTCCAATCCATTCTAATTCATTCGTACGATCCATTCTAATTCATTCGCACGATCCATTCTAATTTATTCGTATGATCAATTCTAATTCATTCGTACGATCCATTCTAATTCATTCGTACGATCCATTCTAATTCATTCGCTCGAATGTAACCATTCTAATTTATTCGTACGATCCATTCTAATTCATTCCTACGATCCATTCTAATTCATTCTCACGAATGTAACCTTTCTAATTCATTTGTATGTATCCATTCTAATTCATTCGTACAATCCATTCTAATTCATTCGTACGATCCATTCTAATTTATTCGTACGATCCATTCTAATCCATTCGTACGATCCATTCTAATTAATTCATACGATCCATGCTAATTCGTTCGTACGATCCATTAGAATGGATCGTGCAAATGAATTAGAATGGATACATTCGTACAAATGAATTAGAATGGATCGTGTGAATGAATTAGAATGGATCGTACGTAGGAATGAAATATAATGGATCGTATGAATGAATTAGCATGGATCGTACGAATGAATTAGAATGGATCATGCGAATGAATTAGAATGAATACATTTGTACGAATAAATTAAATTGGATTGTACGAATAAATTAGAATGGATACATTCTTGCGAATAAATTAGATTGGATTGTGCGAATGAATTAGATTGGATACATTCGTGCGAATGAATAAGAATAGATCGTATGAATGAATTAGAATGGATCGTACGAATAAATTAGAATGGATCGTGCGAATGAATTAGAATGGATCGTGATCCATTCTAATCCATTCGTACGATCCATTCTAATTCATTCGCACGATCCATTCTAATTCATTCGCACGATCCATTCTAATTCATTCGCACGATCCATTCTAATCCATTCCTACGATCCATTCTAATCCATTCGTAAGATCCATTCTAATTCATTCGTATGATCCACTCTAACTCATTCGCACAAATGTATCAATTCTAATTCCTTCGTACGATCCATTCTAATCCATTCGTACGATCCATTCTAATCCATTCGTACGATCCATTCTAATCCATTCGTACGATCCATTCTAATCTATTCGTACGATCCATTCTATTGCATTCGTACGATTCATTCTAATTCATTCGCACGATCCATTCTAATTCATTCGTATGATCCATTCTAAGTTATTTGCACGAATATACGATCCATTCTAATTTATTCGCAAGACGATCCATTCTAATTCATTCGCACGATCCATTCTAATTCATTCGTACGATCCATTCTAATTCATTCGCACGATCCATTCTAATTCATTCGCACGAATGTATCCATTCTAATGCATTCAAAATTCATTCGCTCGAATGTATCCATTCTAATTCATTCATACAATTCATTCTAATTCATTCGTACGATCCATTCTAATTCATTCGTACGATCCATTCTAATTTATTCATACGATCTATTCTAATTCATTCGCAGGATCCATTCTAATTCGTACGATCCATTCTAATCCATTCGTACGATCCATTCTAATTCATTCGTACGATCCATTCTAATTCATTCGCACGATCCATTCTAATTCATTCATACGATCCATTCTAATTCATTCGCATTATCCATTCTAATTCGTCCGATCCATTCTAATTCATTCGTACGATCCATTTTAATCCATTTGCACGATCCATTCTAATTCTTTTATATAATCCATTCTAATTCATTCGCACGAATGTATCCATTCTAGTTCATTCGTACGCTCCATTCTAATTCAATCGTACGCTCCATTCAAATTCATTCGCACGATCCATTCTAATTCATTCGTACGATCCATTCTAATTCATTCGTACGATCCATTCTAATTCATTCGTACGATCTATTCTAATTCATTCGCACGAATGTAACCATTCTAATTCATTCGTACGAATGAATGCATTAGAATGGATCGTACGAACGCATTATACGAATGAATTAGAATGGATACATTTGTACGAATGAATTAGAATGGATCATGTGAATGAATTAGAATGGATACATTCGTGCGAATGAATTAGAGTGGATCGGACGAATGAATTAGAATGGATCGTGCGAATGAATTAGAATGGATCATACGAATGAATTTGAATGGAGCGTACAAATGAATTAGAATGGAGCGTACGAATGAACTAGAATAGATACATTCATTCGAATGAATTAGAATGGATCATATTAAAGAATTAGAATGGATCGTGCGAATGAATTAGAATGGATTGTACGAATGAATTGGAATTGATCGTACGAATGAATTAGAATGTATCGTACGAATGAATTAGAATGGATCCACCGAATGAATTAGAATTGATCATACGAATGAATTAGAATGGATCGTGCGAATGAATTAGAATGGATCGTGCGAATGAATTAGAATGGATCGTACGAAAGAATTAGAATGGATATATTTGAACGAATAAATTAGAATGGATCATACGAATGAATTAGAATGGATCGTACGAATGCATTAGAATGGATCGTACGAATGAATTAGAATGGATACATTCGAGTGAATGAATTAGAATAGATCGTGCGATGAATTAGAATGGATCATACAATTGAATTAGAATGGATTCTAATCCATTCGTACGATCCATTCTAATCTATTCTAATTCATTCTCAATAATGTATCCATTTTAATTCATTCGTATGATCTATTCTAATTCATTCGCACGATCCATTCTAATTCATTCGTACGATCCATTCTAATTCATTCGTACGATCCATTATAATTCATTCGCACGATCCATTCTAATTCATTCGCACGATCCATTATAATTCTTTCATATGATCCATTCTAATTCATTCGCACGAATGTATCTATTATAGTTCATTCGTACGCTCCATTCTAATTCATTCGTACGCTTCATTCTAATTCATTCGCACGAATGTATCCATTCTAATTCATTCGCACGATCCATTCTAATTCATTCGTACAAATGTATCCATTCTAATTCATTCGTACAATGCATTCGTACAATCCATTCTAATGCATTCATTCGTACGAATGAATTAGAATGGTTACATTCGTACGAATGAATTAGAATAGATTGTACGAATGAATTAGAATGGATCGTACGAATGAATTTGAATGGAGTATACGAATGAATTAGAATGGAGCGTACGAATGAACTAGAATGGATACATTCGTGCGAATGAATTAGAATGGATCATATGAAAGAATTAGAATGGATCCTGCGAATAGATTAGAATGGATCGTACAAATGAATTAGAATGGATCGGACGAATTAGAATGGATCATGCGAATGAATTAGAATGGATCATACGAATGAATTAGAATGGATCGTGCGAATGAATTAGAATGGATCGTACAAATGAATTAGAATGGATACATTCGTGCGAATGAATTAGAATGAATACATTCGTGCGAATGAATTAGAATGGATCGTATGAAAGAATTAGAATGGATCGTACGAATTAGAATGGATCGTAAGAATGAATTAAAATGGATACATTCATACGACTGAATTAGAATGGATCGTGCGAATTAATTAGAATGGATCGTACGAATAAATTTGAATGGATACATTTGTGCGAATGAGTTAGAATGGATCATACGAATGAAGTAGACTGGATCGTACGAATAAATTAGAATGGATACATTCACACGAATAGATTAGAATGGATCGTACGAATGGATTAGAATGGATCGTATGAATGGATTAGAATGGATCATACGAATGAATTAGAATGTATCCATTCTAATTCATTCGTACAATCCATTCTTATTCATTCGCACGATCCATTCTAATTCATTCGTATGATCCATTCTAATTCATTCCTACGATCTATTCTAATTCATTCGCACAAAACATTCTTATTCATTCGTACGATCCAATCAAATTCATTCGCATGATCCATTCTAATTCATTTGTACGATCCATTCTAATTCATTCTCACGAATGTAACCTTTCTAATTCATTTGTATGATCCATTCTAATTCATTCGTACGATCCATTCTAATCCATTCGTACGATCCATTCTAATTCAATTCGTGCAATCCATTCAAATTCATTCGCACAAATGTATCCATTCTAATTCATTCGTATGATCCATTCTAATTCATTCGCACGAATGTATCCATTCTAATGCATTCGTACGATCCATTCTAATTCATTCGCACGATCCATTCTAGATCGGACGAATGAATTAGAATGGATCGTGCGAATTAATTAGAATAGATCGTGCGAATGAATTAGAATGGATCATACAAATGAATTAGAAAGGTTACATTCGTGAGAATGAATTAGAATGGATCGTACGAATGAATTAGAATGGATCATGCGAATGAATTTGAATGGATCGTACGAATGAATATGAATGTTTTGTGTGAATAAATTAGAATGGATCGTAGGAATGAATTAGAATGGATCATACGAATGAATTAGAATGGATCGTGCGAATGAATTAGAATGGATTGTACGAATGAATTAGAATGGATACATTCATGCAAATGAATTAGAATGGATCGTATGAATGAATTAGAATGGATCATACGAATGAATTAGAATGGATCGTACAAATGAATTAGAAAGGTTACATTTGTGAGAATGAATTAGAATGGATCATACGAATGAATTAGAATGGATCGTACGAATGGATTAGAATGGATCGTACGAATGGAATAGAATGGATCGTACGAATGATATGATCCATTCTAATTTATTCGTACGATCCATTCTAATTCATTCGTACGATCCATTCTAATCCATTCGTACGATCCACTCTAATCCATTCGTACGATCCATTCAAATCCATTCGTACGAATGTATCCATTCTAAATCATTTGTACGATCCACTCTAATTCATTTGTGCGAATGAATTAGAATGGATTAGAATGGATCATACGAATGGATTTGAATGGATTGTGCGAATGAATTAGAATGGATACATTCGTGGGAATGAATTAGAATGAATCGTACGAATGCATTAGAATGGATCATACGAATGAATTAGAATGGATACATTTATGCGAATGAATTAGAATGGATCGTACGAATGAATTAGAATGGATCGTACGAATGAATTAGAATTGATCATAAGAATAAATTAGAATGGATCGTACGAATGAATTAGAATGGATCGTGTGAATGAATTAGAATGAATCGTACGAATGCATTAGAATGGATCGTACGAATGAATTAGAATGGATACATTTGTATGAATGAATTAGAATAAATCGTACGAATGAATTAGAATGGATCGTACAAATGAATTAGAATTGATCATACGAATGAATTAGAATGGATCGTGTGAATGAATTAGAATGGATCGTGCGAATGAATTAGAATGGATCGTACGAATGAATTAGAATGGATCATACGAATGAATTAGAATAGATCGTACGAATGAATTAGAATGGATCGTACGAACGAATGAGAATGGATCGTATGAATGAATAAGAAGTACGATCCATTCTAATCCATTCGTACGATCCATTCTAATCCATTCGTACGATCCATTCTAATTCATTCGCACGAATGTAACCATTCTAATTCATTCGGACGATCCATTCTAATTCATTCCTACGATCCATTCTAATTCATTCGCACGAATGTATCCATTCTAATTCATTTGCACGATCCATTCTAATTCATTCCTATGATCCATTCTAATTCTTTCGTACGATCCATTCTAATTCATTCCTACGATCTATTCTAATTCATTCGCTCGAATCATTCATACGATCCATTCTAATTCATTCCTATGTATCCATTCTAATTCATTCGTACGATCCAATCTAATTCTTTCATACAATCCATTCTAATTCATTCGCAAAATCCATTCTAATTCATTCATATGATCCATTCTAATTCATTCCTATGATCTATTCTAATTCATTCGCTCGAATGTATCCATTCTAATTCATTCGTATGATCCATTCTAATCCATTCGTACGATCCATTCTAATTCATTCGCACGAATGTAACCATTCTAATTCATTCGTACGATCCATTCTAATTCATTCCTATGATCCATTCTAATTCATTCGCACGAATGTATCTATTCTAATCCATTCGTACGATCCATTCTAATCCATTCGTACGATCCATTCTAATCCATTCGTACGATCCATTCTAATTCATTCTCGCAAATGTAACCTTTCTAATTCATTTGTATGATCCATTCTAATTCATTCGTACGATACATTCTAATCCATTCGTACGATCCATTCTAATTCATTCGCACGATCCATTCTAATTCATTCTCACGAATGTAACCTTTCTAATTCATTTGTATGATTCATTCTAATTCATTCGTATGATCCATTCTAATCAATTCGTACGATCCATTCTAATCCATTCGTACGATCTATTCTAATTCATTCTCACAAATGTAACCTTTCTAATTCATTTGTACGATCCATTCTAATTCATTCGCACGATCTATTCTAATTCATTCGTACGATCCATTCTAATTCATTCGTACTATCCATTCTAATTCATTCTAATTCATTCGTATGAGCTATTCTAATTCATTCGTACGATCCATTCTAATTCATTCGTACGATCCATTCTAATTTATTCATACAATCCATTCAGATTCATTCGCACAAATGTATCTATTCAAATTCATTCGTACGATCCATTCTAATTAATTCGCACGATCCATTCTAATTCAGTCGTATGAATGTATCCATTCTAATTCATTCGTACGATCCATTCTAATTCATTCGCACGATCTATTCTAATTCATTCGCACGAATGTATCCATTCTTAATCATTCGCACGATCCATTCTAATTTGTACGATCCATTCTAATTCATTCGTACGATCCATTCAAATTCATTCGTACGAATGTAACCATTCAAATTCATTCGTACGATCCATTCTAATTCATTCGCACGATCCATTCTAATTCATTCGTACGATCCATTCAAATTCATTCCTATGATCCATTCTAATGAGTTAGAATGGATCGTACGATGCGTTCTAATCCATTCTAATTCAATGAGTCGTACGAATGAACTTATTCGCACGAATGTATCCATTCTAGTTCATTTGTACGATCCATTCTAATGCATTCGTACGATCCATTCTAATTCATTCATATGATCCATTCTAATTTATTCGTTCAAATATATCCATTCTAATTCATTCGTGAGATCCATTCTAATTCATTCGCATGTTCCATTCTAATTCATTCGTAGATTGTGCGAATGAATTTCAATGGATCGTACGAACGAATTAGAATGGATTGTGCGAATGAATTATAATGGATCGTACGATTCATTCTAATTCATTCGTACGATCCATTCTAATTCATTCGTACAATCCATTCTAATTCATTCGCACGAATGTATCCATTCTAATTCATTTGCACGATCCATTCTAATTCATTCCTATGATCCATTCTAATTCATTCGTACGATCCATTCTAATTCATTCACTCGAATGTGTCCATTCTAATTCATTCGTACGATCCATTGTAATTCATTCGTAAGATCCATTCTAATTCATTCGTACGATCCATTCTAATTCATTCTTACAATCCATTATAATTCATTCGCACGAATGTATCCATTCTAATTCATTCGTACGATCCATTCTAATTATTTCGCCTGATCCATTCTAATTCATTCGTACGATCCATTCTAATTTATTCCATTCGTACGATCCATTCTAATACATTCGTACGATCCATTCTTATCCATTCGTACGATCCATTCTAATTCATTCGTATGATCAATTCTAATTCATTCGTACGATCTATTCTAATCCATTCGTACGATCCATTCTAATTCATTCGTACGATCCATTCTAATTCATTCGTGCAATCCATTCTAATTCAGTCGTATGAATGTATCCATTCTAATTCATTCGTACGATCCATTCTAATACATTCGTACGATCCATTCTAATTTATTCGTTCGATCTATTCTAATTCATTCGTATGACCCATTCTAATTTATTCGTACGATCATTCTAATTCATTTGCATGAATGTATCCATTCTAATTTATTCGTACGATCCTTTCTAATTCATTCGTACGATCTATTCTAATTCATTCGCTCAAATGTATCCATTCTAATTCATTCGTTCGATCCATTCTAATTCATTTGTACGATCCATTATAATTCATTCGCACAAATATATCCATTCTAATTCATTCGTACGATCCATTCTAATTCATTCGTACGATCCATTCTAATTCATTCGCACGATCCATTCTAATTCATTCGTACGATCCATTCTAATTCCTTCGTACGATCCATTCTAATTCATTCGTATGATCCATTCTAACCCATTCGGTGGATCCATTCTAATTCATTCGTACGATCCATTCTAATTCATTCGCACGATCCATTCTAATTTATTCGCACGATCCATTCTAATTTATTCGCACGATCCATTCTAATCCATTCGTACGATCCATTCTAATCCATTCGTACGATCCATTCTAATTCATTCGTACGCTCCATTCTTATTCATTCGCACAATCCATTCGTACGATCCATTCTAATCCATTTGTACGATCCATTCTAATTCATTCGTATGATCCATTCTAACTCATTCGGCGGATCCATTCTAATTCATTCGTACGATCCATTCTAATTCATTCGCACGATCCATTCTAATTCATTCGTACGATCCATTCTAATTACAATCCATTCTAATTTAGTCGTATGAATGTATCATACGAATGAATTAGAATGGATCATGCGAATGAATTAGAATGGATCGTACGAATGAATTAGAATGGATACATTCGAGCGAATGAATTAGAATGGATCGTACGAATGAATTAGAATTGATCATAGGAATGAATTAGAATGGATCATGCAAATGAATTAGAATGGATATATTCGTGCGAATGAATTAGAATGGATCGTACGAATGAATTAGAATGGATCGTATGAATGAATTAGAACGAATCGTACGATCCATTCTAATTCATTCGCATGATCCATTCTAATTCGTTCGTACGATCCGTTCTAATTCATTCGCACGAACTATTCTAATTCATTCGTACGATCCATTCTAATCCATTCGTATGATCAATTCTAATTCATTCGCACGATCCATTCTAATTCATTCTCACGAATGTAACCTTTCTAATTCATTTGCATGATCCATTCTAATTCATTCATACGATCCATTCTAATCCATTCGTACGATCCATTCTGATCCATTCGTACGATCCATTCTAATTCATTCGTACGATCCATTCTAATTCATTCGCTCGAATGTATCCATTCTAATTCATTCGTACGATCCATTCTAATCCATTCGTACGATCCATTCTAAACCATTCGTACGATCCATTCTAATTCATTCGTACGATCCATTCTAAATCATTCGCACGAATGTATTAGAATGGATGGTACGAATGGATTAGAATGGATCGTACGAATGAATTAGAATTGATCATACGAATGAGTTAGAAAGGATAGTACGAATGAATTAGAATGGATTGTACAAATAAATTAGAATGGATCATACGAATGAATTAGAATGGATCGTGCGAATGAATTAGAATGGTTACATTCGTGAGAATGAATTAGAATGGATCGTACGAATGAATTAGAATGGATCGTGCAAATAAATTAGAATTGATCATACGAATGAATTAGATTGGTTACATTCGTGCGAATGAATTAGAATGGATCGTACGTAGGGATGAATTAGAATGGATCGTATGAATGAATTAGAATAGATCATACAAATGGATTAGAATGGATAGTGCGAACGAATTAGAATGGATCTTATGAATAAATTAGAATGGATTGTGCGAATGAATTAAAGTGGATACATTTGTGCGAATGAATTAGAATGGATCATACGATCTAATTAGAATGGATCGTACGAATGAATTAGAATGGATCGTATGAATGAATAAGAATGGATCGTACAAAAGAATTAGGATGGATCATGCGAATGAATTAGAATGAATCGTACGAATGCATTAGAATGGATCGTACGAATGAATTAGAATGAATCGTACGATCCATTCTAATTCATTCGTCCAATCCATTCTAATTCATTCGCACGAATGTATCCATTCTAATTCATTCGCACGATCTATTCTAATTCATTCACACAATCCATTCTAATTCATTCGTATGATCCATTCTAATTCATTCGTACGATCTATTCTAATTCATTCGTACAAATGTATCCATTCTAATTCATTCCTATGATCCATTTAATTCATTTGTACGATCCATTCCAATTAATTCGCACGAATGTAACTATTCTAATTCATTCGTACGATCCATTCTAATTCATTCCTACGATCCATTCTAATTCATTCGCACGAATGTAACCATTCTAATTCATTTGCACGATCCATTCTAATTCATTCCTATGATCCATTCTAATTCATTCGTACGATCCATTCTAATTGATTCGCTCGAATGTATCCATTCGAATTCATTCGTACGATCCATTCTAATTCATTCATACGATCAATTCTAATTCGATCGTACGATCCATTCTAATTCGTTCGTACGATCCATTCTAATTCATTCGCACGATCTATTCTAATTCATTCGTACGAGCCATTCAAATCCATTCGTATGATCAATTCTAATTCATTCGCACGATCCATTCTAATTCAATCTCACGAATGTAACCTTTCTAATTCATTTGTATGATCCATTCTAATTCATTCGTACGAATGAATTAGAATGGATCATATGAATGAATTCTAATTATGTCGTATGAATGTATCCATTTTAATTCATTCGTACGATCCATTCTAATTCATTCGTACGATCTAATTCATTCGTGCGATCCATTCTAATTCATTCGTACGATCCACTCTAATTTATTCGAACGAATGAATTAGAATGGATCGTGCGAATGAATTTGAATGGATTGCACGAATTGAATTAGAATGGACCATACGAATGAATTAGAATGGATCGTGCGAATGAATTAGAATTGATCATACGAATGAATTAGAATGGATCGTACGAATGAATTAGAATGGATCGTGCGAATGAATTAGAAAGGATCGTATGAATAAATTAGAATGGATCGTACGAATGAATTAGAATGGATACATTTGTGCGAATGAATTAGAATGGATCATACGATCTAATTAGAATGGATCGTACGAATGAATTAGAATGGATAGTGTGAATGAATTAGAATGGATCGTACGAATAAATTAGAATGGATTGTACGAATGAATTAGAATAGATCGTGCGAATGAATTAGAATGGATCGTACGAAAGAATTAGAATGGATCGTACGAATGAATTAGAATGGATCATACGAATGAATTAGAATCGATCATGCGAATTAATTAGAATGGATCATACGAATGAATTAGAATGGATCGTGCGAATGAATTAGAATGAATCGTACGAATGAATTAGAATAGATCGTGCGAATAAATTAGAATGGATCATACGAATGAATTAAAATAGATCGTACGAATGAATTAGAATGGATACATTTGTGCGAATGAATTGGAATGGATATATTTGAACGAACCAATCTAATTCATTCGTACGATCCATTCTAATCCATTCGCACGATCCATTCTAATTCATTCGTACGATCTATTCTAATTCATTCGTACGATCCATTCTAATTCATTCGCACGATCCATTCTAATTCATTCGTGTGAATAAATTAGAATGGATCTTACGAATGAATTAGAATGGATCGTACGAATGAATTAGATCGTACGAATGATTTAGAATGGATCGTACGAATGAATTAAAATGGATACATTCATACGACTGAATTAGAATTCATTCGTATGATCCTTTCTAATTCATTCGTGCGAATGAATTAGAATGGATCATACAAATGAATTAGAATAGATCGTAGGAATGAATTAGAATGGATCATACGAATGAATTAGAATGGATCGTGCGAATGAATTAGAATGGATTGTACGAATGAATTAGAATGGATACATTCGTGCGAATGAATTAGAAAGGATCGTACGAATGAATTAGAATGGATCATGCGAATGAATTTGAATGGATCGTACGAATGAATAAGAAAGGATCGTACGAATGAATTAGAATGGATACATACGAGCGAATGAATTTGAATAGATCGTAGGTATGAATTAGAATGGATCGTACGAATGAATTAGAATGGATCGTACGTTTGAATTAGAATGGATCGTACGAATGAATTAGAATGGATCATAGGAATGAATTAGAATGGATCGTGCAAATGAATTAGAATGGATACATTCGTGCGAATGAATTAGAATGGATCGTAGGAACGAATTAGAATGGATCGTACGAATGAATTAGAATGGTTACATTCGTGCGAATGAATTAGAATGGATCATACAAATGAATAAGAATGGATCGTATGAAGGTATCCATTTTAAGTCATTCGCTCGATCCATTCTAATTCTTTGTCACGAATGTATCCATTCTAATTCATTCGCACGATCCATTCTAATTCATTCGCACGAATGTATCCATTCTAATTCATTTCCACGATCCATTCTAATTCGTTCATACGATCCATTCTAATTCATTCGCTTGATCCATTCTAATTCATTTGTATGATCTAGTCTAATTCATTCGTACGGATGAATTAGAATGGATCATACGAATGAATTCTAATTCAGTCGTATGAATGTATCCATTTTAATTCATTCGTACGATCCATTCTAATTAATTCGTACGATCTAATTCTAATTCATTTGTACGATCCATTCTAATTCATTCGCACGAATGAATTAGAATGGATCGTGCGAATGAATTAGAATGGTCGTACGAATGAATTAGAATGGATCGTACGAATGGATTAGAATGGATCGTACGAATGGATTTGAATGGATCGTACGAATGGATTAGAATGGATCGTACGAATGAATTAGAATGGATCGTACGAATGGATTAGAATGGATCGTACGAATGGATTAGAATGGATCATGGGAATGAATTAGAATGGACTGTACGAATGGATTAGAATGGATCGTACGAATGGATTAGAATGGATCGTACGAATTGATTAGAATGGATAGTGTGAATGAATTAGAATGGATTGCACGAATTGAATTAGAATGGATCGTGAGAATGAATTAGAATGGATTGTGCGAATGAATTAGAATTGATCATACGAATGAATTAGAATGGATCGTACGAATGAATTAGAATGGATCGTGCGAATGAATTAGAATGGATCGTATGAATAAATTAGAATGGATCGTACGAATGAATTAAAATGGATACATTTGTGCGAATGAATTAGAATGGATCATACGATCTAATTAGAATGGATCGTACGAATGAATTAGAATGGATAGTGTGAATGAATTAGAATGGATCGTACGAATAAATTAGAATGGATTGTACGAATGAATTAGAATAGATCGTGCGAATGAATTAGAATGGATCGTACGAAAGAATTAGAATGGATCGTACGAATGAATTAGAATGGATCATACGAATGAATTAGAATCGATCATGCGAATTAATTAGAATGGATCATACGAATGAATTAGAATGGATCGTGCGAATGAATTAGAATGAATCGTACGAATGAATTAGAATAGATCGTGCGAATAAATTAGAATGGATCATACGAATGAATTAAAATAGATCGTACGAATGAATTAGAATGGATACATTTGTGCGAATGAATTGGAATGGATATATTTGAACGAACCAATCTAATTCATTCGTACGATCCATTCTAATCCATTCGCACGATCCATTCTAATTCATTCGTACGATCTATTCTAATTCATTCGTACGATCCATTCTAATTCATTCGCACGATCCATTCTAATTCATTCGTGTGAATAAATTAGAATGGATCTTACGAATGAATTAGAATGGATCGTACGAATGAATTAGATCGTACGAATGATTTAGAATGGATCGTACGAATGAATTAAAATGGATACATTCATACGACTGAATTAGAATTCATTCGTATGATCCTTTCTAATTCATTCGTACGAATGAATTAGAATGGATCATACAAATGAATTAGAATAGATCGTAGGAATGAATTAGAATGGATCATACGAATGAATTAGAATGGATCGTGCGAATGAATTAGAATGGATTGTACGAATGAATTAGAATGGATACATTCGTGCGAATGAATTAGAAAGGATCGTACGAATGAATTAGAATGGATCATGCGAATGAATTTGAATGGATCGTACGAATGAATAAGAAAGGATCGTACGAATGAATTAGAATGGATACATACGAGCGAATGAATTTGAATAGATCGTAGGTATGAATTAGAATGGATCGTACGAATGAATTAGAATGGATCGTACGTTTGAATTAGAATGGATCGTACGAATGAATTAGAATGGATCATAGGAATGAATTAGAATGGATCGTGCAAATGAATTAGAATGGATACATTCGTGCGAATGAATTAGAATGGATCGTAGGAACGAATTAGAATGGATCGTACGAATGAATTAGAATGGTTACATTCGTGCGAATGAATTAGAATGGATCATACAAATGAATAAGAATGGATCGTATGAAGGTATCCATTTTAAGTCATTCGCTCGATCCATTCTAATTCTTTGTCACGAATGTATCCATTCTAATTCATTCGCACGATCCATTCTAATTCATTCGCACGAATGTATCCATTCTAATTCATTTCCACGATCCATTCTAATTCGTTCATACGATCCATTCTAATTCATTCGCATGATCCATTCTAATTCATTTGTATGATCTAGTCTAATTCATTCGTACGGATGAATTAGAATGGATCATACGAATGAATTCTAATTCAGTCGTATGAATGTATCCATTTTAATTCATTCGTACGATCCATTCTAATTAATTCGTACGATCTAATTCTAATTCATTTGTACGATCCATTCTAATTCATTCGCACGAATGAATTAGAATGGATCGTGCGAATGAATTAGAATGGTCGTACGAATGAATTAGAATGGATCGTACGAATGGATTAGAATGGATCGTACGAATGGATTTGAATGGATCGTACGAATGGATTAGAATGGATCGTACGAATGAATTAGAATGGATCGTACGAATGGATTAGAATGGATCGTACGAATGGATTAGAATGGATCATGGGAATGAATTAGAATGGACTGTACGAATGGATTAGAATGGATCGTACGAATGGATTAGAATGGATCGTACGAATTGATTAGAATGGATAGTGTAAATGAATTAGAATGGATTGCACGAATTGAATTAGAATGGATCGTGAGAATGAATTAGAATGGATTGTGCGAATGAATTAGAATTGATCATACGAATGAATTAGAATGGATCGTGCGAATGAATTAGAATGGATCGTATGAATAAATTAGAATGGATCGTACGAATGAATTAAAATGGATACATTTGTGCGAATGAATTAGAATGGATCATACGATCTAATTAGAATGGATCGTACGAATGAATTAGAATGGATAGTGTGAATGAATTAGAATGGATTGTACGAATAAATTAGAATGGATTGTACGAATGAATTAGAATAGATCGTGCGAATGAATTAGAATGGATCGTACGAAAGAATTAGAATGGATCGTACGAATGAATTAGAATGGATCATACGAATGAATTAGAATCGATCATGCGAATTAATTAGAATGGATCATACGAATGAATTAGAATGGATCGTGCGAATGAATTAGAATGAATCGTACGAATGAATTAGAATAGATCGTGCGAATAAATTAGAATGGATCATACGAATGAATTAAAATAGATCGTACGAATGAATTAGAATGGATACATTTGTGCGAATGAATTGGAATGGATATATTTGAACGAACCAATCTAATTCATTCGTACGATCCATTCTAATCCATTCGCACGATCCATTCTAATTCATTCGTACGATCTATTCTAATTCATTCGTACGATCCATTCTAATTCATTCGCACGATCCATTCTAATTCATTCGTGTGAATAAATTAGAATGGATCTTACGAATGAATTAGAATGGATCGTACGAATGAATTAGATCGTACGAATGATTTAGAATGGATCGTACGAATGAATTAAAATGGATACATTCATACGACTGAATTAGAATTCATTCGTATGATCCTTTCTAATTCATTCGTACGAATGAATTAGAATGGATCATACAAATGAATTAGAATAGATCGTAGGAATGAATTAGAATGGATCATACGAATGAATTAGAATGGATCGTGCGAATGAATTAGAATGGATTGTACGAATGAATTAGAATGGATACATTCGTGCGAATGAATTAGAAAGGATCGTACGAATGAATTAGAATGGATCATGCGAATGAATTTGAATGGATCGTACGAATGAATAAGAAAGGATCGTACGAATGAATTAGAATGGATACATACGAGCGAATGAATTTGAATAGATCGTAGGTATGAATTAGAATGGATCGTACGAATGAATTAGAATGGATCGTACGTTTGAATTAGAATGGATCGTACGAATGAATTAGAATGGATCATAGGAATGAATTAGAATGGATCGTGCAAATGAATTAGAATGGATACATTCGTGCGAATGAATTAGAATGGATCGTAGGAACGAATTAGAATGGATCGTACGAATGAATTAGAATGGTTACATTCGTGCGAATGAATTAGAATGGATCATACAAATGAATAAGAATGGATCGTATGAAGGTATCCATTTTAAGTCATTCGCTCGATCCATTCTAATTCTTTGTCACGAATGTATCCATTCTAATTCATTCGCATGATCCATTCTAATTCATTCGCACGAATGTATCTATTCTAATTCATTTCCACGATCCATTCTAATTCGTTCATACGATCCATTCTAATTCATTCGCATGATCCATTCTAATTCATTTGTATGATCTAGTCTAATTCATTCGTACGGATGAATTAGAATGGATCATACGAATGAATTCTAATTCAGTCGTATGAATGTATCCATTTTAATTCATTCGTACGATCCATTCTAATTAATTCGTACGATCTAATTCTAATTCATTTGTACGATGCATTCTAATTCATTCGCACGAATGAATTAGAATGGATCGTGCGAATGAATTAGAATGGTCGTACGAATGAATTAGAATGGATCGTACGAATGGATTAGAATGGATCGTACGAATGGATTTGAATGGATCGTACGAATGGATTAGAATGGATCGTACGAATGAATTAGAATGGATCGTACGAATGGATTAGAATGGATCGTACGAATGGATTAGAATGGATCATGGGAATGAATTAGAATGGACTGTACGAATGGATTAGAATGGATCGTACGAATGGATTAGAATGGATCGTACGAATTGATTAGAATGGATAGTGTGAATGAATTAGAATGGATTGCACGAATTGAATTAGAATGGATCGTGAGAATGAATTAGAATGGATTGTGCGAATGAATTAGAATTGATCATACGAATGAATTAGAATGGATCGTACGAATGAATTAGAATGGATCGTGCGAATGAATTAGAATGGATCGTATGAATAAATTAGAATGGATCGTACGAATGAATTAAAATGGATACATTTGTGCGAATGAATTAGAATGGATCATACGATCTAATTAGAATGGATCGTACGAATGAATTAGAATGGATAGTGTGAATGAATTAGAATGGATCGTACGAATAAATTAGAATGGATTGTACGAATGAATTAGAATAGATCGTGCGAATGAATTAGAATGGATCGTACGAAAGAATTAGAATGGATCGTACGAATGAATTAGAATGGATCATACGAATGAATTAGAATCGATCATGCGAATTAATTAGAATGGATCATACGAATGAATTAGAATGGATCGTGCGAATGAATTAGAATGAATCGTACGAATGAATTAGAATAGATCGTGCAAATAAATTAGAATGGATCATACGAATGAATTACAATAGATCGTACGAATGAATTAGAATGGATACATTTGTGCGAATGAATTGGAATGGATATATTTGAACGAACCAATCTAATTCATTCGTACGATCCATTCTAATCCATTCGCACGATCCATTCTAATTCATTCGTACGATCTATTCTAATTCATTCGTACGATCCATTCTAATTCATTCGCACGATCCATTCTAATTCATTCGTGTGAATAAATTAGAATGGATCTTACGAATGAATTAGAATGGATCGTACGAATGAATTAGATCGTACGAATGATTTAGAATGGATCGTACGAATGAATTAAAATGGATACATTCAAACGACTGAATTAGAATTCATTCGTATGATCCTTTCTAATTCATTCGTACGAATGAATTAGAATGGATCATACAAATGAATTAGAATAGATCGTAGGAATGAATTAGAATGGATCATACGAATGAATTAGAATGGATCGTGCGAATGAATTAGAATGGATTGTACGAATGAATTAGAATGGATACATTCGTGCGAATGAATTAGAAAGGATCGTACGAATGAATTAGAATGGATCATGCGAATGAATTTGAATGGATCGTACGAATGAATAAGAAAGGATCGTACGAATGAATTAGAATGGATACATACGAGCGAATGAATTTGAAAAGATCGTAGGTATGAATTAGAATGGATCGTACGAATGAATTAGAATGGATCGTACGTTTGAATTAGAATGGATCGTACGAATGAATTAGAATGGATCATAGGAATGAATTAGAATGGATCGTGCAAATGAATTAGAATGGATACATTCGTGCGAATGAATTAGAATGGATCGTAGGAACGAATTAGAATGGATCGTACGAATGAATTAGAATGGTTACATTCGTGCGAATGAATTAGAATGGATCATACAAATGAATAAGAATGGATCGTATGAAGGTATCCATTTTAAGTCATTCGCTCGATCCATTCTAATTCTTTGTCACGAATGTATCCATTCTAATTCATTCGCACGATCCATTCTAATTCATTCGCACGAATGTATCCATTCTAATTCATTTCCACGATCCATTCTAATTCGTTCATACGATCCATTCTAATTCATTCGCATGATCCATTCTAATTCATTTGTATGATCTAGTCTAATTCATTCGTACGGATGAATTAGAATGGATCATACGAATGAATTCTAATTCAGTCGTATGAATGTATCCATTTTAATTCATTCGTACGATCCATTCTAATTAATTCGTACGATCTAATTCTAATTCATTCGTACGATCCATTCTAATTCATTCGCACGAATGAATTAGAATGGATCGTGCGAATGAATTAGAATGTTCGTACGAATGAATTAGAATGGATCGTACGAATGGATTAGAATGGATCGTACGAATGGATTTGAATGGATCGTACGAATGGATTAGAATGGATCGTACGAATGAATTAGAATGGATCGTACGAATGGATTAGAATGGATCGTACGAATGGATTAGAATGGATCATGGGAATGAATTAGAATGGACTGTACGAATGGATTAGAATGGATCGTACGAATGGATTAGAATGGATCGTACGAATGGATTAGAATGGATCGTGCGAATGGATTAGAATGGATCGTACGAATAGATTAGAATGGATCGTACGAATGGATTAGAATGGATCGTACAAATGGATTAGAATGGATCGTACAAATGAATTAGAATGGATCGTACGAATGGATTAGAATGGATCGTACGAATGATTTAGAATGGATCATACGAATAAATTAGAAAGGTTACATTTGTGAGAATGAATTAGAATGGATCGTACGAATGGATTAGAATGGATTGTACGAATTGATTAGAATGGATCATACGAATGATTTAGAATGGATCGTACGAATGAATTAGAATGGATCATGCGAATGAATTAGAATGGATTGTACGAATGAATTAGAATGGATACATTTGTGCGAATGAATTAGAATGGATCGTGCGAATGAATTAGAATGGATCATACGAATGAATTAGAATGGATATATTTATGCGAATGAATTAGAATAGATCGAACGAATGAATTAGAATGGATACATTTGTGCGAATGAATTAGAATGGATCGTACGAATGAATTAGAATGGATCGTACGAATGAATTAGAATGGATACATTTGTGCGAATGAATTAGAATGGATCGCACGAATGAATTAGAATGGATCGTACGAATGAATTAAATCATACGAACGAATTAGAATGGATCGTACGAATGAATTAGAATGGATACATTTGCACGAACGAATTAGAATGGATCGTACAAATGAATTATAATGGATCATAGGAATGAAATAGATTGGATTGTGCAAATGAATTAGAATGGATACATTCAAGCGAATGAATTAGAATGGATCGTAGGAATGAATTAGAATGGATCGTACGAATGAATTAGAATGGTTACATTCGTGCGAATGAATTAGAATGGATCGTACGAATGGTTTAGAATGGATCGTACGAATGGATTAGAATGGATCGTACGAATGAATTAGAATGGATCGTACAAATGAATTAGAAAGGTTACATTTGTGAGAATGAATTAGAATGGATCGTACAAATAAATTAGAATGGATCATACGAATGAATTAGAATGGATCGTACGAATGAATTAGAATGGATCGTGCGAATGAATTAGAATCGATCGTACGAATGAATTAGAATGGATCGTACGGATCGTACGAATGAATTAGAATGGATCATGCGAATGAATTTGAATGGATCGTACGATTGAATAAGAATGGATCGTACGAATGAATTAGAATGGATCGTACGAATGTATCCATTCTAATTCATTCGTATGATCCATTCTAATTTGTTCATATGAACCATTCTAATTCGTACGTACGATCCATTCTTATTCGTTCGTACGATCCATTCTAATTCATTCATATGATCCATTCTAATTCATTCGTACGATCCATTCTAATTCATTCTCATGAATATAATCTTTCTAATTCATTTGTATGATCCATTCTAATCCATTCGTATGATCCATTCTAATCCATTCATACGATCCATCTAATCCATTAGTACGATCCATTGGTACAATCCATTCTAATTCATTCGTACGATTTATTCTAATTCATTCTCACAAATGTAACCTTTCTAATTCATTTGTACGATCCATTCTAATTCATTTGTACGATCCATTCTAATTCATTCGTACGATCCATTCTAATTCATTCGTACGATCCATTCTAATTCATTCGCACAAATGTATCCATTCTAATTCATCCGTTCGATCCATTCTAATTCATTCGCATAAATATATCCATTCTAATTCATTCGTACGATCCATTCTAATTCATTCGCACGATCCATTCTAATTCATTCACACAAATGTATCCATTCTAATTCATTCGTACAATCCATTCTAATCCATTCGGATGATCCATTCTAATTCATTCGTATGATCCATTCTAATCCATTCGTACGATCCATTCTAATCCATTCGTATGATCCATTCTAATTCATTCGTACGATCCATTCTAATTCATTCTCACAAATATAACCTTTCTAATTCTTTTGTACGATCCATTCTAATTCATTCGTACGATCCATTCTAATCCATTCGTACGATCCATTCTAATTCATTCGCACGAATGTAACCATTCTAATTCATTCGTACAATCCATTCTAATTCATTCCTACGATCCATTCTAATTCATTCGCACGAATGTATCCATTCTAATTCATTTGCACGATCCATTCTAATTCATTCCTATGATCCATTCTAATTCATTCGTACGATCCATTCTAATTCATTCGCTCGAATGTATCCATTCTAATCCATTCATACGATCCATTCTAATTCATTTGTATGATCCATTCTAACTTATTCGCACAAATGTATCTATTCTAATTCCTTCGTACGATCCATTCTAATCCATTCGTACGATCCATTCTAATCCATTCGTACGATCCATTCTACTGCATTCGTACGATTCATTCTAATTCATTCGCACGATCCATTCTAATTCGTTCGTATGATCCATTCTAATTTATTTGCACGAATATACGATCCATTCTAATTTATTCGCAAGACGATCCATTCTAATTCATTCGCACGATCCATTCTAATTCATTCGTACGATCCATTCTAATTCATTCGCACGATCCATTCTAATTCATTCGTACGATCCATTCTAATTCATTCGCACGAATGTATCTATTCTAATGCATTCGAAATTCATTCGCTCGAATGTATCCATTCTAATTCATTCGTACGATTCATTCTAATTCATTCGTGCGATCCATTCTAATTCATTCCTACGATCCATTCTAATTCATTCGTACGATCCATTCTAATTTATTCATACGATCCATTCTAATTCGTACGATCCATTCTAATCCATTCGTACGATCCATTCTAATTCATTCGTACGAATGGATTAGAATGAATCGTACAGATGGATTAGAATAGATCGTGCGAACGGATTAGAATGGATCGTGCGAATGAATTAGAATGGATACATTCGAGCGAATGAATTAGAATGGATCGTACGAATGAATTTGAATGGATCATAGGAATGAATTAGAATGGATCGTGCAAATAAATTAGATTGGATACATTCCTGCGAATGAATTATAATGGATCGTGCGAATGAATTAGAATGGATCGTACGAATGAATTAGAATGGATACATTCGAGCGAATGAATTAGAATAGATCGTAGGAATGAATTAGAATGGATCATATGAATGAATTAGAATGGATCATGCAAATGAATTAGAATGGATTGTACGAATGAATTAGAATGGATACATTCGTGCAAATGAATTAGAATGGATCGGACGAATGAATTAGAATGGATCGTACGAATGAATTAGAATGGATCGTACGAATGAATTAGAATGGATCGTACGAATGAATTAGAATGGATCATGCGAATGAATTAGAATGGATCGTACGAATGAATTAGAATGGATCGTGCGAATGAATTAGAATGGATCGTGCGAATGAATTTGAATTGATCGTACGAATGAATTAGAATAAATCGTACGATCCATTCTAATTCATTCTCACAAATGTAACCTTTCTAATTCATTTGTACGATCCATTCTAATTCATTCGTACGATCCATTCTAATTCATTCCTATGATCCATTCTAATCCATTCGTATGATCCATTCTAATTCATTCGCACGAATGTATCCATTTTAGTTCATTCGTACGATCCATTCTAATTCATTCGTACGATCTAATTCATTTGTACGATCCATTCTAATCCATTCGTACGATCCATTCTAATCCATTCGTATGATCCATTCTAATCCATTCGTATGATCCATTCTAATTCATTCGTACGATCCATTCTAATTCATTTCTACGATCTATTCTAATTGATTCACTCGAATGTATCCATTCTAATTCATTCGTTCGATCCATTCTAATTCATTCGTACGATCCATTCTAATTCATTCGTACGATCCATTCTAATTCAGTCGTTCGATCCATTCTAATTCATTTGTACGATCCATTCTAATTCATTCGTACGATCCATTCTAATCCATTCGTACGATCCATTCTAATCCATTCATACGATCCATTCTAATTCATTCGTATGATCCATTCTAATTTATTCGCACGAATGTATCCATTCTAATTAATTCGCATGATCCATTCTAATTCATTCGTACAATCCATTCTAATTCATTCTCACGAATGTAACCTTTCTAATTCAATTGTATGATCCATTTTAATTCATTCGTATGATCCATTCTAATTTATTCGCACGAATGTATCCATTCTAATTAATTCGCATGATCCATTCTAATTCATTCGTACAATCCATTCTAATTCATTCTCACGAATGTAACCTTTCTAATTCATTTGTATGATCCATTCTAATTCATTCGCACGATCTATTCTAATTCATTCGCACGATCCATTCTAATTCATTCGTCCGATCCATTCTAATTCATTCGTATGATTCATTCTAATTCATTCGTACGATCCATTCAAATTTATTCGCACGAATGTAACCATTCTAATTTATTCGTACGATCTATTCTAATTCATTCCTACGATCCATTCTAATTCATTCGCACGAACGTAACCATTCTAATTCATTCGTACGATCCATTCTAATTCATTCCTACGATCCATTCTAATTAATTCGCACGAATGTTTCCATTCTAATTCATTTGCACGATCCATTCTAATTCATTCCTATGATCCATTCTAATTCATTCGTACGATCCATTCTAATTCATTCGCACGAATGTATCCATTCTAATTCAATCGCACAAATGTATCCATTCTAATTCATTTGTACGATCCATTCTTATTCATTCATACGATCTATTCTAATTCATTTGCACGATCCATTCTAATTCATTCGTACGATCCATTCTAATTCATTCGTACGATCCATTCTAATTCATTCGCACGAATATATCCATTCTAATTCATTCGTATGATCCATTCTAATTCATTCGCACGATCCATTCTAATTCATTTGCATGAATGTATCCATTCTAATTCATTCGTACGATCCATTCCAATTCATTCGTATGATCCATTCTAATTCATTTATGCAATCCATTCTAATTCATTCATATGATCCATTCTAACTCATTCATACGATCCATTCTAATTCATTCGCAAGAATATATGTATCCATTCTAGTTCATTCGCACGAATGTATCCATTCTAATTCATTCGTACGATCTATTCTAATTCAATCGCAAGATCCATTCTAATTCATTCGTACGATCCATTCTAATTCATTTGTATGATCCATTCTAATTCATTCGTACGATCCATTCTAATTACTTCACACAAATGTATCCATTCTAATTCATTCGTACGATCCATTCAAATTCAATCGTATGATCCATTCTAATTCATTCGCACAAATGTATCTTTTTTAATTCATTCGTACGATCCATTCTAATTCATTCGCACGATCCATTCTAATTCGTTCGTACGATCCATTCTAATTCATTCGTACGATCCATTCTAATCCATTCGTACGATCCATTCTAATTCATTCGCACGATCCATTCTAATTCATTCGCACAAATGTATCCATTCTAATTCATTCGTACAATCCATTCTAATTCATTCGCATGATCCATTCTAATTCATTCGTACGATCCATTCTAATTCATTTGTACGATCCATTCTAATTCATTCGCACGAATGTATCCATTCTAATTTATTCGTACGATACATTCTAATTCATTCTCACGAATGTATCATACGAATGAATTAGATTGGATCATACGAACGAATTAGAATGGATCGTACGAATGGATTAGAATTAGATCATACGAATGGATTAGAATGGATCGTACGAGTGAATTAGAATGGATCGTACGAATGAATTAGAATGGATCGTACGAATGAATTAGACTGGATACATTCGTACGAATGAATTAGAATGGATCATACGAATGAATTATAATAGATCGTAGGAATGAATTAGAATGAATCATACGAATGAATTTGAATGGATCGTGCGAATGAATTAGAATGGATTATACGAATGAATTAGAATGGATCGTACAAATGAATTAGAATGGATCGTACGAATGAATTAGAATGGATCATGCGAATGAATTAGAATGAATCGTACGAATGCATTAGAATGGATCGTGCGAATGAATTAGAATGGATACATTCGTACAAATGAATTAGAATGGATCGTGCGAATGAATTAGAATGGATCGTATAAATGAATTAGAATGGATCGTACGAATGCATTAGAATGGATCGTGCGAATGAATTTGAATGGATCGTACGAATGAATTAGAATGGATCATACGAATGAATTAGAATGGATCATGCGAATGAATTAGAATAGATCGTGCGAATGGATTAGAATAGATCGTACGAATGGATTAGAATGGATCGTACGAATAAATTAGAATGGATATATTCGTGCGAATGAATTAGAATGGATCGTACGAATGAATTAGAATGGATCGTGCGAATGAATTAGAATGAATTGTACGAATGAATAAGAATGGATCGTACGAATGGATTAGAATGGATCGTACGAATGAATTAGAATGGATTCATTATAATTCATTCGTATCCATTATAATTCATTCGTATGATCCATTCTAATTCGTTCATACGATCCATTCTAATTCGTTCGTACGATCCATTCTAATTCGTTCGTACGATCCATTCTAATTCGTTCGTACGATCCATTCTAATGCATTCGTACGATCCATTCTAATCCATTCGTACGATCCATTCTAATCCATTCGTACGATCCATTCTAATTCATTAGTATGATCCATTCTAACTCATTCGGTGGATCCATTCTAATGCATTCGTACGATTCATTCTAATTCATTCGCACGATCCATTCTAATTCATTTGCACGATCCATTCTAATTTATTCCTATGATCCATTCTAATTCGTTCGTACGATCCATTCTAATTCATTCGCTCGAATGTATCCATTCTAATTCATTCGTACAATCCATTCTAATTCATTCGTACGATCCATTCTAATTCATTCGTACGATCCATTCTAATCCATTCATACGATCCATTCTAACACATTCGGTGGATCCATTCTAATTCATTCCTATGATCCATTCTAATTCATTCGTACGATCCATTCTAATTCATTCGCTCGAATGTATCCATTCTAATTCATTCGTACGATCCATTCTAATTCAGTCGTATGAATGTATCATACGAATGAATTAGAATGGATCATGCGAATGAATTATAATGGATCATACAAATGAATTAGAATGGATCATACGAATGGATTAGAATGCATCATACGAATGGATTAGAATGGATCGTACGAATAAATTAGAATGGATTGTACGAATGAATTAGAATCGATACATTCTTGCGAATAAATTATAATGGATCGTATATTCATGCAAATATATTAGAATGGATCGTATGAATGAATAAGAATGGATCGTACGAATGAATTAGAATGGATCGTGCGAATGAATTAGAATGAATCGTACGAATGCATTAGAATGGATACATTTGTGCGAATGAATTAGAATGGATCGTACGAACGAATTAGAATGAATCGTACGAACGAATTAGAATGGATCGTATGAATGAATTAGAATGGATACATTCGAGCGAATGAATTAGAATGGATCGTACGAATGAATTAGAATGGATACATTCGAGCGAATGAATTAGAATGGATCGTACGAATGAATTAGAATGGATCATAGGAATGAATTTGAATGGATCGTGCAAATGAATTAGAATGGATACATTCGTGCGAATGAATTAGAATGGATCGTAGGAATGAATTAGAATGGATCGTACGAATGAATTAGAATGGTTACATTCGTGCGAATGAATTAGAATGGATCGTACGAATGAATTAGACTGGATCGTACGAATGAATTAGAATGGATCGTGCGAATGAATTAGAATGGATCGTACGAATAAATTAGAATGGATACATTCGTGCGAATGAATTAGAATGGATTGTACGAATGAATTAGAATGGATACATTCGTGCGAATGAATTAGGATGGATCGAATGAATGAATTAGAATGGATCGTACGAATGAATTAGAATGGATCATGCGAATGAATTAGAATGAATTGTATGAATGCATTAGAATGGATACATTCGTGCGAATGAATTAGAATGGATCATATGGATGAATTAGAATGGATCATGCGAATGAAATAGAATGGATCGTACGAATGAATTAGAATAAATCGTGCGAATGAATTAGAATGGATCGTACGAATGAATTAGAATGGATACATACAAATGAATTAGAAAGGTTACATTCGTGAGAATGAATTAGAATAGATCGTACGAATGAATTAAAATGGATACATTCGAGCTAATGAATTAGAATGGTTCGTACGAATGAATTAGAATGGATCATACGAGTGAATTAGAATGTATCATATGAATGAATTAGAATGGATCATACGAATGAATTAGAATGGATCGTACGAATGGATTAGAATGGATCGTACAAATGAATTAGAATGGATCGTACGAACGAATTAGAATGGATCATATGAACGAATTAGAATGGATCGTACGAATGAATTTGAATGGATACATTCGAGCGAATGAATTAGAATGGATCATACGAATGAATTAGAATGGATCATAGGAATAAATTAGAATGGATCGTGCAAATGAATTAGAAAGGATACATTCGTGCGAATGAATTAGAATGGATCGTAGGAATGAATTAGAATGGATCGTATGAATGAATTAGAATAGTTACATTCGTGCGAATGAATTAGAATGGATCGTACGAATGGATTAGAATGGATCGTACAAATGAATTAGAAAGGTTACATTTATGAGAATGAATTAGAATGGATCGTACGAATGGATTAGAATGGATCGTACGAATGGATTAGAATGGATCGTACGAATGAATTAGAATGGATCATACAAATAAATTAGAAAGGTTACATTCGTGAGAATGAATTAGAATGGATCGTACGAATGAATTAGAATGGATCATGCAAATGAATTTGAATGGATCGTACGAATGAATTAGAATGGATCGAACGAATGAATTAGAATGGATACATTCGACCGAATGAATTAGAATAAATCGTAGGAATGAATTAGAATGGATCATACGAATGAATTAGAATGGATCGTGCAAATGAATTAGAATGGATTGTATGAATGAATTAGAATGGATACATTCGTGCGAATGAATTAGAATAGATCGGACGAATGAATTAGAATGGATCGTACGATTCATTCTAATTCATTCGTACGATCCATTCTAATGCCTTCGTACGATTCATTCTAATTCATTCGCACGATCCATTCTAATTCATTCGTATGATCCATTCTAATTTATTTGCACGAATATACGATCCATTCTAATTTATTCGCAAGAATGTATACATTCTAATTCATTCGTACAATCCATTCTAATTTATTCGTACAAATGTATCCATTTTAATTTATTCATACGATCCATTCTAATTCATTCGCACGATCCATTCAAATTCATTCGTAGAATCCATTCAAATTCATTCGCACGAATGTATCCATTCTAACTCATTCGTACGATCCATTCAAATTCATTCGCACGATCCATTCTAATTCATTCGTACGATTCATTCTAATTCATTCGTACGATCCATGCTAATTTATTCGCACGAATGTAACCATTCTAATTCATTCGTACGATCGATTCTAATTCATTCCTACGATCCATTCTAATTCATTCGCACGAATGTAACCATTCTAATTCATTCGTACGATCCATTCTAATTCATTCCTACGATCCATTCTATTTCATTCGCACGAATGTATCCATTCTAATTCATTTGCACGATCTATTCTAATTCATTCCTATGATCCATTCTAATTCATTCGTACGATCCATTCTAATTCATTCGCACGAGTGTATCCATTCTAATTCATTCGCATAAATGTATCCATTCTAATTCATTCGCATAAATGTATCCATTCTAATTCATTCGTATTATCCATTCTAATTCATTCATACGATCCATTCTAATTCATTTGCACGATCCATTCTAATTCATTCCTATGATCCATTCTAACTCATTCGTACGATCCATTCTAATTCATTCGCTCGAATGTATCCATTCTAATTCATTCATACGATCCATTCTAATTCATTCGTACAATCCATTCAGATTCATTCGCACAAATGTATCCATTCAAATTCATTCGAACGATCAATTCTAATTATTTCGCACGATCCATTCTAATTCAGTCGTATCAATGTATCCATTTTAATTCATTCGTACGATCCATTCTAATTCGTACGATCCATTCTAATGCATCCGTACGATCCATTCTAATCCATTCGTACGATCCATTCTAATTCATTCATTCGAATGTAACCATTCTAATTCATTCCTACGATCCATTCTAATTCATTCCTACGATCCATTCTAATTCATTCGCACGAATGTATCTATTCTAATTCATTTGCACGATCCATTCTAATTCATTCCTATGATCCATTCTAATTCATTCGTACGACCCATTCTAATTCATTCGCTCGAATGTATCCATTCTAATTCATTCGTACGATCCATTCTAATTCATTCATACGATCCATTCTAATCCATTCGTACGATCCATTCTAATTCATTCGTACAATGCGTTCTAATCTATTCGTACGATCCATTCTAATTCATTCGTACGATCCATTCTAATTCATTTGTACGATCCATTCTAATTCATTCGTACGATCCATTCCAATTCAATCGTACGATCCATTCTACTCTATTCTAATTCATTCGCTCGAATGTATCCATTCTAATTCATTCGTACGATCCATTCTTATTCATTCATACGATCCATTCTAATTCATGTGCACAATCCGTTCTAATTCATTCGTACAATCCATTCTAATTCATTCGCACGAATGTATCCATTCTAATTCATTCGTACGATCCATTTTAATTCATTTGTACGATCCATTCTAATTCATTCGTATGATCCATTCGTACGATCCATTCTAATCTATTCGTACGATCCATTCTAACTCATTCATATGATCCATTCTAATTCGTTCGTATGATCCATTCTAATTCGTTCGTACGATCCATTCTAATTCATTTGCACGATTTATTCTAATTCATTTGTACGATCCATTCTAATTCATTCCTATGATCCATTCTAATTCATTCGTACGATCCATTCTAAGTCATTCGTACGATCCATTCTAATTCAGTCGTATGAATGTATCCATTTTAATTCATTCGTACGATCCATTCTAATTCATTCGCACGAATGTAACCATTCTAATTCATTTGTACGATCCATTCTAATTCATTCGTACGATCCATTCTAATCCATTACGATCCATTGTAATTCATTCGAACGATCCATTCAAATTCTTTCGTACGATCCATTATAAATCATTCGCACAAATGTATCCATTCTAATTCATTTGTACGATCCATTCTAATTTATTCATACGATCCATTCTAATTCATTCGTACGATCCATTCTAATTCATTCTCACGAATGTAACCTTTCTAATTCATTTGTATGATCCATTCTAATTCATTCGTACGATCCATTCTAATCCACTCGTACGATCCATTCTAATCCATTCGTACGATCCATTCTAATTCATTCGTACGATCCACTCTAATTCATTCTCACAAATGTAACCTTTCTAATTCATTTGTACGATCCATTCTAATTCATTCGTACGATCCATTCTAAACCATTCGTATGATCCATTCTAATCCATTCGTACGATCCATTCTAATTCATTCGCACGAATGTAACCATTCTAATTCATTCGTACGATCCATTGTAATTCATTCCTACGATCCATTCTAATTCATTCGCACAATCCATTCTAATTCATTCGTACGATCCATTCTAATTCATTCGCACGATCCATTCTAATTCATTCGTACGATCCATTCTAATTCATTCGCACGAATGTATCCATTCTAATGCATTCGTACGATCCATTTTAATTCATTTGTACGATCCATTCTAATCCATTCGTACGATCCATTCTAATTCATTCGTACGATCCATTCTAATTCATTCTCACAAATGTAACCTTTCTAATTCATTTGTACGATCCATTCTAATTCATTCCTACGATCCATTCTAATCCATTCATACGATCCTTTCTAATCCATTCGTACGATCCATTCTAATTCATTCGCACGAATGTAACCATTCTAAATCATTCGTACGATCCATTCTAATTCATTCGCACGATCCATTCTAATTCATTTGTACGATCCATTCTAATCCATTCGCACGATCCATTCTAATTCATTCGTACGATCCATTCTAATTCATTCGCATGAATGTATCCATTCTAATGCATTCGTACGATCCATTCTAATTCATTCGTACGATCCATTCTAATTCATTCGTACGATCCATTGTAATTCATTCTCACAAATGTAACATTTCTAATTCATTTGTACGATCCATTCTAATTCATTCGTACGATCCATTCTAATCCATTCGTACGATCCATTCTAATCCATTCGTACGATCCATTCTTATTTATTCGTACGATCCATTCTAACTCATTTGTACGATCCATTCTAATTCATTCTCACGAATGTAACCTTTCTAATTCATTTGTATGATCCATTCTAATCCATTCATACGATCCATTCTAATCCATTCGTACGATCCATTCTAATTCATTCTCACAAATGTAACCTTTCTAATTCATTTGTACGATCCATTCTAATTCATTCGTACGATCCATTCTAATCCATTCGTACGACCCATTCTAATTCATTCGCACGAATGTAACCATTCTAATTCATTCGTACGATCCATTCTAATTCATTCCTACGATCCATTCTAATTCATTCGCAAATTATATTGGATCGTACGAATGAATTAGAATGGATCGTGCGAATGAATTAGAATGGATCGTACGATCCATTCTAATTCATTCGTATGATCAATTCTAATTCATTCGCACGATCCATTCTAATTCATTCGTACAATCCTTTCTAATTCATTCGCACGAATGCATTAGAATGGATCGTACGAATGAATTAGAATGAATCGTACGATCCATTCTAATTCATTCGTACGATCCATTCTAATTCATTCGCACGAAATCCATTCAAATTCATTGGTACGATCCATTCTAATTCATTCGCACGAATGTAACCATTCTAATTCATTCGTACGATCCATTCTAATTCATTCATACAATGCGTTCTAATCCATTCGTACGATCCATTCTTATTCATTCCTATGATCCATTCTAATTCATTCGTACGATCCATTCTAATTCATTCGCTCGAATGTATCCATTCTAATTCATTCGTACGATCCATTCTAATTCGTTCATACGATCCATTCTAATTCGTTCGTACGATCCATTCTAATTCATTCGTACAATGCGTTCTAATCCATTCTCACAAATGTAACCTTTCTAATTCATTTGTACGATCCATTCTAAATCATTCGTACGATCCATTCTAATTCGTTCATACGATCCATTCTAATTCGTTCGCACGATCCATTCTAATTAATTCGTACGATCTATTCTAATTCATTCGCATGATCCATTCTAATTCATTCGTACGATCCATTCTAATTCATTCGTACAATCCATTCAAATTCATTCGTACGATGCAATCTAATTCATTCGCACAAATGTATCTATTCTAATTCATTCGTACAATGCATTCTAATTCATTCGTACGATCCATTCCAATCCATTCGTACGATCCATTCTAATCCATTCGTACGATCCATTCTAATTCATTCGTACAATGCATTCTAATTAGAATGAATCGTACGAATCCATTAGAATGGATCGTATGAATGAATTAGAATGAATCGTACGATCCATTCTAATTCATTCGTCCGATCCATTCTAATTCATTCGCACGAATGTATCTATTCTAATTCATTCGTATAATCCATTCTAATTCATTCGCACGATCCATTCTAATTCATTCGTATGATCCATTCTAATTCATTCCTACGATCTATTCTAATTCATTCGCTCGAATGTATCCATTCTAATTCATTCGTACGATCCATTCTAATTCATTCGCACGATCCATTCTAATTCATTCGCACGAATGTATCCATTCTAATTCATTTGCACGATCCATTCTAATTCATTCCTATGATCCATTCTAATTCATTCGTACGATCTATTCTAATTCATTCGCTCGAATGTATCCATTCTAATTCATTCGCACGATCCATTCTAATCCATTCGTACGATCCATTCTAATCCATTCATATGATCCATTCAAATTCATTCGCACGAATGTAACCATTCTAATTCATTCGTACGATCCATTCTAATTCATTCCTATGATCCATTCTAATTCATCCGCACGATCCATTCTAATTCATATGCACAAAGGTATCCATTCTAATTCATTCATACGATCCATTCTAATTCATTCGTACGATCCATTCTAATTCATTCGTACGATCCAATCTAATTCATTCGCACGATCCATTCTAATTCATTCCTATGATCCATTCTAATTCATTCGCACGAATGAAACCATTCTAATTCATTCGTATGATCCATTCTAATTCATTCCTACGATCCATTCTAATTCATTCGCACGAAAGTATCCATTCTAATTCATTTGCACGATCCATTCTAATTCATTCCTATGATCCATTCTAATTCATTCGTACGATCCATTCTAATTCATTCGCTCGAATGTATCCATTCTAATTCATTCGTACGATCCATTCTAATTCATTCGTACGATCCATTCCAATTCATTCGCATGATCCATTCGTACGATCCATTCTAATCCATTCGTACGATCCATTCTAATTCATTCATACGATCCATTCTAATTCGTTCGTACAATCCATTCAAATTCATTCGTACGATCAATTCTAATTCATTCGCACGATCCATTCTAATTCATTTGTATGATCCATTCTAATTCATTCGTACAAATGTATTCATTCGTACGATCCATTCAAATTCATTCATACGATTCATTCTAATTCATTCGCACGATCCATTCTAATTCATTCGTACGATCCATTCAAATTCATTCGTATGATCTATTCTATTTCATTCGCACGAATGTATCCATTCTAATTCATTTGCACGATCCATTCTAATTCATTCCTATGATCCATTCTAATTCATTCGTACAATCCATTCTAATTCATTCGCTCGAAAGTATCCATTCTAATTCATTCGTACGATCCATTCTAATTCATTCATACGATCCATTCTAATTCGTTCATACGATCCATTCTAATTCGTTCGTACGATTCATTCTAATTCATTCGTACGATCCATTCTAATGCATTCATCCGATTCATTCTAATTCATTCGCACGATCCATTCTAATTCATTCGTATGATCCATTCTAATTCATTCCTACGATCTATTCTAATTCATTCGCTCGAATGTAACCTTTATAATTAGAATGGATCGTACTAATGAATTAGAAAGGTTACATTCGTGAGAATGAATTAGAATGGATCGTACGAACGAATTAGAATGGATCGTACGAACGAATTAGAATGGATCGTATGAATGAATTAGAATGGATACATTCGAGCGAATGAATTAGAATGGATCGTACGAATGAATTAGAATGGATACATTCGAGCAAATGAATTAGAATGGATCGTATGAATGAATTAGAATGGATCATAGGAATGAATTAGAATGGATCGTGCAAATGAATTAGAATGGATACATTCGTGCGAATGAATTAGAATGGATCGTAGGAATGAATTAGAATGGATCGTACGAATGAATTAGAATGGTTACATTCGTGCGAATGAATTAGAATGGATCGTACGAATGAATTAGACTGGATCGTACGAATGAATTAGAATGGATCGTGCGAATGAATTAGAATGGATCGTACGAATGAATTAGAATGGATACATTCGTGCGAATGAATTAGAATGGATTGTACGAATGAATTAGAATGGATACATTCGTGCGAATGAATTAGGATGGATCGAATGAATGAATTAGAATGGATCGTACGAATGAATTAGAATGGATCATGCGAATGAATTAGAATGAATTGTATGAATGCATTTGAATGGATACATTCGTGCGAATGAATTAGAATAGATCATATGGATGAATTAGAATGGATCATGCGAATGAAATAGAATGGATCGTACGAATGAATTAGAATAAATCGTGCGAATGAATTAGAATGGATCGTACGAATGAATTAGAATGGATACATACAAATGAATTAGAAAGGTTACATTCGTGAGAATGAATTAGAATGGATCGTACGAATGAATTAAAATGGATACATTCGAGCGAATGAATTAGAATGGTTCGTACGAATGAATTAGAATGGATCATACGAGTGAATTAGAATGTATCATATGAATGAATTAGAATGGATCATACGAATGAATTAGAATGGATCGTACGAATGGATTAGAATGGATCGTACAAATGAATTAGAATGGATCGTACGAACGAATTAGAATGGATCGTATGAACGAATTAGAATGGATCGTACGAATGAATTTGAATGGATACATTCGAGCGAATGAATTAGAATGGATCATACGAATGAATTAGAATGGATCATAGGAATGAATTAGAATGGATCGTGCAAATGAATTAGAAAGGATACATTCGTGCGAATGAATTAGAATGGATCGTAGGAATGATTTAGAATGGATCGTATGAATGAATTAGAATGGTTACATTCGTGCGAATGAATTAGAATGGATCGTACGAATGGATTAGAATGGATCGTACAAATGAATTAGAAAGGTTACATTTATGAGAATGAATTAGAATGGATCGTACGAATGGATTAGAATGGATCGTACGAATGGATTAGAATGGATCGTACGAATGAATTAGAATGGATCATACAAATGAATTAGAAAGGTTACATTCGTGAGAATGAATTAGAATGGATCGTACGAATGAATTAGAATGGATCATGCGAATGAATTTGAATGGATCGTACGAATGAATTAGAATGGATCGAACGAATGAATTAGAATGGATACATTCGACCGAATGAATTAGAATAGATCGTAGGAATGAATTAGAATGGATCATACGAATGAATTAGAATGGATCGTGCGAATGAATTAGAATGGATTGTACGAATGAATTAGAATGGATACATTCGTGCGAATGAATTAGAATAGATCGGATGAATGAATTAGAATGGATCGTTCGATTCATTCTAATTCATTCGTACGATCCATTCTAATGCCTTCGTACGATTCATTCTAATTCATTCGCACGATCCATTCTAATTCATTCGTATGATCCATTCTAATTTATTTGCACGAATATACGATCCATTCTAATTTATTCGCAAGAATGTATACATTCTAATTCATTCGTACAATCCATTCTAATTTATTCGTACAAATGTATCCATTTTAATTTATTCATACGATCCATTCTAATTCATTCGCACGATCCATTCTAATTCATTCGTAGAATCCATTCAAATTCATTCACACGAATGTATCCATTCTAACTCATTCGTACGATCCATTCAAATTCATTCGCACGATCCATTCTAATTCATTCGTACGATTCATTCTAATTCATTCGTACGATCCATGCTAATTTATTCGCACGAATGTAACCATTCTAATTCATTCGTACGATCCATTCTAATTCATTCCTACGATCCATTCTAATTCATTCGCACGAATGTAACCATTCTAATTCATTCGTACGATCCATTCTAATTCATTCCTACGATCCATTATATTTCATTCGCACGAATGTATCCATTCTAATTCATTTGCACGATCTCTTCTAATTCATTCCTATGATCCATTCTAATTCATTCGTACGATCCATTCTAATTCATTCGCACGAGTGTATCCATTCTAATTCATTCGCATAAATGTATCCATTCTAATTCATTCGCATAAATGTATCTATTCTAATTCATTCGTATTATCCATTCTAATTCATTCATACGATCCATTCTAATTCATTTGCACGATCCATTCTAATTCATTCCTATGATCCATTCTAACTCATTCGTACGATCCATTCTAATTCATTCGCTCGAATGTATCCATTCTAATTCATTCATACGATCCATTCTAATTCATTCGTACAATCCATTCAGATTCATTCGCACAAATGTATCCATTCAAATTCATTCGAACGATCAATTCTAATTATTTCGCACGATCCATTCTAATTCAGTCGTATCAATGTATCCATTTTAATTCATTCGTACGATCCATTCTAATTCGTACGATCTATTCTAATCCATTCGTACGATCCATTCTAATTCATTCGTTCGAATGTAACCATTCTAATTCATTCCTATGATCCATTCTAACTCATTCCTACGATCCATTCTAATTCATTCGCACGAATGTATCTATTCTAATTCATTTGCATGATCCATTCTAATTCATTCCTATGATCCATTCTAATTCATTCGTACGACCCATTCTAATTCATTCGCTCGAATGTATCCATTCTAATTCATTCATACGATCCATTCTAATTCATTCATACGATCCATTCTAATCCATTCGTACGATCCATTCTAATTCATTCGTACAATGCGTTCTAATCTATTCGTACGATCCATTCTAATTCATTCGTACGATCCATTCTAATTCATTTGTACGATCCATTCTAATTCATTCGTACGATCCATTCTAATTCGTTCATACGATCCATTCTAATTCGTTCGTACGATTCATTCTAATTCATTCGTACGATCCATTCTAATGCATTCATACGATTCATTCTAATTCATTCGCACGAACCATTCTAATTCATTCATATGATCCATTCTAATTCATTCCTACGATCTATTCTAATTCATTCGCTCGAATGTAACCTTTATAATTAGAATGGATCGTACTAATGAATTAGAAAGGTTACATTCGTGAGAATGAATTAGAATGGATCGTACGAATGAATTAGAATGGATCGTACGAATGAATTAGAATGGATACATTCGAGCGAATGAATTAGAATGGATCATACGAACGAATTAGAATGGATCATAGGAATGAATTAGAATGGATCGTGCAAATGAATTTGAATGGATCGTGCGAATGAATTAGAATGAATCGTACGAATGAATTATAACAGATTCATGCGAATGAATTAGAATGGATCGTACGAATGAATTAGAATGGATCATACAAATGAATTAGAAAGGTTATGTTCGTGAGAATGAATTAGAATGGATCGTACGAATAAATTAGAATGGATCATGCGAATGAATTTGAATGGATCGTACGAATGATTTAGAATGGATCGTACGAATGATTTAGAATGGATCGAACGGATGAATTAGAATGGATACATTCGAGCGAATGAATTAGAATAGATCGTCGGAATGAATTAGAATGGATCGTGCGAATGAATTTGAATGAATCATATTCATTCCTATGATCCATTCTAACTCATTCGTACGATCCATTCTAATTCATTCGCTCGAATGTATCCATTCTAATTCATTCATACGATCCATTCTAATTCATTCGTACAATCCATTCAGATTCATTCGCACAAATGTATCCATTCAAATTCATTCGAACGATCAATTCTAATTATTTCGCACGATCCATTCTAATTCAGTCGTATCAATGAATCCATTTTAATTCATTCGTACGATCCATTCTAATTCGTACGATCCATTCTAATGCATTCGTACGATCCATTCTAATCCATTCGTACGATCCATTCTAATTCATTCGTTCGAATGTAACCATTCTAATTCATTCCTACGATCCATTCTAATTCATTCCTACGATCCATTCTAATTCATTCGCACGAATGTATCTATTCTAATTCATTTGCACGATCCATTCTAATTCATTCCTATGATCCATTCTAATTCATTCGTACGACCCATTCTAATTCATTCGCTCGAATGTATCCATTCTAATTCATTCGTACGATCCATTCTAATTCATTCATACGATCCATTCTAATCCATTCGTACGATCCATTCTAATTCATTCGTACAATGCGTTCTAATCTATTCGTACGATCCATTCTAATTCATTCGTACGATCCATTCTAATTCATTTGTACGATCCATTCTAATTCATTCGTACGATCCATTCCAATTCAATCGTACGATCCATTCTAATCTATTCTAATTCATTCGCTCGAATGTATCCATTCTAATTCATTCGTACGAACCATTCTTATTCATTCATACGATCCATTCTAATTCATGCGCACAATCCGTTCTAATTCATTCGTACAATCCATTCTAATTCATTCGCACGAATGTATCCATTCTAATTCATTCGTACGATCCATTTTAATTCATTTGTACGATCCATTCTAATTCATTCGTATGATCCATTCGTACGATCCATTCTAATCTATTCGTACGATCCATTCTAACTCATTCATATGATCCATTCTAATTCGTTCGTATGATCCATTCTAATTCGTTCGTACGATCCATTCTAATTTATTTGCACGATTTATTCTAATTCATTTGTACGATCCATTCTAATTCATTCCTATGATCCATTCTAATTCATTCGTACGATCCATTCTAATTCATTCGTACGATCCATTCTAATTCAGTCGTATGAATGTATCCATTTTAATTCATTCGTACGATCCATTCTAATTCATTCGCACGAATGTAACCATTCTAATTCATTTGTACGATCCATTCTAATTCATTCGTACGATCCATTCTAATCCATTACGATCCATTCTAATTCATTCGAACGATCCATTCAAATTCTTTCGTACGATCCATTATAAATCATTCGCACAAATGTATCCATTCTAATTCATTCGTACGATCCATTCTAATTTATTCATACGATCCATTCTAATTCATTCGTACGATCCATTCTAATTCATTCTCACGAATGTAACCTTTCTAATTCATTTGTATGATCCATTCTAATTCATTCGTACGATTCATTCTAATCCACTCGTACGATCCATTCTAATCCATTCGTACGATCCATTCTAATTCATTCGTACGATCCACTCTAATTCATTCTCACAAATATAACCTTTCTAATTCATTTGTACGATCCATTCTAATTCATTCGTACGATCCATTCTAAACCATTCGTATGATCCATTCTAATCCATTCGTACGATCCATTCTAATTCATTCGCACGAATGTAACCATTCTAGTTCATTCGTACGATCCATTGTAATTCATTCCTACGATCCATTCTAATTCATTCGCACAATCCATTCTAATTCATTCGTACGATCCATTCTAATTCATTCGCACGATCCATTCTAATTCATTCGTACGATCCATTCTAATTCATTCGCACGAATGTATCCATTCTATGCATTCGTACGATCCATTTTAATTCATTTGTACGATCCATTCTAATCCATTCGTACGATCCATTCTAATTCATTCGTACGATCCATTCTAATTCATTCTCACAAATGTAACCTTTCTAATTCATTTGTACGATCCATTCTAATTCATTCCTACGATCCATTCTAATCCATTCGTACGATCCTTTCTAATCCATTCGTACGATCCATTCTAATTCATTCGCACGAATGTAACCATTCTAAATCATTCGTACGATCCATTCTAATTCATTCGCACGATCCATTCTAATTCATTTGTACGATCCATTCTAATCCATTCGCACGATCCATTCTAATTCATTCGTACGATCCATTCTAATTCATTCGCATGAATGTATCCATTCTAATGCATTTGTACGATCCATTCTAATTCATTCGTACGATCCATTCTAATTCATTCGTACGATCCATTGTAATTCATTCTCACAAATGTAACATTTCTAATTCATTTGTACGATCCATTCTAATTCATTCGTACGATCCATTCTAATCCATTCGTACGATCCATTCTAATCCATTCGTACGATCCATTCTTATTTATTCGTATGATCCATTCTAACTCATTTGTACGATCCATTCTAATTCATTCTCACGAATGTAACCTTTCTAATTCATTTGTATGATCCATTCTAATCCATTCATACGATCCATTCTAATCCATTCGTACGATCCATTCTAATTCATTCTCACAAATGTAACCTTTCTAATTCATTTGTACGATCCATTCTAATTCATTCGTACGATCCATTCTAATCCATTCGTACGATCCATTCTAATCCATTCGTACGACCCATTCTAATTCATTCGCACGAATGTAACCATTCTAATTCATTCGTACGATCCATTCTAATTCATTCCTACGATCCATTCTAATTCATTCGCAAATTATATTGGATCGTACGAATGAATTAGAATGGATCGTGCGAATGAATTAGAATGGATCGTACGATCCATTCTAATTCATTCGTATGATCAATTCTAATTCATTCGCACGATCCATTCTAATTCATTCGTACAATCCTTTCTAATTCATTCGCACGAATGCATTAGAATGGATCGTACGAATGAATTAGAATGAATCGTACGATCCATTCTAATACATTCGTACGATCCAGTCTAATTCATTCGCACGAAATCCATTCAAATTCATTCGTACGATCCATTCTAATTCATTCGCACGAATGTAACCATTCTAATTCATTCGTACGATCCATTCTAATTCATTCATACAATGCGTTCTAATCCATTCGTACGATCCCATCTTATTCATTCCTATGATCCATTCTAATTCATTCGTACGATCCATTCTAATTCATTCGCTCGAATGTATCCATTCTAATTCATTCGTACGATCCATTCTAATTCGTTCATACGATCCATTCTAATTCGTTCGTACGATCCATTCTAATTCATTCGTACAATGCGTTCTAATCCATTCTCACAAATGTAACCTTTCTAATTCATTTGTACGATCCATTCTAAATCATTCGTACGATCCATTCTAATTCGTTCATACGATCCATTCTAATTCGTTCGCACGATCCATTCTAATTAATTCGTACGATCTATTCTAATTCATTCGCATGATCCATTCTAATTCATTCGTACGATCCATTCTAATTCATTCGTACAATCCATTCAAATTCATTCGTACGATGCAATCTAATTCATTCGCACAAATGTATCTATTCTAATTCATTCGTACAATGCATTCTAATTCATTCGTACGATCCATTCCAATCCATTCGTACGATCCATTCTAATCCATTCGTACGATCCATTCTAATTCATTCGTACAATGCATTCTAATTAGAATGAATCGTACGAATCCATTAGAATGGATCGTATGAATGAATTAGAATGAATCGTACGATCCATTCTAATTCATTCGTCCGATCCATTCTAATTCATTCGCACGAATGTATCTATTCTAATTCATTCGTATAATCCATTCTAATTCATTCGCACGATCCATTCTAATTCATTCGTATGATCCATTCTAATTCATTCCTACGATCTATTCTAATTCATTCGCTCGAATGTATCCATTCTAATTCATTCGTACGATCCATTCTAATTCATTCGCACGATCCATTCTAATTCATTCGCACGAATGTATCCATTCTAATTCATTTGCACGATCCATTCTAATTCATTCCTATGATCCATTCTAATTCATTCGTACGATCTATTCTAATTCATTCGCTCGAATGTATCCATTCTAATTTATTCGCACGATCCATTCTAATCCATTCGTATGATCCATTCTAATCCATTCGTATGATCCATTCAAATTCATTCGCACGAATGTAACCAATCTAATTCATTCGTACGATCCAGTCTAATTCATTCCTATGATCCATTCTAATTCTTCCGCACGATCCATTCTAATTCATATGCACAAAGGTATCCATTCTAATTCATTTATACGATCCATTCTAATTCATTCGTACGATCCATTCTAATTCATTCGTACGATCCAATCTAATTCATTCGCACGATCCATTCTAATTCATTCCTATGATCCATTCTAATTCATTCGCACGAATGAAACCATTCTAATTCATTCGTATGATCCATTCTAATTCATTCCTACGATCCATTCTAATTCATTCGCACGAAAGTATCCATTCTAATTCATTTGCACGATCCATTCTAATTCATTCCTATGATCCATTCTAATTCATTCGTACGATCCATTCTAATTCATTCGCTCGAATGTATCCATTCTAATTCATTCGTACGATCCATTCTAATTCATTCGTACGATCCATTCCAATTCATTCGCATGATCCATTCGTACGATCCATTCTAATCCATTCGTACGATCCATTCTAATTCATTCATACGATCCATTCTAATTCGTTCGTACAATCCATTCAAATTCATTCGTACGATCAATTCTAATTCATTCGCACGATCCATTCTAATTCATTCGTATGATCCATTCTAATTCATTCGTACAAATGTATTCATTCGTACGATCCATTCAAATTCATTCATACCATTCATTCTAATTCATTCGCACGATCCATTCTAATTCATTCGTACGATCCATTCAAATTCATTCGTATGATCTATTCTAATTCATTCGCACGAATGTATCCATTCTAATTCATTTGCACGATCCATTCTAATTCATTCCTATGATCTATTCTAATTCATTCGTACAATCCATTCTAATTCATTCGCTCGAAAGTATCCATTCTAATTCATTCATACGATCCATTCTAATTCATTCATACGATCCATTCTAATTCGTTCATACGATCCATTCTAATTCGTTCGTACGATTCATTCTAATTCATTCGTACGATCCATTCTAATGCATTCATACGATTCATTCTAATTCATTCGCACGAACCATTCTAATTCATTCATATGATCCATTCTAATTCATTCCTACGATCTATTCTAATTCATTCGCTCGAATGTAACCTTTATAATTAGAATGGATCGTACTAATGAATTAGAAAGGTTACATTCGTGAGAATGAATTAGAATGGATCGTACGAATGAATTAGAATGGATCGTACGAATGAATTAGAATGGATACATTCGAGCGAATAAATTAGAATGGATCATACGAACGAATTAGAATGGATCATAGGAATGAATTAGAATGGATCGTGCAAATGAATTTGAATGGATCGTGCGAATGAATTAGAATGAATCGTACGAATGAATTATAACAGATTCATGCGAATGAATTAGAATGGATCGTACGAATGAATTAGAATGGATCATACAAATGAATTAGAAAGGTTATGTTCGTGAGAATGAATTAGAATGGATCGTACGAATAAATTAGAATGGATCATGCGAATGAATTTGAATGGATCGTACGAATGATTTAGAATGGATCGTACGAATGATTTAGAATGGATCGAACGGATGAATTAGAATGGATACATTCGAGCGAATGAATTAGAATAGATCGTCGGAATGAATTAGAATGGATCGTGCGAATGAATTTGAATGAATCATATTCATTCCTATGATCCATTCTAACTCATTCGTACGATCCATTCTAATTCATTCGCTCGAATGTATCCATTCTAATTCATTCATACGATCCATTCTAATTCATTCGTACAATCCATTCAGATTCATTCGCACAAATGTATCCATTCAAATTCATTCGAACGATCAATTCTAATTATTTCGCACGATCCATTCTAATTCAGTCGTATCAATGTATCCATTTTAATTCATTCGTACGATCCATTCTAATTCGTACGATCCATTCTAATGCATTCGTACGATCCATTCTAATCCATTCGTACGATCCATTCTAATTCATTCGTTCGAATGTAACCATTCTAATTCATTCCTACGATCCATTCTAATTCATTCCTACGATCCATTCTAATTCATTCGCACGAATGTATCTATTCTAATTCATTTGCACGATCCATTCTAATTCATTCCTATGATCCATTCTAATTCATTCGTACGACCCATTCTAATTCATTCGCTCGAATGTATCCATTCTAATTCATTCGTACGATCCATTCTAATTCATTCATACGATCCATTCTAATCCATTCGTACGATCCATTCTAATTCATTCGTACAATGCGTTCTAATCTATTCGTACGATCCATTCTAATTCATTCGTACGATCCATTCTAATTCATTTGTACGATCCATTCTAATTCATTCGTACGATCCATTCCAATTCAATCGTACGATCCATTCTAATCTATTCTAATTCATTCGCTCGAATGTATCCATTCTAATTCATTCGTACGAACCATTCTTATTCATTCATACGATCCATTCTAATTCATGCGCACAATCCGTTCTAATTCATTCGTACAATCCATTCTAATTCATTCGCACGAATGTATCCATTCTAATTCATTCGTACGATCCATTTTAATTCATTTGTACGATCCATTCTAATTCATTCGTATGATCCATTCGTACGATCCATTCTAATCTATTCGTACGATCCATTCTAACTCATTCATATGATCCATTCTAATTCGTTCGTATGATCCATTCTAATTCGTTCGTACGATCCATTCTAATTTATTTGCACGATTTATTCTAATTCATTTGTACGATCCATTCTAATTCATTCCTATGATCCATTCTAATTCATTCGTACGATCCATTCTAATTCATTCGTACGATCCATTCTAATTCAGTCGTATGAATGTATCCATTTTAATTCATTCGTACGATCCATTCTAATTCATTCGCACGAATGTAACCATTCTAATTCATTTGTACGATCCATTCTAATTCATTCGTACGATCCATTCTAATCCATTACGATCCATTCTAATTCATTCGAACGATCCATTCAAATTCTTTCGTACGATCCATTATAAATCATTCGCACAAATGTATCCATTCTAATTCATTCGTACGATCCATTCTAATTTATTCATACGATCCATTCTAATTCATTCGTACGATCCATTCTAATTCATTCTCACGAATGTAACCTTTCTAATTCATTTGTATGATCCATTCTAATTCATTCGTACGATCCATTCTAATCCACTCGTACGATCCATTCTAATCCATTCGTACGATCCATTCTAATTCATTCGTACGATCCACTCTAATTCTTTCTCACAAATGTAACCTTTCTAATTCATTTGTACGATCCATTCTAATTCATTCGTACGATCCATTCTAAACCATTCGTATGATCCATTCTAATCCATTCGTACGATCCATTCTAATTCATTCGCACGAATGTAACCATTCTAATTCATTCGTACGATCCATTGTAATTCAGTCCTACGATCCATTCTAATTCATTCGCACAATCCATTCTAATTCATTCGTACGATCCATTCTAATTCATTCGCACGATCCATTCTAATTCATTCGTACGATCCATTCTAATTCATTCGCACGAATGTATCCATTCTAATGCATTCGTATGATCCATTTTAATTCATTTGTATGATCCATTCTAATCCATTCGTACGATCCATTCTAATTCATTCGTACGATCCATTCTAATTCATTCTCACAAATGTAACCTTTCTAATTCATTTGTACGATCCATTCTAATTCATTCCTACGATCCATTCTAATCCATTCGTACGATCCTTTCTAATCCATTCGTACGATCCATTCTAATTCATTCGCACGAATGTAACCATTCTAAATCATTCGTACGATCCATTCTAATTCATTCGCACGATCCATTCTAATTCATTTGTACGATCCATTCTAATCCATTCTCACGATCCATTCTAATTCATTCGTACGATCCATTCTAATTCATTCGCATGAATGTATCCATTCTAATGCATTCGTACGATCCATTCTAATTCATTCGTACGATCCATTCTAATTCATTCGTACGATCCATTCTAATTCATTCTCACAAATGTAACATTTCTAATTCATTTGTACGATCTATTCTAATTCATTCGTATGATCCATTCTAATCCATTCGTACGATCCATTCTAATCCATTCGTACGATCCATTCTTATTTATTCGTACGATCCATTCTAACTCATTTGTACGATCCATTCTAATTCATTCTCACGAATGTAACCTTTCTAATTCATTTGTATGATCCATTCTAATCCATTCATACGATCCATTCTAATCCATTCGTACGATCCATTCTAATTCATTCTCACAAATGTAACCTTTCTAATTCATTTGTACGATCCATTCTAATTCATTCGTACGATCCATTCTAATCCATTCGTACGATCCATTCTAATCCATTCGTACGACCCATTCTAATTCATTCGCACGAATGTAACCATTCTAATTCATTCGTACGATCCATTCTAATTCATTCCTACGATCCATTCTAATTTATTCGCAAATTATATTGGATCGTACGAATGAATTAGAATGGATCGTGCGAATGAATTAGAATGGATCGTACGATCCATTCTAATTCATTCGTATGATCAATTCTAATTCATTCGCACGATCCATTCTAATTCATGCATACAATCCTTTCTAATTCATTCGCACGAATGCATTAGAATGGAACGTACGAATGAATTAGAATGAATCGTACGATCCATTCTAATTCATTCGTACGATCCAGTCTAATTCATTCGCACGAAATCCATTCAAATTCATTTGTACGATCCATTCTAATTCATTCGCACGAATGTAACCAGTCTAATTCATTCGTACGATCCATTCTAATTCATTCATACAATGCGTTCTAATCCATTCGTACGATCCATTCTTATTCATTCCTATGATCCATTCTAATTCATTCGTACGATCCATTCTAATTCATTCGCTCGAATGTATCCATTCTAATTCATTCGTACGATCCATTCTAATTCGTTCATACGATCCATTCTAATTCGTTCGTACGATCCATTCTAATTCATTCGTACAATGCGTTCTAATCCATTCTCACAAATGTAACCTTTCTAATTCATTTGTACGATCCATTCTAAATCATTCGTACGATCCATTCTAATTCGTTCATACGATCCATTCTAATTCGTTCGCACGATCCATTCTAATTAATTCGTACGATCTATTCTAATTCATTCGCATGATCCATTCTAATTCATTCGTACGATCCATTCTAATTCATTCGTACAATCCATTCAAATTCATTCGTACGATGCAATCTAATTCATTCGCACAAATGTATCTATTCTAATTCATTCGTACAATGCATTCTAATTCATTCGTACGATCCATTCCAATCCATTCGTATGATCCATTCTAATCCATTCGTACGATCCATTCTAATTCATTCGTACAATGCATTCTAATTAGAATGAATCGTACGAATCCATTAGAATGGATCGTATGAATGAATTAGAATGAATCGTACGATCCATTCTAATTCATTCGTCCGATCCATTCTAATTCATTCGCACGAATGTATCTATTCTAATTCATTCGTATAATCCATTCTAATTCATTCGCACGATCCATTCTAATTCATTCGTATGATCCATTCTAATTCATTCCTACGATCTATTCTAATTCATTCGCTCGAATGTATCCATTCTAATTCATTCGTACGATCCATTCTAATTCATTCGCACGATCCATTCTAATTCATTCGCACGAATGTATCCATTCTAATTCATTTGCACGATCCATTCTAATTCATTCCTATGATCCATTCTAATTCATTCGTACGATCTATTCTAATTCATTCGCTCGAATGTATCCATTCTAATTCATTCGCACGATCCATTCTAATCCATTCGTACGATCCATTCTAATCCATTCGTATGATCCATTCAAATTCATTCGCACGAATGTAACCATTCTAATTCATTCGTACGATCCATTCTAATTCATTCCTATGATCCATTCTAATTCATCCGCACGATCCATTCTAATTCATATGCACAAAGGTATCCATTCTAATTCATTCATACGATCCATTCTAATTCATTCGTACGATCCATTCTAATTCATTCGTACGATCCAATCTAATTCATTCGCACGATCCATTCTAATTCATTCCTATGATCCATTCTAATTCATTCGCACGAATGAAACCATTCTAATTCATTCGTATGATCCATTCTAATTCATTCCTACGATCCATTCTAATTCATTCGCACGAAAGTATCCATTCTAATTCATTTGCACGATCCATTCTAATTCATTCCTATGATCCATTCTAATTCATTCGTACGATCCTTTCTAATTCATTCGCTCGAATGTATCCATTCTAATTCATTCGTACGATCCATTCTAATTCATTCGTACGATCCATTCCAATTCATTCGCATGATCCATTCGTACGATCCATTCTAATCCATTCGTACGATCCATTCTAATTCATTCATACGATCCATTCTAATTCGTTCGTACAATCCATTCAAATTCATTCGTACGATCAATTCTAATTCATTCGCACGATCCATTCTAATTCATTCGTATGATCCATTCTAATTCATTCGTACAAATGTATTCATTCGTACGATCCATTCAAATTCATTCATACGATTCATTCTAATTCATTCGCACGATCCATTCTAATTCATTCGTACGATCCATTCAAATTCATTCGTATGATCTATTCTAATTCATTCGCACGAATGTATCCATTCTAATTCATTTGCACGATCCATTCTAATTCATTCCTATGATCCATTCTAATTCATTCGTATAATCCATTCTAATTCATTCGCTCGAAAGTATCCATTCTAATTCATTCGTACGATCCATTCTAATTCATTCATACGATCCATTCTAATTCGTTCATACGATCCATTCTAATTCGTTCGTACGATTCATTCTAATTCATTCGTACGATCCATTCTAATGCATTCATACGATTCATTCTAATTCATTCGCACGATCCATTCTAATTCATTCGTATGATCCATTCTAATTCATTCCTACGATCTATTCTAATTCATTCGCTCGAATGTAACCTTTATAATTAGAATGGATCGTACTAATGAATTAGAAAGGTTACATTCGTGAGAATGAATTAGAATGGATCGTACGAACGAATTAGAATGGATCGTACGAACGAATTAGAATGGATCGTATGAATGAATTAGAATGGATACATTCGAGCGAATGAATTAGAATGGATCGTACGAATGAATTAGAATGGATACATTCGAGCGAATGAATTAGAATGGATCGTATGAATGAATTAGAATGGATCATAGGAATGAATTAGAATGGATCGTGCAAATGAATTAGAATGGATACATTCGTGCGAATGAATTAGAATGGATCGTAGGAATGAATTAGAATGGATCGTACGAATGAATTAGAATGGTTACATTCGTGCGAATGAATTAGAATGGATCGTACGAATGAATTAGACTGGATCGTACGAATAAATTAGAATGGATCGTGCGAATGAATTAGAATGGATCGTACGAATGAATTAGAATGGATACATTCGTGCGAATGAATTAGAATGGATTGTACGAATGAATTAGAATGGATACATTCGTGCGAATGAATTAGGATGGATCGAATGAATGAATTAGAATGGATCGTACGAATGAATTAGAATGGATCATGCGAATGAATTAGAATGAATTGTATGAATGCATTTGAATGGATACATTCGTGCGAATGAATTAGAATAGATCATATGGATGAATTAGAATGGATCATGCGAATGAAATAGAATGGATCGTACGAATGAATTAGAATAAATCGTGCGAATGAATTAGAATGGATCGTACGAATGAATTAGAATGGATACATACAAATGAATTAGAAAGGTTACATTCGTGAGAATGAATTAGAATGGATCGTACGAATGAATTAAAATGGATACATTCGAGCGAATGAATTAGAATGGTTCGTACGAATGAATTAGAATGGATCATACGAGTGAATTAGAATGTATCATATGAATGAATTAGAATGGATCATACGAATGAATTAGAATGGATCGTACGAATGGATTAGAATGGATCGTACAAATGAATTAGAATGGATCGTACGAACGAATTAGAATGGATCGTATGAACGAATTAGAATGGATCGTACGAATGAATTTGAATGGATACATTCGAGCGAATGAATTAGAATGGATCATACGAATGAATTAGAATGGATCATAGGAATGAATTAGAATGGATCGTGCAAATGAATTAGAAAGGATACATTCGTGCGAATGAATTAGAATGGATCGTAGGAATGATTTAGAATGGATCGTATGAATGAATTAGAATGGTTACATTCGTGCGAATGAATTAGAATGGATCGTACGAATGGATTAGAATGGATCGTACAAATGAATTAGAAAGGTTACATTTATGAGAATGAATTAGAATGGATCGTACGAATGGATTAGAATGGATCGTACGAATGGATTAGAATGGATCGTACGAATGAATTAGAATGGATCATACAAATGAATTAGAAAGGTTACATTCGTGAGAATGAATTAGAATGGATCGTACGAATGAATTAGAATGGATCATGCGAATGAATTTGAATGGATCGTACGAATGAATTAGAATGGATCGAACGAATGAATTAGAATGGATACATTCGACCGAATGAATTAGAATAGATCGTAGGAATGAATTAGAATGGATCATACGAATGAATTAGAATGGATCGTGCGAATGAATTAGAATGGATTGTACGAATGAATTAGAATGGATACATTCGTGCGAATGAATTAGAATAGATCGGATGAATGAATTAGAATGGATCGTACGATTCCTTCTAATTCATTCGTACGATCCATTCTAATGCCTTCGTACGATTCATTCTAATTCATTCGCACGATCCATTCTAATTCATTCGTATGATCCATTCTAATTTATTTGCACGAATATACGATCCATTCTAATTTATTCGCAAGAATGTATACATTCTAATTCATTCGTACAATCCATTCTAATTTATTCGTACAAATGTATCCATTTTAGTTTATTCATACGATCCATTCTAATTCATTCGCACGATCCATTCTAATTCATTCGTAGAATCCATTCAAATTCATTCACACGAATGTATCCATTCTAACTCATTCGTACGATCCATTCAAATTCATTCGCACGATCCATTCTAATTCATTCGTACGATTCATTCTAATTCATTCGTACGATCCATGCTAATTTATTCGCACGAATGTAACCATTCTAATTCATTCGTACGATCCATTCTAATTCATTCCTACGATCCATTCTAATTCATTCGCACGAATGTAACCATTCTAATTCATTCGTACGATCCATTCTAATTCATTCCTACGATCCATTATATTTCATTCGCACGAATGTATCCATTCTAATTCATTTGCACGATCTATTCTAATTCATTCCTATGATCCATTCTAATTCATTCGTACGATCCATTCTAATTCATTCGCACGAGTGTATCCATTCTAATTCATTCGCATAAATGTATCCATTCTAATTCATTCGCATAAATGTATCTATTCTAATTCATTCGTATTATCCATTCTAATTCATTCATACGATCCATTCTAATTCATTTGCACGATCCATTCTAATTCATTCCTATGATCCATTCTAACTCATTCGTACGATCCATTCTAATTCATTCGCTCGAATGTATCCATTCTAATTCATTCATACGATCCATTCTAATTCATTCGTACAATCCATTCAGATTCATTCGCACAAATGTATCCATTCAAATTCATTCGAACGATCAATTCTAATTATTTCGCACGATCCATTCTAATTCAGTCGTATCAATGTATCCATTTTAATTCATTCGTATGATCCATTCTAATGCATTCGTACGATCCATTCTAATCCATTCGTACGATCCGTTCTAATTCATTCGTTCGAATGTAACCATTCTAATTCATTCCTACGATCCATTCTAATTCATTCCTACGATCCATTCTAATTCATTCGCACGAATGTATCTATTCTAATTCATTTGCACGATCCATTCTAATTCATTCCTATTATCCATTCTAATTCATTCGTACGACCCATTCTAATTCATTCGCTCGAATGTATCCATTCTAATTCATTCGTACGATCCATTCTAATTCATTCATACGATCCATTCTAATCCATTCGTACGATCCATTCTAATTCATTCGTACAATGCGTTCTAATCTATTCGTACGATCCATTCTAATTCATTCGTACGATCCATTCTAATTCATTTGTACGATCCATTCTAATTCATTCGTACGATCCATTCCAATTCAATCGTACGATCCATTCTAATCTATTCTAATTCATTCGCTCGAATGTATCCATTCTAATTCATTCGTACGATCCATTCTTATTCATTCATACGATCCATTCTAATTCATGCGCACAATCCGTTCTAATTCATTCGTACAATCCATTCTAATTCATTCGCACGAATGTATCCATTCTAATTCATTCGTACGATCCATTTTAATTCATTTGTACGATCCATTCTAATTCATTCGTATGATCCATTCGTACGATCCATTCTAATCTATTCGTACGATCCATTCTAACTCATTCATATGATCCATTCTAATTCGTTCGTATGATCCATTCTAATTCGTTCGTACGATCCATTCTAATTCATTTGCACGATTTATTCTAATTCATTTGTACGATCCATTCTAATTCATTCCTATGATCCATTCTAATTCATTCGTACGATCCATTCTAATTCATTCGTACGATCCATTCTAATTCAGTCGTATGAATGTATCCATTTTAATTCATTCGTACGATCCATTCTAATTCATTCGCACGAATGTAACCATTCTAATTCATTTGTACGATCCATTCTAATTCATTCGTACGATCCATTCGAATCCATTACGATCCATTCTAATTCATTCGAACGATCCATTCAAATTCTTTCGTACGATCCATTATAAATCATTCGCACAAATGTATCCATTCTAATTCATTCGTACGATCCATTCTAATTTATTCATACGATCCATTCTAATTCATTCGTACGATCCATTCTAATTCATTCTCACGAATGTAACCTTTCTAATTCATTTGTATGATCCATTCTAATTTATTCGTACGATCCATTCTAATCCACTCGTACGATCCATTCTAATCCATTCGTACGATCCATTCTAATTCATTCGTACGATCCACTCTAATTCATTCTCACAAATGTAACCTTTCTAATTCATTTGTACGATCCATTCTAATTCATTCGTACGATCCATTCTAAACCATTCGTATGATCCATTCTAATCCATTCGTACGATCCATTCTAATTCATTCGCACGAATGTAACCATTCTAATTCATTCGTACGATCCATTGTAATTCATTCCTACGATCCATTCTAATTCATTCGCACAATCCATTCTAATTCATTCGTACGATCCATTCTAATTCATTCGCACGATCCATTCTAATTCATTCGTACGATCCATTCTAATTCATTCGCACGAATGTATCCATTCTAATGCATTCGTACGATCCATTTTAATTCATTTGTACGATCCATTCTAATCCATTCGTACGATCCATTCTAATTCATTCGTACGATCCATTCTAATTCATTCTCACAAATGTAACCTTTCTAATTCATTTGTACGATCCATTCTAATTCATTCCTACGATCCATTCTAATCCATTCGTACGATCCTTTCTAATCCATTCGTACGATCCATTCTAATTCATTCGCACGAATGTAACCATTCTAAATCATTCGTACGATCCATTCTAATTCATTCGCACGATCCATTCTAATTCATTTGTACGATCCATTCTAATCCATTCGCACGATCCATTCTAATTCATTCGTACGATCCATTCTAATTCATTCGCATGAATGTATCCATTCTAATGCATTCGTACGATCCATTCTAATTCATTCGTACGATCCATTCTAATTCATTCGTACGATCCATTGTAATTCATTCTCACAAATGTAACATTTCTAATTCATTTGTACGATCCATTCTAATTCATTCGTACGATCCATTCTAATCCATTCGTACGATCCATTCTAATCCATTCGTACGATCCATTCTTATTTATTCGTACGATCCATTCTAACTCATTTGTACGATCCATTCTAATTCATTCTCACGAATGTAACCTTTCTAATTCATTTGTATGATCCATTCTAATCCATTCATACGATCCATTCTAATCCATTCGTACGATCCATTCTAATTCATTCTCACAAATGTAACCTTTCTAATTCATTTGTACGATCCATTCTAATTCATTCGTACGATCCATTCTAATCCATTCGTACGATCCATTCTAATCCATTCGTACGACCCATTCTAATTCATTCGCACGAATGTAACCATTCTAATTCATTCGTACGATCCATTCTAATTCATTCCTACGATCCATTCTAATTCATTCGCAAATTATATTGGATCGTACGAATGAATTAGAATGGATCGTGCGAATGAATTAGAATGGATCGTACGATCCATTCTAATTCATTCGTATGATCAATTCTAATTCATTCGCACGATCCATTCTAATTCATTCGTACAATCCTTTCTAATTCATTCGCATGAATGCATTAGAATGGATCGTACGAATGAATTAGAATGAATCGTACGATCCATTCTAATTCATTCGTACGATCCATTCTAATTCATTCGCACGAAATCCATTCAAATTCATTCGTACGATCCATTCTAATTCATTCGCACGAATGTAACCATTCTAATTCATTCGTACGATCCATTCTAATTCATTCATACAATGCGTTCTAATCCATTCGTACGATCCATTCTTATTCATTCCTATGATCCATTCTAATTCATTCGTACGATCCATTCTAATTCATTCGCTCGAATGTATCCATTCTAATTCATTCGTACGATCCATTCTAATTCGTTCATACGATCCATTCTAATTCGTTCGTACGATCCATTCTAATTCATTCGTACAATGCGTTCTAATCCATTCTCACAAATGTAACCTTTCTAATTCATTTGTACGATCCATTCTAAATCATTCGTACGATCCATTCTAATTCGTTCATACGATCCATTCTAATTCGTTCGCACGATCCATTCTAATTAATTCGTACGATCTATTCTAATTCATTCGCATGATCCATTCTAATTCATTCGTACGATCCATTCTAATTCATTCGTACAATCCATTCAAATTCATTCGTACGATGCAATCTAATTCATTCGCACAAATGTATCTATTCTAATTCATTCGTACAATGCATTCTAATTCATTCGTACGATCCATTCCAATCCATTCGTACGATCCATTCTAATTCATTCGTACAATGCATTCTAATTAGAATGAATCGTACGAATCCATTAGAATGGATCGTATGAATGAATTAGAATGAATCGTACGATCCATTCTAATTCATTCGTCCGATCCATTCTAATTCATTCGCACGAATGTATCTATTCTAATTCATTCGTATAATCCATTCTAATTCATTCGCACGATCCATTCTAATTCATTCGTATGATCCATTCTAATTCATTCCTACGATCTATTCTAATTCATTCGCTCGAATGTATCCATTCTAATTCATTCGTACGATCCATTCTAATTCATTCGCACGATCCATTCTAATTCATTCGCACGAATGTATCCTTTCTAATTCATTTGCACGATCCATTCTAATTCATTCCTATGATCCATTCTAATTCATTCGTACGATCTATTCTAATTCATTCGCTCGAATGTATCCATTCTAATTCATTCGCACGATCCATTCTAATCCATTCGTACGATCCATTCTAATCCATTCGTATGATCCATTCAAATTCATTCGCACGAATGTAACCATTCTAATTCATTCGTACGATCCATTCTAATTCATTCCTATGATCCATTCTAATTCATCCGCACGATCCATTCTAATTCATATGCACAAAGGTATCCATTCTAATTCATTCATACGATCCATTCTAATTCATTCGTACGATCCATTCTAATTCATTCGTACGATCCAATCTAATTCATTCGCACGATCCATTCTAATTCATTCCTATGATCCATTCTAATTCATTCGCACGAATGAAACCATTCTAATTCATTCGTATGATCCATTCTAATTCATTCCTACGATCCATTCTAATTCATTCGCACGAAAGTATCCATTCTAATTCATTTGCACGATCCATTCTAATTCATTCCTATGATCCATTCTAATTCATTCGTACGATCCATTCTAATTCATTCGCTCGAATGTATCCATTCTAATTCATTCGTACGATCCATTCTAATTCATTCGTACGATCCATTCCAATTCATTCGCATGATCCATTCGTACGATCCATTCTAATCCATTCGTACGATCCATTCTAATTCATTCATACGATCCATTCTAATTCATTCGTACAATCCATTCAAATTCATTCGTACGATCAATTCTAATTCATTCGCACGATCCATTTTAATTCATTCGTATGATCCATTCTAATTCATTCGTACAAATGTATTCATTCGTACGATCCATTCAAATTCATTCATACGATTCATTCTAATTCATTCGCACGATCCATTCTAATTCATTCGTACGATCCATTCAAATTCATTCGTATGATCTATTCTAATTCATTCGCACGAATGTATCCATTCTAATTCATTTGCACGATCCATTCTAATTCATTCCTATGATCCATTCTAATTCATTCGTACAATCCATTCTAATTCATTCGCTCGAAAGTATCCATTCTAATTCATTCGTACGATCCATTCTAATTCATTCATTCGATCCATTCTAATTCGTTCATACGATCCATTCTAATTCGTTCGTACGATTCATTCTAATTCATTCGTACGATCCATTCTAATGCATTCATACGATTCATTCTAATTCATTCGCACGATCCATTCTAATTCATTCGTATGATCCATTCTAATTCATTCCTACGATCTATTCTAATTCATTCGCTCGAATGTAACCTTTATAATTAGAATGGATCGTACTAATGAATTAGAAAGGTTACATTCGTGAGAATGAATTAGAATGGATCGTACGAACGAATTAGAATGGATCGTACGAACGAATTAGAATGGATCGTATGAATGAATTAGAATGGATACATTCGAGCGAATGAATTAGAATGGATCGTACGAATGAATTAGAATGGATACATTCGAGCGAATGAATTAGAATGGATCGTATGAATGAATTAGAATGGATCATAGGAATGAATTAGAATGGATCGTGCAAATGAATTAGAATGGATACATTCGTGCGAATGAATTAGAATGGATCGTAGGAATGAATTAGAATGGATCGTACGAATGAATTAGAATGGTTACATTCGTGCGAATGAATTAGAATGGATCGTACGAATGAATTAGACTGGATCGTACGAATGAATTAGAATGGATCGTGCGAATGAATTAGAATGGATCGTACGAATGAATTAGAATGGATACATTCGTGCGAATGAATTAGAATGGATTGTACGAATGAATTAGAATGGATACATTCGTGCGAATGAATTAGGATGGATCGAATGAATGAATTAGAATGGATCGTACGAATGAATTAGAATGGATCATGCGAATGAATTAGAATGAATTGTATGAATGCATTTGAATGGATTCATTCGTGCGAATGAATTAGAATAGATCATATGGATGAATTAGAATGGATCATGCGAATGAAATAGAATGGATCGTACGAATGAATTAGAATAAATCGTGCGAATGAATTAGAATGGATCGTACGAATGAATTAGAATGGATACATACAAATGAATTAGAAAGGTTACATTCGTGAGAATGAATTAGAATGGATCGTACGAATGAATTAAAATGGATACATTCGAGCGAATGAATTAGAATGGTTCGTACGAATGAATTAGAATGGATCATACGAGTGAATTAGAATGTATCATATGAATGAATTAGAATGGATCATACGAATGAATTAGAATGGATCGTACGAATGGATTAGAATGGATCGTACAAATGAATTAGAATGGATCGTACGAACGAATTAGAATGGATCGTATGAACGAATTAGAATGGATCGTACGAATGAATTTGAATGGATACATTCGAGCGAATGAATTAGAATGGATCATACGAATGAATTAGAATTGATCATAGGAATGAATTAGAATGGATCGTGCAAATGAATTAGAAAGGATACATTCGTGCGAATGAATTAGAATGGATCGTAGGAATGATTTAGAATGGATCGTATGAATGAATTAGAATGGTTACATTCGTGCGAATGAATTAGAATGGATCGTACGAATGGATTAGAATGGATCGTACAAATGAATTAGAAAGGTTACATTTATGAGAATGAATTAGAATGGATCGTACGAATGGATTAGAATGGATCGTACGAATGGATTAGAATGGATCGTACGAATGAATTAGAATGGATCATACAAATGAATTAGAAAGGTTACATTCGTGAGAATGAATTAGAATGGATCGTACGAATGAATTAGAATGGATCATGCGAATGAATTTGAATGGATCGTACGAATGAATTAGAATGGATCGAACGAATGAATTAGAATGGATACATTCGACCGAATGAATTAGAATAGATCGTAGGAATGAATTAGAATGGATCATACGAATGAATTAGAATGGATCGTGCGAATGAATTAGAATGGATTGTACGAATGAATTAGAATGGATACATTCGTGCGAATGAATTAGAATAGATCGGATGAGTGAATTAGAATGGATCGTACGATTCATTCTAATTCATTCGTACGATCCATTCTAATGCCTTCGTACGATTCATTCTAATTCATTCGCATGATCCATTCTAATTCATTCGTATGATCCATTCTAATTTATTTGCACGAATATACGATCCATTCTAATTTATTCGCAAGAATGTATACATTCTAATTCATTCGTACAATCCATTCTAATTTATTCGTACAAATGTATCCATTTTAATTTATTCATATGATCTATTCTAATTCATTCGCACGATCCATTCTAATTCATTCGTAGAATCCATTCATATTCATTCACACGAATGTATCCATTCTAACTCATTCGTACGATCCATTCAAATTCATTCGCACGATCCATTCTAATTCATTCGTACGATTCATTCTAATTCATTCGTACGATCCATGCTAATTTATTCGCACGAATGTAACCATTCTAATTCATTCGTACGATCCATTCTAATTCATTCCTACGATCCATTCTAATTCATTCGCACGAATGTAACCATTCTAATTCATTCGTACGATCCATTCTAATTCATTCCTACGATCCATTATATTTCATTCGCACGAATGTATCCATTCTAATTCATTTGCACGATCTATTCTAATTCATTCCTATGATCCATTCTAATTCATTCGTACGATCCATTCTAATTCATTCGCACGAGTGTATCCATTCTAATTCATTCGCATAAATGTATCCATTCTAATTCATTCGCATAAATGTATCTATTCTAATTCATTCGTATTATCCATTCTAATTCATTCATACGATCCATTCTAATTCATTTGCACGATCCATTCTAATTCATTCCTATGATCCATTCTAACTCATTCGTACGATCCATTCTAATTCATTCGCTCGAATGTATCCATTCTAATTCATTCATACGATCCATTCTAATTCATTCGTACAATCCATTCAGATTCATTCGCACAAATGTATCCATTCAAATTCATTCGAACGATCAATTCTAATTATTTCGCACGATCCATTCTAATTCAGTCGTATCAATGTATCCATTTTAATTCATTCGTACGAGCCATTCTAATTCGTACGATCTATTCTAATCCATTCGTACGATCCATTCTAATTCATTCGTTCGAATGTAACCATTCTAATTCATTCCTATGATCCATTCTAATTCATTCCTACGATCCATTCTAATTCATTCGCACGAATGTATCTATTCTAATTCATTTGCATGATCCATTCTAATTCATTCCTATGATCCATTCTAATTCATTCGTACGACCCATTCTAATTCATTCGCTCGAATGTATCCATTCTAATTCATTCGTACGATCCATTCTAATTCATTCATACGATCCATTCTAATCCATTCGTACGATCCATTCTAATTCATTCGTACAATGCGTTCTAATCTATTCGTACGATCCATTCTAATTCATTCGTACGATCCATTCTAATTCATTTGTACGATCCATTCTAATTCATTCGTACGATCCATTCCAATTAAATCGTACGATCCATTCTAATCTATTCTAATTCATTCACTCGAATGTATCCATTCTAATTCATTCGTACGATCCATTCTTATTCATTCATACAATCCATTCTAATTCATGCGCACAATCCGTTCTAATTCATTCGTACAATCCATTCTAATTCATTCGCACGAATGTATCCATTCTAATTCATTCGTACGATCCATTTTAATTCATTTGTACGATCCATTCTAATTCATTCGTATGATCCATTCGTACGATCCATTCTAATCTATTCGTACGATCCATTCTAACTCATTCATATGATCCATTCTAATTCGTTCGTATGATCCATTCTAATTCGTTCGTACGATCCATTCTAATTCATTTGCACGATTTATTCTAATTCATTTGTACGATCCATTCTAATTCATTCCTATGATCCATTCTAATTCATTCGTACGATCCATTCTAATTCATTCGTACGATCCATTCTAATTCAGTCGTATGAATGTATCCATTTTAATTCATTCGTACGATCCATTCTAATTCATTCGCACGAATGTAACCATTCTAATTCATTTGTACGATCCATTCTAATTCATTCGTACGATCCATTCTAATCCATTACGATCCATTCTAATTCATTCGAACGATCCATTCAAATTCTTTCGTACGATCCATTATAAATCATTCGCACAAATGTATCCATTCTAATTCATTCGTACGATCCATTCTAATTTATTCATACGATCCATTCTAATTCATTCGTACGATCCATTCTAATTCATTCTCACGAATGTAACCTTTCTAATTCATTTGTATGATCCATTCTAATTCATTCGTACGATCCATTTTAATCCACTCGTACGATCCATTCTAATCCATTCGTACGATCCATTCTAATTCATTCGTACAATCCACTCTAATTCATTCTCACAAATGTAACCTTTCTAATTCATTTGTACGATCCATTCTAATTCATTCGTACGATCCATTCTAAACCATTCGTATGATCCATTCTAATCCATTCGTACGATCCATTCTAATTCATTCGCACGAATGTAACCATTCTAATTCATTCGTACGATCCATTGTAATTCATTCCTACGATCCATTCTAATTCATTCGCACAATCCATTCTAATTCATTCGTACGATCCATTCTAATTCATTCGCACGATCCATTCTAATTCATTCGTACGATCCATTCTAATTCATTCGCACAATCCATTCTAATTCATTCGCACAATCCATTCTAATTCATTCGTACGATCCATTCTAATTCATTCGCACGATCCATTCTAATTCATTTGTACGATCCATTCTAATCCATTCGCACGATCCATTCTAATTCATTCGTACGATCCATTCTAATTCATTCGCATGAATGTATCCATTCTAATGCATTCATACGATCCATTCTAATTCATTCGTACGATCCATTCTAATTCATTCGTACGATCCATTGTAATTCATTCTCACAAATGTAACATTTCTAATTCATTTGTACGATCCATTCTAATTCATTCGTACGATCCATTCTAATCCATTCGTACGATCCATTCTAATCCATTCGTACGATCCATTCTTATTTATTCGTACGATCCATTCTAACTCATTTGTACGATCCATTCTAATTCATTCTCACGAATGTAACCTTTCTAATTCATTTGTATGATCCATTCTAATACATTCATACGATCCATTCTAATCCATTCGTATGATCCATTCTAATTCATTCTCACAAATGTAACCTTTCTAATTCATTTGTACGATCCATTCTAATTCATTCGTACGATCCATTCTAATCCATTCGTACGATCCATTCTAATCCATTCGTACGACCCATTCTAATTCATTCGCACGAATGTAACCATTCTAATTCATTCGTACGATCCATTCTAATTCATTCCTACGATCCATTCTAATTCATTCGCAAATTATATTGGATCGTACGAATGAATTAGAATGGATCGTGCGAATGAATTAGAATGGATCGTACGATCCATTCTAATTCATTCGTATGATCAATTCTAATTCATTCGCACGATCCATTCTAATTCATTCGTACAATCCTTTCTAATTCATTCGCACGAATGCATTAGAATGGATCGTACGAATGAATTAGAATGAATCGTACGATCCATTCTAATTCATTCGTACGATCCATTCTAATTCATTCGCACGAAATCCATTCAAATTCATTCGTACGATCCATTCTAATTCATTCGCACGAATGTAACCATTCTAATTCATTCGTACGATCCATTCTAATTCATTCATACAATGCGTTCTAATCCATTCGTACGATCCATTCTTATTCATTCCTATGATCCATTCTAATTCATTCGTACGATCCATTCTAATTCATTCGCTCGAATGTATCCATTCTAATTCATTCGTACGATCCATTCTAATTCGTTCATACGATCCATTCTAATTCGTTCGTACGATCCATTCTAATTCATTCGTACAATGCGTTCTAATCCATTCTCACAAATGTAACCTTTCTAATTCATTTGTACGATCCATTCTAAATCATTCGTACGATCCATTCTAATTCGTTCATACGATCCATTCTAATTCGTTTGCACGATCCATTCTAATTAATTCGTACGATCTATTCTAATTCATTCGCATGATCCATTCTAATTCATTCGTACGATCCATTCTAATTCATTCGTACAATCCATTCAAAGTCATTCGTACGATGCAATCTAATTCATTCGCACAAATGTATCTATTCTAATTCATTCGTACAATGCATTCTAATTCATTCGTACGATCCATTCCAATCCATTCGTACGATCTATTCTAATCCATTCGTACGATCCATTCTAATTCATTCGTACAATGCATTCTAATTAGAATGAATCGTACGAATCCATTAGAATGGATCGTATGAATGAATTAGAATGAATCGTACGATCCATTCTAATTCATTCGTCCGATCCATTCTAATTCATTCGCACGAATGTATCTATTCTAATTCATTCGTATAATCCATTCTAATTCATTCGCACGATCCATTCTAATTCATTCGTATGATCCATTCTAATTCATTCCTACGATCTATTCTAATTCATTCGCTCGAATGTATCCATTCTAATTCATTCGTACGATCCATTCTAATTCATTCGCACGATCCATTCTAATTCATTCGCACGAATGTATCCATTCTAATTCATTTGCACGATCCATTCTAATTCATTCCTATGATCCATTCTAATTCATTCGTACGATCTATTCTAATTCATTCGCTCGAATGTATCCATTCTAATTCATTCGCACGATCCATTCTAATCCATTCGTACGATCCATTCTAATCCATTCGTATGATCCATTCAAATTCATTCGCACGAATGTAACCATTCTAATTCATTCGTACGATCCATTCTAATTCATTCCTATGATCCATTCTAATTCATCCGCACGATCCATTCTAATTCATATGCACAAAGGTATCCATTCTAATTCATTCATACGATCCATTCTAATTCATTCGTACGATCCATTCTAATTCATTCGTACGATCCAATCTAATTCATTCGCACGATCCATTCTAATTCATTCCTATGATCCATTCTAATTCATTCGCACGAATGAAACCATTCTAATTCATTCGTATGATCCATTCTAATTCATTCCTACGATCCATTCTAATTCATTCGCACGAAAGTATCCATTCTAATTCATTTGCACGATCCATTCTAATTCATTCCTATGATCCATTCTAATTCATTCGTACGATCCATTCTAATTCATTCGCTCGAATGTATCCATTCTAATTCATTCGTACGATCCATTCTAATTCATTCGTACGATCCATTCCAATTCATTCGCATGATCCATTCGTACGATCCATTCTAATCCATTCGTACGATCCATTCTAATTCATTCATACGATCCATTCTAATTCGTTCGTACAATCCATTCAAATTCATTCGTACGATCAATTCTAATTCATTCGCACGATCCATTCTAATTCATTCGTATGATCCATTCTAATTCATTCGTACAAATGTATTCATTCGTACGATCCATTCAAATTCATTCATACGATTCATTCTAATTCATTCGCACGATCCATTCTAATTCATTCGTACGATCCATTCAAATTCATTCGTATGATCTATTCTAATTCATTCGCACGAATGTATCCATTCTAATTCATTTGCACGATCCATTCTAATTCATTCCTATGATCCATTCTAATTCATTCGTACAATCCATTCTAATTCATTCGCTCGAAAGTATCCATTCTAATTCATTCGTACGATCCATTCTAATTCATTCATTCGATCCATTCTAATTCGTTCATACGATCCATTCTAATTCGTTCGTACGATTCATTCTAATTCATTCGTACGATCCATTCTAATGCATTCATACGATTCATTCTAATTCATTCGCACGATCCATTCTAATTCATTCGTATGATCCATTCTAATTCATTCCTACGATCTATTCTAATTCATTCGCTCGAATGTAACCTTTATAATTAGAATGGATCGTACTAATGAATTAGAAAGGTTACATTCGTGAGAATGAATTAGAATGGATCGTACGAACGAATTAGAATGGATCGTACGAACGAATTAGAATGGATCGTATGAATGAATTAGAATGGATACATTCGAGCGAATGAATTAGAATGGATCGTACGAATGAATTAGAATGGATACATTCGAGCGAATGAATTAGAATGGATCGTATGAATGAATTAGAATGGATCATAGGAATGAATTAGAATGGATCGTGCAAATGAATTAGAATGGATACATTCGTGCGAATGAATTAGAATGGATCGTAGGAATGAATTAGAATGGATCGTACGAATGAATTAGAATGGTTACATTCGTGCGAATGAATTAGAATGGATCGTACGAATGAATTAGACTGGATCGTACGAATGAATTAGAATGGATCGTGCGAATGAATTAGAATGGATCGTACGAATGAATTAGAATGGATACATTCGTGCGAATGAATTAGAATGGATTGTACGAATGAATTAGAATGGATACATTCGTGCGAATGAATTAGGATGGATCGAATGAATGAATTAGAATGGATCGTACGAATGAATTAGAATGGATCATGCGAATGAATTAGAATGAATTGTATGAATGCATTTGAATGGATACATTCGTGCGAATGAATTAGAATAGATCATATGGATGAATTAGAATGGATCATGCGAATGAAATAGAATGGATCGTACGAATGAATTAGAATAAATCGTGCGAATGAATTAGAATGGATCGTACGAATGAATTAGAATGGATACATACAAATGAATTAGAAAGGTTACATTCGTGAGAATGAATTAGAATGGATCGTACGAATGAATTAAAATGGATACATTCGAGCGAATGAATTAGAATGGTTCGTACGAATGAATTAGAATGGATCATACGAGTGAATTAGAATGTATCATATGAATGAATTAGAATGGATCATACGAATGAATTAGAATGGATCGTACGAATGGATTAGAATGGATCGTACAAATGAATTAGAATGGATCGTACGAACGAATTAGAATGGATCGTATGAACGAATTAGAATGGATCGTACGAATGAATTTGAATGGATACATTCGAGTGAATGAATTAGAATGGATCATACGAATGAATTAGAATGGATCATAGGAATGAATTAGAATGGATCGTGCAAATGAATTAGAAAGGATACATTCGTGCGAATGAATTAGAATGGATCGTAGGAATGATTTAGAATGGATCGTATGAATGAATTAGAATGGTTACATTCGTGCGAATGAATTAGAATGGATCGTACGAATGGATTAGAATGGATCGTACAAATGAATTAGAAAGGTTACATTTATGAGAATGAATTAGAATGGATTGTACGAATGGATTAGAATGGATCGTACGAATGGATTAGAATGGATCGTACGAATGAATTAGAATGGATCATACAAATGAATTAGAAAGGTTACATTCGTGAGAATGAATTAGAATGGATCGTACGAATGAATTAGAATGGATCATGCGAATGAATTTGAATGGATCGTACGAATGAATTAGAATGGATCGAACGAATGAATTAGAATGGATACATTCGACCGAATGAATTAGAATAGATCGTAGGAATGAATTAGAATGGATCATACGAATGAATTAGAATGGATCGTGCGAATGAATTAGAATGGATTGTACGAATGAATTAGAATGGATACATTCGTGCGACTGAATTAGAATAGATCGGATGAATGAATTAAATGGATCGTTCGATTCATTCTAATTCATTCGTACGATCCATTCTAATGCCTTCGTACGATTCATTCTAATTCATTCGCACGATCCATTCTAATTCATTCGTATGATCGTACGAATGGATTAGAATGGATCGTACGAATGGATTAGAATGGATAGTACGAATGGATTAGAATGGATCGTACGAATGAATTAGAATGGATCGTACAAATGAATTAGAATAGATCGTGCGAATGAATTAGAATCGATCGTGCGAATGAATTAGAATGGATCGTACGTTTGATTTAGATTGGATTGTGCGAATGAATTAGAATGGATACATTCTTGCGAATGAATTAGAATAGATCGTATGAATGAATTAGTATGGATCGTACGAATGAATTAGAATGGATCGTGCGAATGAATTAGAATGGATCGTGCGAATGAATTAGAATGGATCGAACGAATGAATTAGAATAGATACATTCGAGCGAATGAATTAGAATAGATCGTAGGAATGAATTAGAATGGATCGTACTAATGAATTAGAATGGATACATTCGTGCGAATGAATTAGAATGGTTCGTATGAATGAATTAAAATGGATACATTTGTGCGAATGAATTAGAATGGATCGTAGAAATGAATTAGAATGGATCGAACGAATGAATTAGAATGGATCGTACGAATGAATTAGAATGGATCATACGAATGAATTAGAATGGTTACATTCGTGCGAACGAATTAGAATGGATCGTACGAATGGATTAGAATGGATCGTACGATGTACGAATGAATTAGAATAGATCGTGCGAATGAATTAGAATGGATCGTACGAATGAATTAGAATGGATACATTTGTGTGATGAATAAGAATGGAGCATACGAATGAATTAGAATGGAGCGTACGAATGCCATTCGTACGATCCATTCTAATTCATTCGTATGATCCATTCTAATTCATTAGTACGATCCATTCTAATTCATCGCACAAATGTATCCATTCTAATTCATTCGTACGATCCATTCTAATTCATTCGCACGATCCATTCTAATTCATTCATACATCGTATGATCCATTCTAATCCATTCGTATGATCTATTCTAATTCATTCGCACGAATGTAACCATTCTAATTCATTTGCACGATCCATTCTAATTAATTCGTACGATCCATTCTAATCCATTCGTACGATCCATTCTAATCCGTTCGTACGATCCATTCTAATCCATTCGTACGATCCATTCTAATTAATTAGAATGGATCGTACGAATGAATTAGAATGGATCGTGCGAATGAATTAGAATGGATCGTGTGAATGAATTAGAATGGATTGTACGAATGAATTAGAATGGATACATTCGTGCGAATGAATTAGAATGGATCGGACAAATGAATTAGAATGGATATGAGGGAATGATATAGAATGGATCATGTGAATGAATTAGAATGGATCGTACGAATGAATTAGAATGGATCGTACGAATGTATCCATTCTAATTCATTCGTATGATCCATTCTAATTCGTTCATATGATCCATTCTAATTCATTTGTACTATCCATTCAAATTCATTCGCATTATCCATTCTAATTCATTCGTACGATCCATTCTAATCCATTCTAATTCATTCGTATGATCCATTCTAATTCGTTCGTACGATCCACTCTAATTCATTCGCACAAATGTATCTATTCTAATTCATTCGTACGATCCATTCTAATTCGTTCATACGATCCATTCTAATTCGTTCGTACGATCCAATCTAATTCGTTCGTACGATCCATTCTAATTCATTCGCACGATCCATTCTAATTCATTCTCACGAATATAACCTTTCTAATTCATTTGTATGATCCATTCTAATTCATTTGTACGATTCATTCTAATCTATTCGTACGATCCATTCTAATCCATTCGTACGATCCATTCTAATTCATTCGTACGCTCCATTCTTATTCATTCGCACAATCCATTCGTACGATCCATTCTAATCCATTCGTACGATCCATTCTAATTCATTCATACGATCCATTCTAATTCATTCTCACAAATGTAACCTTTCTAATTCATTTGTACGATCCATTCTAATTCATTTGTACGATCCATTCTAATTCATTCGTACGATCAATTCTAATTCATTCGTACGATTCATTCTAATTTATTCGCATGATCCATTCTAATTCATTCGCTCGAATGTATCCATTCTAATTCATTCGTACGATCCATTCTAATGCATTCGTACGATCCATTCTAATTCATTCGTACGATCTATTCTAATTCATTCGAATGATCTATTCTAATTCATTCGCACGAATGTAACCATTCTAATCCATTCGTATGATCCATTCTTATTTATTCCTACGAATGTATTCATTCTAGTTCATTCATACGCTCCATTCTAATTCATTCGTACGCTCCATTCTTATTCATCGCACAAATGTATCCATTCTAATTCATTCGCACAATCCATTCTAATTCATTCGTACGATCCATTCTAATTCATTCGTATGATCCATTCTAACTCATTCGGTGGATCCTTTATAATTCATTCGTACGATCCATTCTAAGTCATTCGCACGATCCATTCTAATTTATTTGTACGATCCATTCTAATTCATTCGTACGATCTATTCTAATTCATTCGCACGAATGTAACCATTCTAATTAATTCGTACGATTCATTCATTCGTATGAGCTATTCTAATTCATTCGTATGAGCCATTCTAATTCATTCACGATCCATTCTAATCCATTCGTACGATCCATTCTAATTCATTCGTACGATCCATTCTAATTCATTCTCACAAATGTAACCTTTCTAATTCATTTGTACGATCCATTCTAATTCATTCGTACGATCCATTCTAATCCATTCGTACGATCTATTCTAATTCATTCTAATTCATTCGTACGATCCATTCGTATGATCCATTCTAATTCATTCGCACAAATGTATCCATTTTAATTCATTCGTACGATCCATTCTAATTTATTCATACGATCCATTCAAATTCATTCACAATATCCATTCTAATTCATTCGTACGATCCATTCTAATTCATTCGCATGAATATATCTATTCTAATTCATTCGTATGATCCATTCTAATTTATTCGCACGATCAATTCTAATACATTCGTACGATCCATTCTAATTCATTCGCACGATCCATTCTAATTTATTCGTACGATCCATTCTAATTCATTCGTACGATCTAATCTAATTCATTCGCACGATCCATTCTAATTCATTCGTACGATCCATTCTCACGAATGTAACCTTTCTAATTCATTTGTATGATCCATTCTAATTCATTTGTATGAATGAATTTGAATGGATTGTACAAATGAATTAGAATAGATCGTACGAATGAATTAGAATGGATCGTACGAATAAATTAGAATTGAACGTGCGAATGAATTAGAATGGATCGTACGAATGAATTAGAATAGATCGTGCAAATAAATTAAAATGGATCATACGAATGAATTAGAATATATATATTCATGCGAATGAATTAGACTGGATTGTACGAATGAATTAGAATGGATCGTGCGAATGAATTAGAATGGATCGTATGAATAAATTAGAATGGATCGTACGAATGAATTAAATTGGATACATTTGTGCGAATGAATTAGAATGGATCATACGATTGAATTTGAATGGATCGTACGAATAAATTAGAATGGATACATTTGTGCGATGAATAAGAATGGAGCGTACGAATGAATTAGAATGGAGTGTACGAATGAACTAGAATGGATACATTTGTGCGAATGAATTAGAATGGATCATATGAAAGAATTAGAATGGATCGTGCGAATGAATTAGAAAAGATCGTAAGAATGAATTAGAATGGATATATTTGAGCGAATGAATTAGAATGGATCGTACGAATGAATTAGACTGGATCGTACGAATAAATTAGAATGGATACATTCATGCAAATGAATTAGAATGGATCGTACGAATGAATTAGAATGGATCATACGAATGAATTAGAATGGATCGTATGAATGAATTGGAATGGATCATATGAATGAATTAGAATGGTTACATTCGTGCGAATGAATTAAAATGGATCGTACGAATGGATTAGAATGGATCGTACGAATAGATTAGAACGCATTGTACGAATGAATTAGAATCGATACATTTGTGCGAATGAATTAGATTGCATCGTACGAATGAATTTGAATGCATTGCAATTCATTCGTATGATCTAATTCTAATTCATTCATACGATCCATTCTAATTTATTCGTACGATCCATTCTAATCCATTCGTACAATCCATTCTAATTCATTCGCACGAATGTATCAATTGTAATCCATTCTAATTTATTCGTACGATCTATTCTAATTCATTCGCACGAATGTAACCATCTAATTCATTCGTACGATCCAATCTAATTCATTCGTACGATCCATTCTAATTCATTCCTACGATCCATTCTAATTCATTCGCACGAATGTATCCATTCTAATTCATTCGTACAATGCATTCTAATCCATTCGTACGATCCATTCTAATCCATTCGTACGATCCATTCTAATTCATTCGCACGAATGTAACCATTCTAATTCATTCATATGATCCATTCTAATTCATTCGTACGATCCATTCTAATTCATTCGTACGATCCATTCTAATTCATTTGCATGAATGTATCCATTCTAATTTATTCGTACGATCCAGTCTAATTCATTCGTACGATCCATTCAGATTCATTCGGACAAATGTATCCATTCGAACGATCCATTCTAATTCATTTGTACGATCCATTTTAATTCATTCGCATGATCCATTCTAATTCATTCGTATGATACATTCGTGCGAATGAATTAGAATGGATCGTACGAATGAATTAGAATGGATACATTCGAGCGAATGAATTAGAATGAATCATACGAATGAATTAGAATGGATCATAGGAATGAATTAGAATGGATCGTGCAAATGAATTAGAATGGATACATTCGTGCGAATGAATTAGAATAGATCATACGAATGAATTAGAATGGATCGTACGAATGAATTTGAATGGATCGTGCGAATGAATTAGAATGTATAGTGCGAATGAATTAGAATGGATCGTACGAATGAATTAGAATGGATTGTACGAATGAATTAGAATAGATCGTGCGAATGAATTAGAATAGATCATACGAATGAATTAGAATGGATCGTACAAATTAATTAGAATGGATCATGCGAATGAATTAGAATGGATCGTACGAATGCATTAGAATGGATCGTACGAACGAATTAGAATAGATCGTACGAATGAATTAGAATGGATACATTCGAGCGAATGAATTAGAATGGATCGTACGAATGAATTAGAATGGATCATAGGAATGAATTAGAATGGATCGTGCAAATGAATTAGAATGGATATATTCGTGCGAATGAATTAGAATAGATCATACGAATGAATTAGAATGGATCGTAGGAATGAATTAGAATAGATCGTGCGAATGAATTAGAATGGATTGTATGAATGAATTAGAATGGATACATTCGAGCGAATGAATTAGAATAGATCGTAGGAATGAATTAGAATGGATCATACGAATGAATTAGAATGGATCGTATGAATGAATTAGAATGGATCGTACGAATTAATTAGAATGGATACAGTTGTGAGAATGAATTAGAATGGATCGTACGAATGAATTAGAATGGATCGTATGAATGAATTTGAATGGATCGTACGAATGAATTAGAATGGATCGAATGAATGAATTAGAATGGATACATTCGAGCGAATGAATTAAAACAGATCGTAGGAATGAATTAGAATGGATCATACGAATGAATTAGAATGGATCGTGCGAATGAATTAGAATGGATTGTACGAATGAATTAGAATGGATCGAACAAATGAATTAGAATGGATACATTCGAGCGAATGAATTAGAATAGATCGTAGGAATGAATTAGAATGGATCATACGAATGAATTAGAATGGATCGTACGAACGAATTAGAATGGATCGTACGAACGAATTAGAATGGATCGTACGAACGAATTAGAATGGATACATTCGAGCGAATGAATTAGAATGGATCGTACGAATGAATTAGAATGGATCATAGGAATGAATTAGAATGGATCGTGCGAATGAATTAGAATGGATCGTACGAATGAATTACAATGGATCGTACGAATGAATTAGAATGGATTGTGCGAATGTATCTATTCTAATTCATTCATATGATCCATTCTAATTCATTCGTATGATCCATTCTAATTCATTCGTATGATCCATTCTAAATCATTCGTACGATCCATTCTAATTCATTTGCATGAATGTATCCATTCTAATTTATTCGTACGAATGAATTAGAATGGATCGTACGAACGAATTAGAATTAGAATGGTTACATTCGTGCGAATGAATTAGAATGGATCGTACAAATGGATTAGAATGGATCGTACGAATGGATTAGAACGCATTGTACGAATGAATTAGAATAGATACATTTGTGCAAATGAATTAGATTGTATCGTACGAATGAATTTGAATGGATTGTACGAATGAATTAGAAGGGATCGTACGAATGAATTAGAATGGATCATGCGAATGAATTAGAATGGATCGTATGAATGAATAAGAATGGATCGTACGAATGAATTTGAATGGATTGTACGAATGAATTAGAATGGATCGTACGAATGAATTAGAATGGATCATGTGAATAAATTAGAATGGATCATACGAATGAATTAGAATGGATACATTTGTGCGAATGAATTATAATGGATCGTACGAATGAATTAGAATGGATCGTGCGAATGAATTAGAATGGATCGTACGAATAAATTAGAATGGATCGTGCGAATGAATTAGAATGGATCGTATGAATGAATTAGAATGGATCATACAATGAATTAGAATGGATCGTACAAATGAATTAGAATGGATACATTCGAGCGAATGAATTAGAATAGATCATAGGAATGAATTAGAATGGATCATACGAATAAATTAGAATGGATCGTGCGAATGAATTAGAATGGATTGTACGAATGAATTAGAATGGATAGATTCGAGCGAATGAATTAGAATAGATCGTAGGAATGAATTAGAATGGATCATACGAATGAATTAGAATGGATCATGCGAATGAATTAGAATGGATTATACGAATGAATTAGAATGGATACATTCGTGCGAATGAATTAGAATGGATCGGACGAATGAATTGGAATGGATCGTACAATTCATTCTAATTTATTCGTACGATCCATTCTAATGCATTCGTACGATTTATTCTAATTCATTCGCACGATCCATTCTAATTCATTCGTACGATCCATTCTAATCCATTCCAATGTATCCATTCTAATTCATTCGTACGATCCATTCTAATTCTTTTATACAATCCATTGTAATTCATTTGCACGATCCAATCTAATTCATTCGTATGATCCATTCTAATTCATTCCTATGATCTATTCTAATTCATTCGCTCGAATGTATCCATTCTAATTCATTCGTACGATCCATTCTAATCCATTCGTACGATCCATTCTAATTCATTCGCACGAATGTAACCATATGGATCGTACGAATAAATTAGAATGGATACATTCGTGCGAATGAATTAGAACGGATCATACAAATGAATTAGAATGGATCGTACGAATGAATTAGAATGGATCATTCGAATGAATTAGAATGGATTGTACGAATGAATTAGAATGGATACATTTGTGCGAATGAATTAGAATGAATCGTGCGAATGAATTAGAATGCATCATACGAATGGATTAGAATGGATCGTACGAATGAATTAGAATGGATCGTACGAACAAATTAGAATGGTTACATTCGTGCGAATGAATTAGAATGGATCGTACGAATGGATTAGAATGGATCGTACGAATGGATTAGAATGGATCATACGAATGGATTAGAATGGATCGTACAAATGAATTAGAAAGGTTACATTTGTGAGAATAGATTAGAATGGATCGTACGAATGGATTAGAATGGATCGTACGAATGGATTAGAATGGATCGTACGAATGAATTAGAATGGATCATACAAATGAATTAGAAAGGTTACATTCGTGAGAATGAATTAGAATGGATCGTGCGAATGAATTAGAATTGATCATACGAATGAATTAGAATGGGTCGTACGAATGAATTAGATTGCATCGTACGATCCATTCTAATTCATTCGCAAGATCCATTCTAATTCATTCGTATGATCAATTCTAATTCATTTGCACGATCCGTTCTAATTCATTCGTAGGATCCATTCTAATTCATTAGCACGAATGTAACCATTCTAATTCATTCGTACGATCCATTCTAATTCATTCCTACGATCCATTCTAATTCATTCCTATGATCCATTCAAATTCATTCGCACGAATGTATCCATTCTAATTCATTTGCATGATCCATTCTAATCCATTCGTATGATCCATTCTAATCCATTCGTATGATCCATTCTAATTCATTCGTACGCTCCATTCTTATTCATCGCACAAATGTATCCATTCTAATTCATTCGTACGATCCATTCTAATTCATTCGCACGATCGATTCTAATTCTTTCGTATGATCCATTCTAATTCATTCGTACGATTCATTCTAATTCTTTCGTACGATCCATTCTAATTCATTCGCACGATCTATTCTAATTCATTCGTACAATCCATTCTAATTCATTCGTACGATCCATTCTAATTCATTCACACTATCCATTCTAATTCATTTGTACGATCCATTCTAATTCATTCATACGATCCATTCTAATTCATTCGTACAAATGTATCCATTCTAATTCATTCGTACGATCCATTCTAATTCATTCATACGATCTATTCTAATTCATTCGCACGAATGTATCCATTCTAATTCATTCGCATGATCCATTCTAATCCATTCGTACGATCCATACTAATTCATTCTCACGAATGTAACCTTTCTAATTCATTTGTATGATCAGTTCTATTTCATTCGCACGATCCATTCTAATTCATTCGCATGATCCATTCTAATTCATTCGTACGATCCATTCTAATTAATTCGTACGATTCATTCTAATTCATTCGCACGATCCATTCTAATTCATTCCTACGATCTATTCTAATTCATTCGTACGATCCATTCTAATCCATTCGTACGATCCATTCTAATTCGTTCGCACGAATGTAACCATTCTAATTCGTTCGTACGATCCATTCTAATTCGTTCGTACGATCCATTCTAATCCATTCGTATGATCCATTCTAATTCATTCACACGATCCATTCTAATTCATTCGCACAAATGTATCTATTCTAATTCATTCGTACAATCCATTCTAATTCATTCGTACGAATAAATTAGAATGGATACATTCATGCAAATGAATTAGAATGGATCGTACGAATGAATTAAAATGGATCATACGAATGAATTAGAATGGATCGTACGAATGGATTAGAATGAATCGTACGAATGCATTAGAATGGATACATTCGAGCGAATGAATTAGAATTGATCGTACGAATGAATTACAATGGATCGTATGAATGAATTAGAATGGATTGTACGAATGAATTACAATGGATCGTACGAATGAATTAGAATGTATTCATTCGTACGATTCATTCTAATTCATTCGTATGATCCATTCTAATGCATTCGTACGATCCATTCTAATTCATTCGTCCGATCCATTCTAATTCATTCACATGAATGTATCCATTCAAATTTGTTCGTACAATCCATTCTAATTCATTCGCACGATCCATTCTAATTCATTTGTATAATCCATTCTAATTCATTCCTACGATCTATTCTAATTCATTCACTCGAATGTATCCATTCTAATTCATTCGTTCGATCCATTCTAATTTATTCGTACGATCCATTCTAATTCATTCGCACAATCCATTCTAATTCATTTGTATGATCCATTCTAATTCATCGCACGATCCATTCTAATTCATTCGCTCGAATGTATCCATTCTAATTCATTCGTACGATCCATTCTAATGCATTCGTACGATCCATTCTAATTCGTTCGTACGATCCATTCTAATTTATTCGTTCAAATATATCCATTCTAATTCATTCGTACGATCCATTCTAATTCATTCGCACGATCCATTCTAATTTATTCGTACGATCCATTCTAATTCAGTCCTACGATACATTCTAATTCATTCGCATGAATGTATCCATTCTAATTCATTTGCACGATCCAATCTATATCAGTCCTATGATCCATTCTAATTCATTCGTATGATACATTCATACGACTGAATTAGAATGGATTGTACGAATGAATTAGAATTGATCATACGAATGAATTAGAATGGATCGTACGAATGAATTAGAATGGATCGTGCGAATGAATTAGAATGGATCGAACGAATGAATTGGAATTGATACATTCGAGCGAATGAATTAGAATGGATCGTGCGATGAATTAGAATGGATCATACAAATGAATTAGAATAGATTGTGTGAATGAATTAGAATGGATCGTACGAATGAATTTGAATGGATCGAACGAATGAATTAGAATGGATACATTCGAATGAATTTGAATGGATCGTACAAATGAATTAGAATAAATCGTACGAATGAATTAGAATGGATCGTGCGAATGAATTTGAATGGATCAAACGAATGAATTAGAATGGATCGTACGAATGAATTAGAATGGATCATACAAATGAATTAGAATACATACATTTGTGCGAATGGATCATAGGAATGAATTAGAATGGATCGTACGAATGAATTAGAATGGATTGTACGAATGAATTCGAATAGATACATTCGTGCGAATGAATTAGAATGGATCGTATGAATGAATTAGAATGGATCGTACGAATGAATTAGAATGGATACATTTGAGCGAATGAATTAGAATGGATCGTACGAATGAATTAGAATGGATCATAGGAATGAATTAGAATGGATCGTGCAAATGAATTAGAATGGATATATTCGTGCGAATGAAATAGAATGGATCATACGAATGAATTAGAATGGATCAAACGAATGAATTGGAATGGATACATTCGAGCGAATGAATTAGAATGGATCGTGCGATGAATTAGAATGGATCATACAAATGAATTAGAATAGATTGTGCGAATGAATTAGAATGGATCGTACGAATGAATTTGAATGGATCGAACGAATGAATTAGAATGGATACATTCGAATGAATTTGAATGGATCGTACGAATGAATTAGAATAAATCGTACGAATGAATTAGAATGGATCATGCGAATGAATTTGAATGGATCGTACGAATGAATCAGAATGGATCGTACGAATTAATTAGAATGGATCGTACAAATGAATTAGAATGCATACATTTGTGCGAATGGATCATAGGAATGAATTAGAATGGATCGTACGAATGAATTAGAATGGATTGTACGAATGAATTCGAATAGATACATTCGTGCGAATGAATTAGAATGGATCGTATGAATGAATTAGAATGGATCGTACGAATGAATTAGAATGGATACATTTGAGCGAATGAATTAGAATGGATCGTACGAATGATTTAGAATGGATACATTTGAGCGAATGAATTAGAATGGATCGTACGAATGAATTAGAATGGATCATAGGAATGAATTAGAATGGATCGTGCAAATGAATTAGAATGGATACATTCGTGCGAATGAAATAGAATGGATCATACGAATGAATTAGAATGGATCGTACGAATGAATTAGATTGGATTGTGCGAATGAATTAGAATGGATCGTATGAATGGATTAGAATGGATACATTTGTGCGAATGAATTAGAATGGATCGTACGAATGAATTAGAATGGATCGTGCGAATGAATTAGAATGGATCGTACGAATGAATTAGAATGGATCGTGCGAATGAATTAGAATGGATTGTACGAATGAATTAGAATGGTTACATTCGTGCGAATGAATTCGAATGGATCGTACGAATGGATTAGAATGGATCCTACGAATAGATTAGAATGTATTGTACGAATGAATTAGAATGGTTACATTCATGCAAATGAATTAGAATGGATCGTACGAATGAATTAGAATGGATCATATGAATGAATTACAATGGATCGTACGAATGAATAAGAAAGGATCGTACGAATGAATTAGAATGGATCATACGAATGAATTAGAATGGATCGTGCGAATGAATTAGAATGGATCGTGCGAATGAATTAGAATGGATACATTCGTACAAATGAATTAGAATGGATCATACGAATAAATTAGAATGGATCGTACGAATGAATTAGAATGGTTACATTCGTGCGAATGAATTTGAATGGATCGTACGAATGAATTAGAATGGATCGAATGAATGAATTAGAATGGATACATTCGAGCGAATGAATTAGAATAGATCGTAGGAATGAATTAGAATGGATCAAACGAATGGATTAGAATGGATTGTACGAATGAATTAGAATAGCTCATACGAATGAATAAATCGTACGAATGAATTAGAATGGATTGTACGATCCATTCTAATCCATTCGTACAATCCATTCTAATTCATTCGCACGAATGTAACCATTCTAATTCATTCGTACGATCCATTCTAATTTATTCCTACGATCTATTCTAATTCATTCGCTCGAATGTATCCATTCTAATTCATTCGTTTGATCCATTCAAATTCATTCATACGATCCTTTCAAATTCATTTGCATGTTCCATTCTAATTCATTCGTACGATCCATTCTAATTCATTCTTACGAATGTAACCTTTCTAATTCATTTGTACGATCCATTCTAATTCATTCGTACGATCCATTCTAATCCATTCGTACGAATCATTCAAATTCATTCGCACGAATGTAACCATTCTAATTCATTCGTACGATCCATTCTAATTCATTCCTACGATCCATTCTAATTCATTCCTACGATCCATTCTAATTCATTCGCACGAATGTATCCATTCTAATTCATTTGCACGATCCATTCTAATTCATTCCTATGATCCATTCTAATTCATTCATACGATCCATTCTAATTCATTCGCTCGAATGTATCCATTCTAATTCATTCGTACGATCCATTCTAATTCGTTCATACGATCCATTCTAATTCGTTCGTACGATCCATTCTAATTCGTTCGTACGATCCATTCTAATTCATTCGTTCGATCCATTCTAATTCATTCGCACGAATGTATTAGAATGGATCAAATTCATTCGCTCGAATGTAACCTTTCTAATTACAATGGATCGTACAAATGAATTAGAATGGATCATACGAATGAATTAGAATGGATCATACGAATGAATTAGAATGGATACATTCGAGCGAATGAATTAGAATGGATCGTATGAATGAATTAGAATGGATCATAGGAATGAATTAGAATGGATCGTGCAAATGAATTAGAATGGATACATTCGTGCGAATGAATTAGAATGGATCGTCCGAAAGAATTAGAATGGATCGTGCAAATGAATTAGAATGGATAGTGCGACTGAATTAGAATGGATCATACGAATGAATTAGAATGGATCGTACGAATGGATTAGAATGGATCATAGGAATGAATTAGAATGGATCATACAAATGAATTAGAAAGGTTAGATTCGTGAGAATGAATTAGAATGGATCGTTCGAATGAATTAGAATGGATCATAGGAATGAATTAGAATGGATCGTGCAAATGAATTAGAATGGATCATACGAATGGATTAGAATGGATTGTATCGTACGAACGAATTAGAATGGATCGTGCGAATGAATTAGAAAGGATCGTACGAATGAATTAAAATGGATACATTTGTACGAATGAATTAGAACGAATCATACGAATGAATTAGAATGGATCATACGAATGAATTAGAATACATCATGTGAATGAATTAGAATGGATCGTACGTTTGAATTAGACTGGATTGTGCGAATGAATTAGAATGGATACATTCGTGCGAATGAATTAGAATAGATCGTATGAATGAATTAGAATGGATCGTACGAATGAATTAGAATGGATCGTCCGAATGAATTTGAATGGATCGTGCAAATGAATTAGAATGGATCGAACGAATGAATTAGAATGGATACATTCGTGCGAATGAATTAGAATGGATTGTATGAATGAATTAGAATGAACCATACGAATGAATTAGAATGGATCGTGCGAATGAATTTGAATGGATCATACGAATGAATTAGAATGAATCGTACGATCGATCCATTCTAATTTATTCGCACGATCTATTCTAATTCATTCGCACGAATGTATCCATTCTAATTCATTCCTATGATCTATTCTAATTTAGAATGGATCGTACGAATGAATTAGAATAGATCGTAGAAATGAATTAGAATGGATCATACGAATGAATTAGAATGGATCGTGCGAATGAATTAGAATTGATCATACGAATGAATTAGAATGGATCGGATGAATGAATTAGAATGGATACATTTGTACGAATGAATTAGAATGGATCGTACGAATGAATTAGAATGGATCCACCGAATGATCGTACGAATGGATTAGAATGGATACATTCGTGCGAATGAATTAGAATGGATCATACGAATGAATTAGAATGGATCGTACGAATGAATTAGAATGGATCGTACGAATGAATTAGAATGGATCAGACGAATGAATTAGAATGAATCGTACGATCCATTCTAATTCATTCTCACAAATGTAACCTTTCTAATTCATTTGTACGATCCATTCTAATTCATTCGTACGATCCATTCTAATTCATTTGCACGATCCATTCTAATTCATTCGTACGATCCATTCTAATTCATTCGCACGATCCATTCTAATTCATTCGTATGATCCATTCTAATTCATTCACTCGAATGTAACCATTCTAATTCATTCGTACGATCCATTCTAATTTATTCCTACGATCTATTCTAATTCATTCTCACGAATGTATCCATTCTAATTCATTTGCACGATCCATTCTAATTCATTCGTACGATCCATTCTAATTCATTCCTATGATCATACGAATTTATTCGCAAGAATGTATCCATTTTAATTTATTCATACGAATGTATCCATTCTAATTCATTCGCACGATCCATTCTAATTCATTCGTACAATCGATCCATTCTAATTTATTCGCACGATCTATTCTAATTCATTCGCACGAATGTATCCATTCTAATTCATTCGTACGATCCATTCTAATTCATTCGTGTGATCCATTCTAATTCATTCGCTCGAATGTATCCATTCTAATTCATTCGTAGGATCCATTCTAATTCATTCATACGATCCATTCTAAATCATTCGCATGATCCATTCGTACGATCCATTCTAATTCATTCACACGAATGAATTTAAATGGATCGTATGAATGAATTAGAATGGATCGTACGAATGAATTAGAATGGATACATTCGTGCGAATGAATTATAATAGATCGTGCGAATAAATTAGAATGGATCGATCGTACGAATGAATTAGAATGGATCGTACGAATGAATTAGAATGGATCGAACGAATGAATTAGAATGGATCGAACGAATGAATTAGAATGGATACATTCGAGCGGAATGAATTAGAATGGATCGTACGATCCATTCTAATTCATTCTCACAAATGTATCCATTCTAATTCATTCGTATGATCCATTCTAATTCTTTCACACGATCCATTCTAATTCATTCGCACGAATATATCCATTCTAATTCATTCGCACGATCCATTCTAATTTATTTCTATGATCCATTCTAATTCATTCGTGCGATCCATTCTAATTCATTCTCACAAATGTAACCTTTCTAATTCATTTGTACGATCCATTCTAATTCATTTGTACGATCCATTCTAATCCATTCGTACGATCCATTCTAATCCATTCGTATGATCCATTCTTATTCCTTCGTAGGAATGAATTAGAATGGATACATTTGTACGAATGAATTAGAATGGATACATTCGAGCGAATGAATTAGAATCGATACATTCATACGACTGAATTAGAATGGATTGTACGAATGAATTAGAATGGATACATTCGAGCGAATGAATTAGAATCGATACATTCATACGACTGAATTAGAATGGATTGTACGAATGTATTAGAATGGATCGTACGAATGAATAAGCATGGATCGTACGAATCCATTCTAATGGATCGTACGAATGAATTAGAATGGATCGTGCGAATGAATTAGAATGGATCATACGAATGAATTAGACTGGATACATTTGTGAGAATGAATTAGAATGGATCGTACGATCCATTCTAATTCATTCCGCTCGAATGTATCCATTCTAATTCATTTGTTCGATCCATTCTAATTCATTCGTATGATCCATTCTAATTCATTCGTACAATCCATTCTAATCCATTCGTACGATCCATTCTAATTCATTCGTACAATGCGTTCTAATTCATTCGCACAATCCGTTCTAATTCAATCGCACAATCCATTCTAATTCATTCCCATGAATGCATCCATTCTAATTCATTCGCACGATCCATTCTTATTAATTCGCACAAATGTATCCATTCTAATTAATTCGTACGATCCATTCAAATTCAATCGTATGATCCATTCTAATTCATTCGCACAAATGTATCCATTTTAATTCATTCGTACGATCAATTCTAATTTATTCATACGATCCATTCTAATTCATTTGCACGATCCATTCTAATTCGTTCGTACGATCCATTCTAATTCGTTCGTACGATCCATTCTAATTCATTCACACGATCCATTCTAATTCATTCGCACGATCCATTCTAATTCTTTCATATGATCCATTCTAATTCATTCGCACGAATGTATCTATTCTAGTTCATTCGTACGCGCCATTCTAATTCATTCGTATGCTCCATTCTTATTCATCGCACAAATATATCCATTCTAACTCATTCGTACGATCCATTCTAATTCATTCGCATGATCGATTCTAATTCATTCGTATGATCCATTCTAATTCATTCGTACGATCCATTCTATTTCTTTCGTATGATCCATTCTAATTCATTCGCACGATTTATTCTAATTCATTCGTACAATCCATTCTAATTCATTTGTACGATCCATTCTAATTCATTCACACTATCCATTCTAATTCATTCGTACGATCCATTCTAATTCATTCGTACGATCCATTCTAATTCATTCGTACGATCCATTCTAATTCATTCGCTTGAACGTATCCATTCTAATTCATTCGTACCATCCATTCTAATTCGTTCATACGATGCATTCTAATTCGTTCGTACGATCCATTCTAATTCATTCGTACGATCCATTCTAATCCATTCGTACGATCCATTCTAATTCATTCGTACAAATGAATTAGAATGGATCGTACGAATGAATTAGAATGGATTGTGCGAATGAATTAGAATGGATCGTACGAATGAATTAGAATGGATCATAGGATTGAATTAGAATGGATCGTGCAAATGAATTAGAATGGATACATTCGTGCGAATGAATTAGAATGGATCGTAGGAATGAATTAGAATGGATCGTACGATGAATTAGAATGGTTACATTCGTGCGAATAAATTAGAATGGATCGTACGAATGGATTAGAATGGATCGTACGAATGGATTAGAACGCATTGTACGAATGGATTAGAATGGATCGTACATTCTAATTCATTCTAATCCATTCGAATGAATCGTGCGAATGAATTAGAATGAATCGTACGAATGCATTAGAATGGATCGTACGAATGAATTAGAATGAATCGTCCGATCCATTCTAATTCATTCATCCGATCCATTCTAATTCATTCGCACGAATGTATCCATTCTAATTCATTCGTACAATCCATTCTAATTCAATCACACGATCCATTCTAATTCATTCGTATGATCCATTCTAATTCATTCCTATGATCTATTCTAATTCATTCGCTCGAATGTATCCATTCTAATTCATTCGTACGATCCATTCTAATTCATTCTCACGATCGATTCTAATTCATTCGTATGATCCATTCTAATTCATTCGTACGATCCATTCTAATTCTTTCGTTCGATCCATTCTAATTCATTCGTATGATCCATTCTTATTCATTCGCACAAATGTATCTATTCTAATTCATTCGTACAATGCGTTCTAATCCATCCGTATGATCCATTCTAATCCATTCGTACGATCCACTCTAATTTATTCGCACGGATGTAACCATTCTAATTTATTCATACGATCCATTCTAATTCATTCCTACGATCCATTCTAATTCATTCGCACGAATGTGTCCATTCTAATTCATTTGCACGATCCATTCTAATTCATTCCTATGATCCATTCTAATTCATTCGTAAGATCCATTCTAATTCATTCGCTCGAATGTATCCATTCTAATTCATTCGTACGATCAATTCTAATTCGTTCATACGATCTATTCTTATTCGTTCGTACGATCTATTCTAATTCATTCGTACGATCCATTCTAATTCATTCACACGATCCATTCTAATTCATTTGTACGATCCATTTTAATTCATTCGCATGATCCATTCTAATTCATTCGTATGATACATTCGTGCGAATGAATTAGAATGGATCGTATGAATGAATTAGAATGGTTCGTACGAATGAATTAGAATGGATCGTGCGAATGAATTAGAATGGATCGTACAAATGAATTAGAATGGATCGTACAATTCATTCTAATTCATTCGTACGATCCATTCTAATGCATTCGTACGATTCATTCTAATTCATTTGCACGATCCATTCTAATTCATTCGTATGATCCATTCTAATTTATTTGCACGAATATACGATCCATTCTAATTTATTCACAAGAATGTATCCATTCTAATTCATTCGCACGCTCCATTCTTATTCATCGCACAAATGTATCCATTCTAATTTATTCGTACGATCCATTCAAATTCAATCGTATGATCCATTCTAATTCATTCGCACGATCAATTCTAATTCATTCGTCCGATCCATTCTAATTCATTCGCACGAATGTATCTATTCTAATTCATTCGTACGATCCATTCTAATTCATTCGCATGATCCATTCTAACTCATTCGGTGGATCCATTCTAATTCATTCGTACGATCCATTCTAATTCATTCGCATGATCCATTCTAATTTATTCGTACGATCCATTCTAATTCATTCGTACGATCTATTCTAATTCATTCGCATGATCAATTCTAATTCATTTGTACGATCCATTCTAATTCATTCGTACAATCCATTCAAATTCATTTGTACGATGCAATCTAATTCATTCGCACAAATGTATCTATTCTAATTCATTCGTACGATCCATTCTAATTCGTTCATACGATCCATTCTAATTCGTTCATACAAATGAATTAGAATGGATCGTACGAATGAATTAGAATGGATCATGCGAATGAATTAGAATGGATTGTATGAATGAATTAGAATGGATACATTTGTGCGAATGAATTAGAATGGATCGTGCGAATGAATTAGAATGGATCGTACGAATGGATTAGAACGGATCGTACGAATGAATTAGAATGGATCGTACGAACGAATTAGAAAGGTTACATTCGTGAGAATGAATTAGAATGGATCGTACGAATGAATTAGAATGGATCATGTGAATGAATTTGAATGGATCATACGAATGAATTAGAATGGATCGAACAAATGAATTAGAATGGATACATTCGAGCGAATGAATTAGAATAGATCGTAGGAATGAATTAGAATGGATCATACGAATGAATTAGATTAGATCGTGCGAATGAATTAGAATGGATTGTACGAATGAATTAGAATGGATACATTCGTGCGAATGAATTAGAATGGATCGGACGAATGATTTAGAATGGATCGTACGATTCATTCTAATTCATTCGTACGATCCATTCTAATGCATTCGTACGATTCATTCTAATTCATTCACACGATCCATTCTAATTCATTCGTATGATCCATTCTAATTTATTTGCACGAATATACGATCCATTCTAATTTATTCGCAAGAATGCATCCATTCTAATTCATTCGTACAATCCATTCTAATTTATTCGTACAAATGTATCCATTCTAATTTCTAATTCATTCGTACGATCCATTCTAATGCATTCGTACGATTCATTCTAATTCATTCGCACGATCCATTCTAATTCATTCGTACAATCCATTCTAATTCATTTGCACGATCCATTCTAATTCATTCCTATGATCCATTCTAATTCATTCGCACGATCTATTCTAATTCATTCGCTCGAATGTATCCATTCTAATTCTTTCATATGATCCATTCTAATTCATTCGCACGAATGTATCCATTCTAGTTCATTTGTACGCTCTATTCTAATTCATTCATACGATCCATTCTTATTCATTCGCACGAATGTATCCATTCTAATTAATTTGTACGATCCATTCTAATTCATTCGTATGATCCATTCTAATTTATTCGTTCAAATATATCCATTCTAATTCATTCGTACGATCCATTCTAATTCATTCGCACGATCCATTCTAATTCATTCGTACGATTCATTCTAATTCATTCGTACGATCCATTGTAATTCATTCACACGAATATATCCATTCAAATTCATTTGTACGATCCATTCTAATTCATTTGTACGATCCATTCTAATTCATTCATACGATCTATTCTAATTCATTCGCACGAATATATCCATTCTAATTCATTCGCACAATCCAATCTAATTCAAACGTATGATCCATTCTAGTTCATTCACATGATGTATTCTAATTCATTCGTACGGTCCATTCCAATTCATTTCTAATTTATTCGTACAAATATATCCATTTTAATTCATTCGTACGATCCAGTCTAATTCATTCGTATGATTCATTCTAATTCATTCGCACGAATGTAACCTTTCTAATTCATTTGTACGATCCATTCTAATCCATTCGTACGATCCATTCTAATTCATTCGTACGATCCATTCTAATTCATTCGCACGAATGGATATATTAATGCGAATGAATTAGAATGGATCGTACGAATGGATTAGAATGGATCGTACGAATGGATTAGAATGGATCGTACGAATGAATTAGAATGGATCGTACAAATGAATTAGAATGGATCGTACGAATGAATTAGAATGGATCGTACAAATGAATTAGAATGGATACATTTTTACGAATAAATTAGAATGGATTCGTATGAATGAATTAGAATGAATCGTACGAATGTATCCATTCTAATTTATTCGTTCGATCCAATCTAATTCATTCGTACGATCCATTCTAATTCATTTGCACGAATATATCCATTCTAATTCATTCGTACAATCCATTCTAATTCATTCGTACGAATGAATTAGTATGGATACATTCGAGCGAATGAATTAGAATAGATCGTATGAATGAATTAGAATAGATCGTACAAATGAATTAGAATAGATCATACAAATGAAATAGAATGGATCGTACAAATGAATTAGAATGGATCGAACGAATGAATTAGAATGGATACATTCGAGCGAATGAATAAGAATGTATCATACGAATGAATTAGAATGGATTGTGCGAATGAATTAGAATGGATCGTACAAATAAATTAGAATAGATCGTAGGAATGAATTAGAATGGATCGTACGAATGAATTAGAATGGATCATGCGAATGAATTAGAATGGATCGTACGAATAAATTAGAATGGATACATTCGTGCGAATGAATTTGAATGGATTGTGCGAATGAATTAGAATGGATCGTATGAATGTATCCATTTTAATCCATTCGTATGATCCATTCTAATTTATTCATACGATCCATTCTAATTCATTCGCATGATCCATTCAAATTCATTCGTACGATCCATTCTAATTCATTCGTATGATCCATTCTAATTCATTCATACGATCCATTCTAATTCATTCGTATGATCCATTCTAACTCATTCGCACAAATGTATCCATTCTAATTCATTCGTACGATCCATTCTAATTCATTCATACGATCCATTCTAATCCATTCGTACGATCCATTCTAATTCATTCTCACGATCCATTCCAATTCATTCGTACGATCCATTCTAATTCATTCATATGATACATTCTAATTCATTCGCACGATCCATTCAAATTCATTCGTACGAATGTATCCATTCTAATTCATTCGTTCGATCCGTTCTAATTCATTCATACGAATGTATCCATTCTAATTCATCCGCACGATCCATTCTAATTCATTTGTACGAATGTATCCATTCTAATTCATTCGTTCGATCCATTCTAATTCATTCGTACGATCCATTCAAAAATTCATTCTCACAAATGTAACCTTTCTAATTCATTTGTACGATCCATTCTAATTCATTCGTACGATCCATTCTTATTCATTCGTATGATCCATTAAAATTTATTCGCATGATCCATTCTAATTCATTCGTACGATCGATTCTAATTCATTCTCACGAATGTAACCTTTCTAATTCATTTGTATGATCCATTCTAATTTATTCGCACGATCTATTCTAATTCATTCGCACGATCCATTCTAATTCATTCGCCTGATCCATTCTAATTCATTCACACGAATGTATCCATTCTAATTCATTCGTACGATCCATTCAAATTCATTCGCACGATCCATTCTAATTCATTCGTATGATTTATTCTAATTCATTCGAACGATCCATTGTAATTTATTCGCACGAATGTAACCATTCTAATTCATTCGTGCGATCCATTCTAATTCATTTGTACGATCCAATCTAATTCATTCGCACGAATGTATCTATTCTAATTCATTCGTATGATCCATTCTAATTCATTCGTATGATCAATTCTAATTCATTCGCACGATCCATTCTAATTCATTCGTACGATCCATTCTAATTCATTCGCACGAATGTATCCATTCTAATTCATTCGTACGATCCATTCTAATTCATTCGTACTATCCATTCTAATTCATTCGCACGAATGTATCCATTCTAATTCATTCGCACGAATGTAACCATTCTAATTCATTTGCACGATCCATTCTAATTCATTCGTACGATCCATTCTAATCCATTCGTACGATCCATTCTAATTCATTCGCACGAATGTAACCATTCTAATTCATTCATATGATCCATTCTAATTCTTTCGTACGATCCATTCTAATTCATTCGTATGAACCATTCTAATTCATTCGTACAATCCATTCTAATTCATTTGCATGAATGTATCCATTCTAATTTATTCGTACGATCCAGTCTAATTCATTCGTACGATCCATTCTAATTCATTCGCACGAATATATCCATTCTAATTCATTCGTACGATCCATTCTAATTCATTCGTACGATCGATTCTAATTCATTCGCACGATCCATTCTAATTCATTCGTACGATGTATTCTAATTCATTCGTATGATCCATTCTAATTTATTCGTTCAAATGTATCCATTTTAATTCATTCGTACGATCCATTCTAATTCATTCGTACGATTCATTCTAATTCATTCGTTCGATCCATTCTAATTTATTTGTACGATCCATTCTAATTCATTCGCACAAATGTATCCATTTTAATTCATTCATATGATCCATTCTAATTTATTCATACGATCCATTCTAATTCATTCGCACGATCCATTCTAATTCGTACGATCCATTCAACTTCATTCGCACACAAATGTTTACTTTCTAATTCATTTGTACGATCCATTCTAATTCATTCGTATGCTGCATTCTAATCCATTCGTACGATCTATTCTAATACATTCGTACGATCCATTCTAATTCATTCGTAGGAATGAATTAGAATGGATACATTCGTGCGAATGAATTAGAATAGATACATACGAATGAATTAGAATGGATCGTACGAACGAATTAGAATGGATCGTATGAACGAATTAGAATGGATCGTACGAATGAATTAGAATAGATACATTCGAGCGAATGAATTAGAATGGATCGTACGAATGAATTAGAATGGATCATAGGAATGAATTAGAATGGATCATGCAAATGAATTAGAATGGATACATTCGTGCGAATGAATTAGAATGGATAGGAGGAATGAATTAGAATGGATCGTACGAATGGATTAGAATGGATCGTACGAATGAATTAGAATGGATCGTACAAATGAATTAGAAAGGTTACATTTGTGAGAATGAATTAGAATGGATCGTACGAATGGATTAGAATGGATCGTACGAATGGATTAGAATGGATCGTACGAATGAATTAGAATGGATTGTAAGAATGAATTAGAATAGATACATTCGTGCGAATGAATTAGAATGGATTGTATGAATGAATTAGAATGGATCGTACGAATGAGTTAGAATGGTTACATTCGTGCGAATGAATTAGAATGGATCCTACGAATGAATTAGAATGTATACATTCGAGCGAATGAATTAGAATAGATCGTACGAATGAATTAGAATGGATCGTACAAATGAATTAGAAAGGTTACATTTGTGAGAATGAGTTAGAATGGATCGTATGAATGAATTAGAATGGATTGCATGAATGAATAGAATGGATCATACGAATGAATTGGATTGGATCGTACGAATGAATTAGAATGGATACATTCATGCAAATGAATTAGAATGGATCGTACGAATGAATTAGAAAGGTTACATTCGTGAGAATGAATTAGAATGGATCGTACGAATGAATTAGAATGGATCGTACGAATGAATTAGAATGGATACATTCGAGCGAATAAATTAGAATGGATCGTACGAATGAATTAGAATGGATACATTCATGTGCACAAAGGTATCCATTCTAATTCATTCGCACAATTAGAATGGATCATGTGAATGAATTAGAATGGATCGTACGAATGAATTAGAATTGATATATTCGAGCGAATGAATTAGAATGGATCGTACGAATGAATTAGATGGATCGTGCGAATGGATTAGAATGGATCGTACGAATGGATTAGAATGGATCGTACGAATGGATTAGAATGGATCGTACGAATGAATTAGAATGGATCATACAAATGAATTAGAAAGGTTACATTCGTGAGAATGAATTAGAATGGATCGTACGAATGAATTAGAATGGATCCACCGAATGAATTAGAATGGTTACATTTGTGCGAATGAATTAGAATGTATCATGCGAATGAATTAGAATGGATCGTACGAATGAATTAGAATGGTTACATTCGTGCGAATGAATTAGAATGGTTACATTCGTGCGAATGAATTAGAATGGATCGTACGAATGAATTAGAATGGATCGTACGAACGAATTGGAATGGATCGTACGAATGAATTAGAAAGGATACATTCGAGCGAATGAATTAGAATTGATCATACGAATGAATTAGAATGGATCGTACGAATGAATTAGAATGGATCGCTCGAATGGATCCATTCTAATTAGAATGGATCATACGAATGAATTAGAATGGATCGTACAAATGAATTAGAATGGATTGTGCGAATGAATTAGAATGGATCCATTCTAATTAGAATGGATCGTATGAATTGATTAGAATGGATTCATTCGTACGATCCATTCAAATTCATTCGCATGATCACTTCTAATTCATTCGCACGAATGTATCTATTCTAATTCATTTACACGATCCATTCTAATTCATTCCTATGATCCATTCTAATTCATTCGTACGATCCATTCTAATTAGAATGGATCCATTCGAGCGATCCATTCCAATTCATTCGTACGATCCATTCTAATTTATTCTTATGATCAATTCTAATTCATTCGCACGATCCATTCTAATTCATTCGTATGATCCATTCTAATCCATTCGAACGATCTATTCTAAACCATTCGTATGATCCATTCTAATTCATTCGCACGAATGTAACCATTCTAATTCATTCATACGATCCATTCTAATTCATTCCTATGATCCATTCTAATTTATTCGTATGATCAATTCTAATTCATTCGCACGATCCATTCTAATTCATTCATACGATCCATTCTAATTCATTCGAACGAATGTAACCATTCTAATTCATTCGTATGATCCATTCTAATTCATTCGCATGATACATTCTAATTCATTCGGACAAATGTAACCATTCTAATTCATTCGGTGGATCCATTCTAATTCATTCGTACGATCCATTCTTATTCAATCTCACGAATATAACCTTTCTAATTCATTTGTATGATCCATTCTAATTCATTCGTACGATCCATTGTAATCCATTCGTACGATCCATTCTACTCCATTCATACGATCCATTCTAATCCATTCGTACGATCCATTCTAATTCATTCGCACGATCCATTCTAATTCATTCGTACGATCCATTCTAATTTATTCGCTCGAATGTATCCATTCTAATTCATTCGTATGATCCATTCTAATTCATTCGCTCGAATGTATCCATTCTAATTCATTCGTATGATCCATTCTAATTCATTCGTACGATCCATTTTAATCCATTCGTACGATCCATTCTAATTCATTCGTACAATGCGTTCTAATCCATTCGTACGATCCATTCTAATTCATTCGTACGATCCATTCTAATTCATTCATACGATCCATTCTAATTTATTCGTACGATCCATTCTAATCCATTCAAATTCATTCGCTCGAATGTATCCATTCTAATTCATTCGTACGATCCATTCTTATTCATTCATACGATCCATTCTAATTCATTCGCATGATCCATTCTAATCCATTCGTACGATCCATTATAATTCATTCGTATGATCCATTCAAATTCATTCGCATGATCCATTCTAATTTATTCGTACGATCCATTCTAATTCATTCGTATGAGCTATTCTAATTCATTCGTACTATCCATTCTAATTCATTCGTACTATCCATTGTAATTCATTCATACAATCCATTCAGATTCATTCGCACAAATGTATCCATTCAAATTCATTCGTACGATCCATTCGAATTAATTCGCACGATCCATTCTAATTCAGTCGTATGAATGTTTCCATTTTAATTCATTCGTACGATCCATTCTAATTCATTCGTACGATCTAATTCATTCGTATGATCCATTCTAATTCATTCGTACGATCGATTCTAATTAGAATGGATCGATCGATTATAATTCATTCGCACGATCCATTCTAATTCATTCATACAATCCATTCAAATTCATTCGCACAAATATATCCATTCAAATTCATTCGTACGATCCATTCTAATTCATTCGTATGATCCATTCTAATTCATTCGTACGATCCATTCCATTCGCATGATCCATTCTAATTCATTCGCATGATCCATTCTAATTCATTCGTACGATCCATTCTAATTCATTCGTATGATCCATTCTAATTCATTCCTATGATCTATTCTAATTCATTCGCTCGAATGTATCCATTCTAATTCATTCGTTCGATCCATTCCATTCTAATTCATTCGTACGATCCATTCAAATTCATTCGCATGATCCATTCTAATTCATTCGTACGATCCATTCTAATTCATTCTCACGAATGTAACCTTTCTAATTCATTTGTATGATCCATTCTAATTCATTCATACGATCCATTCTAATCCATTCGTACGATCCATTCTAATTCATTCTCACAAATGTAACCTTTCTAATTCATTTGTACGATCCATTCTAATTCATTCGTACGATCCATTCTAATTCATTCGCACGATCCATTCTTATTCGATCGTACGAATGAATTAGAATGGATCATAGGAATGAATTAGAATGGATCGTGCAAATGAATTAGAATGGATACATTCGTGTGATTGAATTAGAATGGATCGTAGGAATGAATTAGAATGGATCGTACGAATGAATTAGAATGGTTACATTCGTACGAATGAATTTGAATGGATCGGACGAATGAATTAGAATGGATCGTACGAATGAATTAAAATGGATCATAGGAATGAATTAGAATGGATCGTGCAAATGAATTAGAATGGATACATTTGTGCGAATGAATTAGAATGGATTGTGCGAATGAATTAGAATGGATCGTACGAATGAATTAGAATGGATACATTCATGCGAATGAATTAGAATGGATCGTACGAATGGATTTAAATGGATCGTATGAATGGATTAGAATGGATCGTACGAATTAATTAGAATGAATTGTGTGAATGAATCAGAATGGATACATTCGTGCGAATGAATTAGAATGGAATGTAAGAATGAATTAGAATGGATCGTACAAATGAATTAGAATGGATCCATTCATACAAATGAATTAGAATGGATCGTACGAATGAATTAGAATGGATCGTACGAATGGATTAGAATGCATTGTACGAATGAATTAGAATGGATCGTGCGAATGAATTAGAATGGATCGTACGAATGAATTAGAATGGATAATACAAATGAATCAGAATGGATACGTTCGTGCGAATGAATTAGAATGGATCCTAGGAATGAATTAGAATGAATCATACGAATGAATTAGAATGGTTACATTCGTGCGAATGAATTAGAATGGATCATACGAATGGATTAGAATGGATCGTATGAATGGATTAGAATGGATCGTACGAATGAATTAGAATGGATTGTGCGAATGAATTAGAATGGATACATTCGTGCGAATGAATTAGAATGGAATATAAGAATGAATTAGAATGGATCGTACTAATGAATTAGAATGGATCCATTCGTACAAATGAATTAGAATGGATCGTACGAATGAATTAGAATGGATCGTAGAATGAATTAGAATGGATCATGCGAATGAATTAAAATGGATCGTACAAATGAATTAGAATGGGTCGTGCGAATGAATTAGAATGGATCATACGAATTAATTAGAATAGATACATTTGTGCGAATGAATTAGATTGCATCGTATGAATGAATTTGAATGGATTGTACGAATGAATTAGAATGGATATATTTGAATGTATCCATTCTAATTCGTTCGTACGATTCATTCATTCGTATGAGCTATTCTAATTCATTCGTACGATCCATTCTAATTCATTCGTACGATCCATTCTAATCCATTCGTACGATCCATTCTAATTCATTCGTACAATGCGTTCTAATCCATTCGTACGATCCATTCTAATTCATTCGTACGATCCATTCTAATTCATTTGTACGAATGGATACATTCTAATTCATTAGTACGATCCATTCTAATTCATTCTTACATTCCATTCTAATTCATTCGTACGATCCATTCCCATTCATTCGTATGATCCATTCTAATTCATTCATGCAATCCATTCTAATTCATTCATATAATCCATTCTAACTCATTCTCACAAATGTAACCTTTCTAATTCATTTGTACGATCCATTCTAATTCATTCGTATGATCTATTCTAATTCATTCGCTCGAATGTATCCATTCTAATTCATTCGTACGATCCATTCTAATTCATTCGCACGAATGTAACCATTCTAATTCATTCGAACGATCCATTCTAATTGATTCATACAATCCATTCTAATTCATTCGCACGAATGTATCCATTCTAATTCATTCATACAATCCATTCTAATTAATTCGCAAAAATGTATCTATTCTAATTCATTCGTACAATCCATTCTAATTCATTCGTACGATCCATTCTAATTCATTCGCACAATCCATTCTAATTCTTTTATATGATCCATTCTAATTCATTCGCACGAATGTATCCATTCTAATTCATTCGCACGAATATAACCATTCTAATCCATTCGTATGATCCATTCTAATCCATTCGTACGATCCATTCTAATCCATTCGTACGATCCATTCTAATTCATTCGTACGATCCATTCTAATTCATTCGTATGATCAATTCTAATTCATTCGCATGATATAATCTAATTCATTCGTACGATCCATTCTAATTCATTCGCACGAATGTATCCATTCTAATTGATTCGTACAAATGAATTAGAAATGAATAAGACTGGATCGTACGAATGAATTAGAATGGATCATGCGAGTGAATTTGAATGGATCGCACGAATGAATAAGAATGGATTGTACGAATGAATTAGAATGGATCATACGAATGAATCCATTCTAATTCATTCGTACGATCCATTCTAATCCATTCGTACGATCCATTCTAATCCATTCTAATTCATTCGTACGATCCATTCTAATTCATTCGTACGATCCATTCTAATCCATTCGTACGATCCATTCTAATCCATTCTAATTCATTTGCTCGAATGTATCCATTCTAATTCATTCGTACGATCCATTCTTATTCATTCATACGATCCATTCTAATTCATTCGCACGATCCATTCTAATTCATTCACACAATCCGTTCTAATTCATTCGCATAATCCATTCTAATTCATTCGCACGAATGTATCCATTCTAATTCATTCGTACGATCCATTCTAATTCATTCGCACAAATGTATCCATTCTAATTCATTCGTACGATCCATTCTAATTCATTCGCACGATCCATTCTAATTCATTCGTACGATCCCTTCTAATCCATTCATACGATCCATTCTAACTCATTCTTGGAAATGTGTCCATTCTAATTCATTCGTACGATCTATTCTAATTCATTCGCTCGAATGTATCCATTCTAATTCATTCGTTCGACCTATTCTAATTCATTCGTACGATCCATTCAAATTCATTCGCATGATCCATTCTAATTCATTCGCTCGATCCATTCTAATTTATTCATACGATCCATTCTAATTCATTCGCTTGAATGGATCGTACGAATGAATTAGAATGGATCGGACGAATTAGAATGGATCATGCGAATGAATTAGAATGGATCGTACGAATGAATTAGAATGGATCGTGCGAATGAATAAGAATGGATCGTACGAATGAATTAGAATGGATTCTTACGAATGAATTAGAATGGATCGTACGAATGAATTAGAATAGATTGTACGAATGAATTAGAATGGTTACATTCGTGTGAATGAATTAGAATGGATCGTACGAATGAATTAGAATGGATCGTGCGAATGAATTAGAATTGATCATACGAATGAATTAGAATGGATCGTACGAATGGATTAGAACGCATTGTACGAATGAATTAGAATAGATACATTTGTGCGAATGAATTAGATTGCATCGTACGAATGAATTTGAATGGATTGTACGAATGAATTAGAATGGATCGTACGAATGAATTAGCATGGATCATGCGAATGAATTAGAATAGATCGTACGAATGAATTAGAATGGATCGTATGAATAAATTAGAATGGATCGTGCGAATGAATTAGAATGGATCGTACGAATGAATTAGAATGGATCTACCGAATGAGTTAGAATGGATCATGCGAATGAATTAGAATGGATCGTACGAATGAATTAGAATGGATACATTCATGCGAATGAATTAGAATGGATCGGACGAATGAATTAGAATTGATCGTGCGAATGAATTAGATTGGATCATACGATTGAATTTGAATGGATCGTACGAATAAATTAGAATGGATACATTTGTGCGATGAATAAGAATGGAGCGTACGAATGAATTACAATGGAGCGTATGAATGAACTAGAATGGATACATTCGTGCGAATGAATTAGAATGGATCATATGAAAGAATTAGAATGGATCGTGCGAATGAATTAGAAAGGATCGCACGAATGAATTAGAATGGATATATTCGTGCGAATAAATTAGAATGGATCGTACGAATGAATTAGACTGGATCGTACGAATAAATTAGAATGGATACATTCATGCAAATGAATTAGAATGGATCGTGCGAATGAATTAGAATCGATCGTACGAATGAATTAGAATGGATCGTACGAATGAATTAGATCGTACGAATGAATTAGAATGGATCGTGCGAATGAATTAGAATTGATCATACGAATGAATTAGAATGGATCATGCGAATGAATTAGAATTGATCGTACGAATGCATTAGAATGGATACATTCATGCGAATGAATTAGAATGGATCATACGAATGAATTAGAATGGATACATTTGTTCGAATGAATTTGAATAGATTGCACGAATTGAATTATAATGGATCGTACGAATCGATTCGAATGGATCGTACGAATGAATTAGAATGGATCATACAAATGAATTAGAATGGTTACATTCGTGAGAATGAATTAGAATGGATCGTGCGAAGGAATTAGAATTGATCATACGAATGGATTCGAATGGATCGTACGAATGAATTAGAATAGATCGTGCGAATGAATTAGAATGGATCGTACGAACGAATTAGAATGGATCGTACGAACGAATTAGAATGGATCGTATGAACGAATTAGAATGGATCGTACGAATGAATTAGAATGGATACATTCGAGCGAATGAATTACAATGGATCGTACGAATGAATTAGAATAGATGATAGGAATGAATTAGAATGGATCGTGCAAATGAATTAGAATGGATCGCTCGAATGTATCGTACGAATGAATTAGAATGGATCGTACGAATGGATTAGAATGGATCGTACGAATGAATTAGAATGGATCATACAAATGAATTAGAAAGGTTATATTTGTGAGAATGAATTAGAATAGATCGTACGAATGGAATAGAATGGATCGTACGAATGGATTAGAATGGATCGTACAAATGAATTAGAATGGATCGAACGAATGAATTAGAATGGATACATTCGAGCGAATGAATTAGAATAGATCATAGGAATGAATTAGAATGGATCATACGAATGAATTAGAATGGATCGTGTGAATGAATTAGAATGGATTGTACGAATGAATTAGAATGGATACATTCGTGCGAATGAATTAGAATGGATCGGACGAATGAATTAGAATGGATCGTACGAATGAATTAGAATGGATCGTGTGAATGAATTAGAATGAATCGTACGAATGCATTAGAATGGGTATATTCGTGCGAATGAATTAGAATGGATCGTACGAATGAATTAGAATGGATCGTGCGAATGAATTAGAATGGATCGTACTAATGAATTAGAATGGATCATGCGAATGAATTACAATAGATCGTGCGAATGAATTTGAATGGATCGTACGAATGAATTAGAATGAATCGTACTATCCATTCTAATTCATTCTCACAAATGTAACCTTTCTAATTCATTTGTATGATCCATTCTAATTCATTCGTACGATCCATTCTAATTCATTCGCACGATCCATTCTAATTCATTCGTACGATCTATTCTAATTCATTCGCACGATCCATTCTAATTCATTCGTACGATCCATTCTAATTCATTAGCTCGAATGTAACCATTCTAATTCATTCGTACGATCCATTCTAATTCATTCCTACGATCCATTCTAATTCATTCTCACGAATGTAACCTTTCTAATTCATTTGTATGTATCCATTCTAATTCATTCGTACAATCCATTCTAATTCATTCGCACAATCCATTCTAATTCATTCCTACGTACGATCCATTCTAATTCATTCGCATGAATGTATCCATTCTAATGCATTCGTACGATCCATTCTAATTCATTCGCACGATCCATTCATTCATTCGCATGATCCATTCTAATTCATTTGCACGATCCATTCTAATTCATTTGCTCGAATGTATCCAGTCTAATTCATTCGCACGAATGTATCCATTCTAATTCATTCGTAGGATCCATTCTAATTCATTCGTACGATCCATTCTAATTCATTCGCACGAATGTAACCATTCTAATTCATTCGTACGATCCATTCTAATTCATTCCTACGATCCATTCTAATTCATTCCTACGATCTATTCTAATTCATTCATACGATCCATTCTAATGCATTCGTACGATTCATTCTAATTCATTCGCACGATCCATTCTAATTTATTCGTACGATCCATTCTAATTCATTCCTACGATCCATTCTAATTCATTCGGACGAATGTATCCATTCTAATTCATTCGTACGATCCATTCTAATACATTCGTACGATCCATTCTAATTCATTCGCACGAATGTAACCATTCTAATTCATTCGTACGATCCATTCTAATTCATTCGTACGATCCATTCAAATTCATTCATACAATTCATTCTAATTCATTCGTATGAGCTATTCTAATTCATTCGTACGATCCATTCTAATTCATTCGTACGATCCATTGTAATTCATTCATACGAATGAATTAGAATGGATCGTACGAATGCATTAGAATGGATACATTCATACGAATGAATTAGAATGGATGGTGCGAATGAATTATAATGGATCGTACGAATGCATTAGAATGGATACATTCGTGCGAATGAATTAGAATGGATCGTACGAATGAATTAGAATGGATCGTACGAATGAATTAGAATGGATCGTACAAATGAATTAGAAAGGTTACATTTGTGAGAATGAATTAGAATGGATCGTACGAATGAATTATAATGGATCGTACGAATGGATTAGAATGGATCGTACGAATGAATTAGAATGGATCATACGAATGGATTAGAATGGATCGTACGAATGAATTAGAATGGATCGTACGAATGGATTAGAATGGATCGTACGAATGAATTAGAATGGATCGTACAAATGAATTAGAAAGGTTACATTTGTGAGAATGAATTAGAATGGATCGTACGAATGGATTAGAATGGATCGTACGAATGGATTAGAATGTTTACATTCGTGCGAATGAATTGGAATGGATCATACGAATGAATTAGAATGGATCATACGAATGAATTAGAATGGATCATACAAATGAATTAGAAAGGTTACATTCGTGCGAATGAATTTGAATGGATCGTACGAATGGATTAGAATGGATCGTACGAACGAATTAGAATGGATCGTGCGAATGAATTTGAATGGATCGTGCGAATGAATTAGAATGGATCGAACGAATGAATTAGAATAGATCGTATGAATGAATTAGAATGGATCGTACGAATGAATTAGAATGGATCGTGCGAATGAATTAGAATAAATCATGCGAATGAATTAGAATAGATCGTGCGAATGAATTAGAATGGATCGTACGAATGAATTAGAATGGATCGTACGAATGGATTAGAATGGATCGTACGAATGGATTAGAATGGATCGTACGAATGGATTAGAATGGATCGTACGAATGAATTAGAATGGATAGATTTGTGCGAATGAGTTAGAATGGATCATACGAATGAATTAGAATGGATCGTACGAATGAATTAGAATGGATCATACGAATGAATTAGAATGGATCGTGCGAATGAATTAGAATGGATTGTACGAATTTCTAATTCATTCGTATAATGCGTTCTAATCCATTCGTACGATCCATTCTAATTCATTCGCACGATCCATTCTAATTCATTCGCATGATCTATTCTAATTCATTCGCTTGATCCATTCTAATTCATTCGTACAATCCATTCAGATTCATTCAGACGATCCATTCTAATTCATTCGTACGATCCATTCTAATCCATTCGTACGATCCATTCTAATCCATTCGTACGATCTATTCTAATTCATTCGCACGAATGTAACCTTTCTAATTCATTTGTACGATCCATTCTAATTCATTCGTACGATCCATTCTAATTCATTCGTACGATCCATTCTAATTCATTCGCACGAATGTAACCATTCTAATCCATTCGTATGATCCATTCTAATCCATTCGTACGATCCATTCTTATCCATTCGTACGATCCATTCTAATCCATTCGTACGATCCATTCTAATTCATTCTCACAAATGTAACCTTTCTAATTCATTTGTACGATCCATTCTAATTCATTCGTACGATCCATTCTAATCCATTCGTACGATCCATTCTAATCCATTTGTACGATCCATTCTAATTCATTCGCACGAATGTAACCATTCTAATTCATTCATATGATCCATTCTAATTCATTCGCACGAATGTATCCATTCTAATTCATTTGCACGATCCATTCTAATTCATTCCTATGATCCATTCTAATTCATTCGCACGAATGTATCCATTCTAATTCATTCGTACGATCCATTCTAATTCGTTCATACGATCCATTCTAATTCATTTGCATGAATATATCTATTCTAATTCATTCATATGATCCATTCTAATTTATTCGCGCGATCTATTCTAATTCATTCGTACGATCCATTCTAATTCATTCGCATGATCCATTCTAATTCATTTGTACGAACTTATCCATTGTAATTCATTTGCACGATCCATTCTAATGGATCGTACGAACGAATTAGAATGGATCGTACGAACGAATTAGAATGGATCGTACGATCCATTCTAATTCATTCGTACGATCCATTCTAATTCATTCTCACGAATATAACCTTTCTAATTCATTTGTACGATCCATTCTAATTCATTCGTACGATCCATTCTAATTCATTCGTACGGTCCATTCTAATTTATTTGTACGATCCATTCTAATTCATTCGCAAAACTATATCCATTCTAATTTATTCGTACGATCCATTCAAATTTAATCGTATGATCCATTCTAATTCATTCGCACAAATGTATCCATTCTAATTCATTCGTACGATCCATTCTAATTAATTCGTTCGATCCATTCTAATTCATTCGTACGATCCATTCTAATCCATTCGTACGATCCATTCTAATCCATTCGTACGATCCATTCTAATCCATTCGTACGATCCATTCTAATCAATTCGTACGATCCATTCTAATTCATTCGCTCGAATGTATCCATTCTAATTCATTCGTACGATCCATTCTAATTCATTCGTACGATCCATTCTAATTCATTTGTACGATCCATTCTAATTCATTCGCACAAATGTATCCATTCTAATTTATTCGTACGATCCATTCAAATTCAATCGTATGATCCATTCTAATTCATTCGCACAAATGTATCTATTCTAATTCATTCGTACGATCCATTCTAATTCATTCGTTCGATCCATTCTAATCCATTCGTACGATCCATTTTAATCCATTCGTACGATCCATTCTAATCCATTCGTACGATCCATTCTAATTCATTCGCTCGAATGTATCCATTCTAATTCATTCGTACGATCCATTCTAATTCGTTCATACGATCCATTCTAATTCGTTCATACGATCCATTCTAAAATGAGTTAGAATGGATCATACGAATGAATTAGAATGGATCGTACGAATGAATTAGAATGGATCGTGCGAATGAATTAGAATGGATCGTATGAATGAATAAGAATGGATCGTACGAATGAATTAGAATGGATCGTACGAATGCATTAGATTGGATCGAACGAATGAATTAGAATGGATCGTACGAATGAATTAAAATGGATATATTTGTGCGAATGAATTAGAATGGATCATACGATTGAATTTGAATGGATCGTACGAATAAATTAGAATGGATACATTTGTGCGAATGAATTAGAATGGATCGTACAAATGAATTAGAATGGATCGTACAAACGAATTAGAATGGATCGTACGAATGAATTAGAATGGATATATTCGAGCGAATGTATTAGAATGAATCGTACGAATGGATTAGAATGGATCGTACGAATGTATTAGAATGGATCGTACGAATGGATTAGAATGGATCGAACGAATGAATTAGAATGGATCATACGAATGAATTAGAATGGATACATTTATGCGAATAAATTAGAATGGATCATACGATTGAATTTGAATGGATTGTACGAATAAATTAGAATGGATACATTTGTGCGAATGAATTAGAATGGATCGTACAAATAAATTAGAATGGATCGTAGGAATGAATTAGAATGGATCGTATGAATGAATTAGAATGGATCGTACAAATGAATTAGAAAGGTTACATTCGTGAGAATGAATTAGAATGGATCGTACGAATGAATTAGAATGGATCGTGCGAATGAATTAGAATGGATCGTACGAATGAATTAGAATGGATCGTACAAATGAATTAGAAAGGTTACATTTGTGAGAATGAATTAGAATGGATCATACGAATGAATTAGAATGGATCGTATGAATGGATTAGAATGGATCGTACGAATGAATTAGAATGGATCGTACGAATGCATTTGAATGGATACATTCGTGCGAATGAATTAGAATGGATCGTACGAATGAATTAGAATGGATCGTGCGAATGAATTAGAATGGATCATACGAATGAATTAGAATGGATCGTGCGAATGAATTAGAATGGATCGTACGAATGAATTAGAATGGATCGTGCGAATGAATTAGAATGAATCGTACGAATGCATTAGATTAGATACATTCGTGCGAATGAATTAGAATGGATCGTACGAATGAATTAGAATGGATCTTACAAATGAATTAGAAAGGTTACATTCGTAAGAATGAATTAGAATGGATCGTACGAATGAATTAGAATGGATCATACGAATGAATTAGAATGAATCGTACGAATAAATTAGAATGGATCGTACAAATGAATTAGAATGGATACATTCATGCGAATGAATTAGAATGGATCGTATGAACGAATTAGAATGGATCGTATGAATTAGAATGGATATATTTGTGCGAATGAATTAGAATGGATCGTACGAATGAATTAGAATGGATCGTACGAATGGATTAGAACGCATTGTACGAATGAATTAGACATTCGTACAATCCATTCTAATTCATTCGCACGATCCATTCTAATTCATTCGTATGATCCATTCTAATTCATTCGTACGATCCATTCTAATTCATTAGTATGATCCATTATAACTCATTCGCACAAATGTATCCATTCTAATTCATTCATATGATCCATTCTAATTCATTCGTACAATCCATTCTAATCTATTCGTACGATCCATTATAATCCATTTGTACGATCCATTCTAATTCATTCGTATGATTCATTCTAATTCATTCGCACGATCTATTCTAATTCATTCGCATGATCCATTCTAATTCATTCACACGATCCATTCTAATTCATTCGTACGATCCATTCTAATTCATTCATACGATCTATTCCAATTCATTCGTTCGATCCATTCTAATTCATTCGCACGATCCATTCAAATTCATTCGCACGATCCATTCTAATTCGTTCATACGATCCATTCTAATTCGTTCGTACGATCCATTCTAATCCATTCGTACGATCCATTCAAATTCATTCGAACGAATGTAACCTTTCTAATTCATTCGTACGATCCATTCTAATTCATTTGTACGATCCATTCTAATTCATTTGCACGAATGTAACCATTCTAATTCATTCGTACGATCCATTCTAATCCATTCGTACGATCCATTCTAATCCATTCGTACGATCCATTCTAATCCATTCGTACGATCCATTCTAATTCATTCTCACAAATGTAACCTTTCTAATTCATTTGTACGGTCCATTCTAATTCATTCGTACGATCCATTCTAATCCATTCGTACGATCCATTCTAATTCATTCGTACGATCCATTCTAATCCATTCGTACGATCCATTCTAATTCATTCGTACGATTCATTTGTACGATCCATTTTAATTCATTCGCACGATCCATTCTAATTCAATCGTACGATCCATTCTTATTCATTCGCACGAATGTATCCATTCTAATTCATTCGTATAATCCATTCTAATTCATTCGCATGATCCATTCTAATTTATTCGTATGATCCATTCTAATTCATTCCTACGATCTATTCTAATTCATTCGCTCGAATGTATCCATTCTAATTCATTCGTTCGATCCATTCTAATTCATTCGTACGATCCATTCTAATTCATTCGTACGATCCATTCTAATTCATTCTTACGATTCATTCTAATTCATTCGTACGATCCATTCTAATTCATTCGCACAAATGTTACCTTTCTAATTCATTTGTACGATCCATTCTAATTCATTCGTACGATCCATTCTAATTCATTCGCACGAATGTAACCATTCTAATTCATTCGTACGATCCATTCTAATTCATTCCTACAATCCATTCTAATTCATTCGCATGAATGTATCAATTCTAATTCATTTGCACGATCCATTCTAATTAATTCCTATGATCCATTCTAATTCATTCGTACGATCCATTCTAATTCATTCGCTCGAATGTATCCATTCTAATTCATTCGTACGATCGATTCTAATTCATTCGTACGATCCAATCTAATTCATTCGTACGATCCATTCTAATCCATTCGTACGATCCATTCTAATTCATTCGTACGATCCATTCTAATTCATTCTCACAAATGTAACCATTCTAATTCATTTGTACGATCCATTCTAATCCATTCGTACGATCCATTCTAATCCATTCGTACGATCCATTCTAATCCATTCGTACGATCCATTCTAATTCATTCGCACGAATGTAACCATTCTAATTCGTTCGTACGACCCATTCTAATTCATTCATACGATCCATTCTAATCCATTCGTACGATGCATTCTAATTCATTCGCACGATCCATTCTAATTCACTCGCACAAATGTATCCATTCTAATTCATTCATACAATCCATTCTAATTCATTCGCATGATCCATTCTATTCTATTCGTACGATCTATTCCAATTCATTCGTACGATCCATTCTAATTCATTCGTACGATCCATTCTAATTCATTCGTACGAATGAATTAGAATGGATCGTACAAATCAATTAGAATGGATTGTACGAATGGATTAGAATGGATACATTCGAGCGAATGAATTAGAATGGATCGTACGAATGAATTAGAATGGATCGTGCGAATGAATTAAAATGGATCGTACAAATGAATTAGAATGGTTACATTCGTGAGAATGAATTAGAATGGATCGTACGAATGAATTAGAATGGTTACATTCGTGCGAACGAATTAGAATGGATCGTACGAATGAATTAGAATGGATCGTACGATTCATTCTAATTGATTTGCACGATCCATTCTAATTCATTCCTATGATCTATTCTAATTCATTCCTACGATCCATTCTAATTCTTTCGCACAAATATATCCATTCTAATTCATTCGTACAATCCATTCTAATTCATTTCACGAATGTAACCTTTCTAATTCATTTGTGTGATCCATTCTAATTCATTCGTACGATCCATTCTAATCCATTCGTACGATCCATTCTAATCCATTCGTACAATCCATTCTATTTCATTCTCACAAATGTTACCTTTCTAATTCATTTGTACGATCCGTTCTAATTCATTCGTACGATCCATTCTAATCCATTCGTACGATCCATTCTAATCCATTCGTATGATCCATTCTAATTCATTCGCACGAATGTAACCATTCTAATTCATTCGTACGATCCATTCTAATTCATTCCTACGATACATTCTAATTCATTCGCACGAATGTATCCATTCTAATTCATTCGTATGATCCATTCAAATTCAAACGTATGATCCATTCTAATTCATTCGCACAAATGTTTCCATTTTAATTCATTCGTACGATCCATTCTAATTCATTCACACGATCAATTCTAATTCATTCGCACGAATGTATCCATTCTAATTCATTTGCACGATCCATTCTAATTCATTCCTATGATCCATTCTAATTCATTCGCTCAAATGTATCCATTCTAATTCATTCGTACGATCCATTCTTATTCATTCATACGATCCATTCTAATTCATTCGTCCGATCCATTCTAATTCATTCGCACGAATGTATCCATTCTAATTCATTCGTACAATCCATTCTAATTCATTCGCACGATCCATTCTAATTCATTCGTATGATCCATTCTAATTCATTCTTACGATCTATTCTAATTCATTTGCTCGAATGTATCCATTCTAATTCATTCGTACGATCCATTCTAATCCATTCGTACGATCCATTCTAATCCATTCGTACGATCCATTCTAATCCATTCGTACGATCCATTCTAAGTCATTCTCACAAATATAACCTTTCTAATTCATTTGTACGATCCATTCTAATTTATTCGTACGATCCATTCTAATCCATTCGTACGATCCATTCTAATCCATTCGTACGATCCATTCTAATTCATTCGCACGAATGTAACCATTCTAATTCATTTGTACGATCCATTCTAATTCATCCGTCCGATCCATTCTAATTCATTCGCACGAATGTATCCATTCTAATTCATTCGTACGATCCATTCTAATCCATTCGTACGATCCATTCTAATCCATTCGTACGATCCATTCTAATTCATTCGTACAATCTATTCTAATTCGTTCATACGATCCATTCTAATTCATTCTCACGAATGTAACCATTCTAATTCATTTGTACGATCCATACTAATTCATTTGTACGATCCATTCTAATTCATTCGTACGATCCATTCTAATCCATTCGTACGATCCATTCTAATTCATTTGCACGATCCATTCTAATTCATTCCTATGATCCATTCTAATTCATTCGTACGATCCATTCTAATTCATTCGCACGAATGTATCCATTCTAATTCATTCGCACGATCCATTCTAATTCATTCGTACGATCCATTCTAATTCATTCATACGAACCATTCTAATTCATTCGTACGATCCATTCTAATTCATTCACACGAATGTAATCATTCTAATTCATTCCTACAATCTATTCTAATTCATTCGATCGAATGTATCCATTCTAATTCATTCGTTCAATCCATTCTAATTCATTCGTACGATCCATTGAAATTCATTCGCATGATCCATTCTAATTTATTCGTACGATCCATTCTAATTCATTCTCACGAATGTAACCTTTCTAATTCATTTGTATGATCCATTCTAAGTCATTCGTACGATCCATACTAATTCATTCGCACAAATCCGTTCTAATTCATTCGTACGATTCATTCTAATTCATTCGCACGATCCATTCTAATTCATTTGCACGATCCATTCTAATTCATTCCTATGATCCATTGTAATTCGTTCGTACGATCCATTCTAATTCATTCACTTGAATGTATCCATTCTAATTCATTCGTACGATCCATTCTAATTTATTCTCACGAATGTAACCTTTCTAATTCATTTGTATGATCCATTCTAATTCATTCGTACGATCCATTCTAATTCATTCGCATGAATCCGTTCTAATTCATTTGTACGATTCATTCTAATTCATTCGTACGATCCATTCTAATTTATTTGCACGATCAATTCTAATTCATTCCTATGATCCATTCTAATTCATTCGTACGATCCATTCTAATTCATTCGCTCGAATGTATCCATTCTAATTCATTCGTACGATCCATTCTTATTCATTCATACGATCCATTCTAATTCATTCGTCCGATCCATTCTAATTTATTCGCACGAATGTATCAATTCTAATTCATTCGTATAATGCATTCTAATTCATTCGCACGATCCATTCTAATTCATTCGTATGATCCATTTTAATTCATTCCTACGATCTATTCTAATTCATTTGCTTGAATGTATCTATTCTAATTCATTCGTACGATGCATTCTAATTCATTCGTACGATCCATTCTAATCCATTCGTACGATCCATTCTAATCCATTCGTACGATCCATTCTAATCCATTCGTACGATCCATTCTAAGTCATTCTCACAAATGTAACCTTTCTAATTCATTTGTACGATCCATTCTAATTCATTCGTACGATCCATTCTAATCCATTCGTACGATCCATTCTAATCCATTCGTACGATCCATTCTAATTCATTCGCACGAATGTAACCATTCTAATTCATTCGTACGATCCATTCTAATTCATTCGTCCAATCCATTCTAATTCATTCGCACGAATGTATCCATTCTAATTCATTCGTACGATCCATTCTAATCCATTCGTACGATCCATTCTAATTCATTCGTACGACCCATTCTAATTCGTTCATACGATCCATTCTAATTCATTCTCACGAATGTAACCTTTCTAATTCATTTGTACGATCCATTCTAATTCATTTGTACGATCCATTCTAATTCATTCGTACGATCCATTCTAATCCATTCGTACGATCCATTCTAATTCATTTGCACGATCCATTCTAATTCATTCCTATGATCCATTCTAATTCATTCGTACGATCCATTCTAATTCATTCGCACGAATGTATCCATTCTAATTCATTCGTACGATCCATTCTAATTCATTCGCACGATCCATTCTAATTCATTCGTACGATCCATTCTAATTCATTCGTACGAACCATTCTTATTCATTTGTAAGATCTAATTCATTCGTACGATCCATTCTAATTCATTCGCACGAATGTAACCATTCTAATTCATTCCTACGATCTATTCTAATTCATTCGCTCGAATGTATCCATTATAATTCATTCGTTCGATCCATTCTAATTCATTCGTACGATCCGTTCAAATTTATTCGCATGATCCATTCTAATTCATTCGTACGATCCATTCTAATTCATTCTCACGAATGTAACCTTTCTAATTCATTTGTATGATCCATTCTAATTCATTCGTACGATCCATTCTAATTCATTCGCACGAATCCGTTCTAATTCATTCGTACGATTCATTCTAATTCATTCACACGATCTATTCTAATTCATTTGCACGATCCATTCTAATTCATTCCTATGATCCATTCTAATTCGTTCATACGATCCATTCTAATTCATTCGCTTGAATGTATCCATTCTAATTCATTCGTACGATCTATTCTAATTTATTCTCACGAATGTAACCTTTCTAATTCATTCGTACGAATGAATTAGAATGGATCATAAGAATGAATTAGAATGGATCATAAGAATGAATTAGAATGGATCATAAGAATGAATTAGAATGGATCGTGCGAATGAATTAGAATGGATTGTACGAATGAATTAGAATGGATACATTCGTGCGAATGAATTAGAATGGATCGTACGAATGAATTAGAATGGATCGTACAAATGAATTAGAATGGATTGTGTGAATGAATTAGAATGGATCGTATGAATGAATACGAATGGATCGTACGAATGGATTAGAATGGATCGTGCGAATGAATTAGAATGAATCGTACGAATGCATTAGAATAGATCGTACGAATGAATTAGAATGAATCGTATGATCCATTCTAATTCATTCGTCCGATCCATTCTAATTCATTCGCACGAATGTATCCATTCTAATTCATTCGTACAATCCATTCTAATTCATTCGCACGATCCATTCTAATTCATTCTTATGATCCATTCTAATTCATTCCTACGATCTATTCTAATTCATTCGCTCGAATGTATCCATTCTAATTCATTCGTACGATCCATTCTTATTCATTCGTATGATCCATTCAAATTCATTCGCATGATCCATTCTAATTCATTCGTACGATCCATTCTAATTCATTCTCACGAATGTAACCTTTCTAATTCATTTGTATGATCCATTCTAATTCATTTGTACGATCCATTCTAATCCATTCGTATGATCGATTCTAATCCATTCGTACGATCCATTCTAATCCATTCGTACGATCCATTCTAATGCATTCGTATGATTCATTCTAATTCATTCGTACGATCCATTCTAATTCATTCGTACGATCTAATTCTAATCCATTCGTACGATCCATTCTAATTCGCACAAATGTATCCATTTTAATTCATTCGTACGATCCATTCTAATTTATTCATACGATCCATTCTAATTCATTCGCACGATCCATTCTAATTCATTCGTACGATCCATTCTAATTCATTCGCATGAATATATCTATTCTAATTCATTCGTATGATCCATTCTAATTTATTCGCACGATCAATTCTAATTCATTCGTACGATTCATTCTAATTCATTAGCATGATCCATTCTAATTCATTCGTGCAATCCATTCTAATTCATTCGCACGAATGTATCCATTCTAGTTGATTCGTACACTCCATTCTAATTCATTCGTACGCTCCATTCTTATTCATCACACAAATGTATCCATTCTAATTCATTTGTATGATCCATTCTAATTCATTCGTACGATCCATTCTAATTCATTCGTACGATCCATTCTAATTCATTCGTACAATCCATTCTAATTCATTCGCACAATTGTATCTATTCTAATTAATTCGTACGATCCATTCTAATTCATTCGCACGATCCATTCTAATTCATTCGTACGATCCATACTAATTCATTCGCATGATCCATTCTAATTCATTCGTACGATCCATTCTAATTCATTCGTACGATCCATTCTAACCCATTCGTACGATCCATTCTAATTCATTCGTACGATCCATTCTAATTCATTCTAACAAATATAACCATTCTAATTCATTCGCACAATCCATTCTAATTCATTCTAACAAATATAACCATTCTAATTCATTCGCACGATCCATTCTAATTCATTCCTACGATCCATTCTAATTCATTCCCATGAATGTATCCATTCTAATTCATTTGCACGATCCATTCTAATTCATTCCTATGATCCATTCTAATTCATTCTTACGATCCATTCTAATTCATTCGCTCGAATGTATCCATTCTAATTCATTCGTACGATCCATTCTAATTCATTCGTACGATCCATTCTAATCCATTCGTATGATCCATTCTAATTCATTCGTACAATGCATTCTAATTCATTCGCACGAATGTATCCATTCTAATTCATTTGCACGATCCATTCTAATTCATTCCTATGATCCATTCTAATTTATTCGTACGATCCATTCTAATTCATTCGCTCGAATGTATCCATTCTAATTCATTCGTACGATCCATTCTAATTCGTTCATACGATCCATTCTAATTCGTTCGTACGATCCATTCTAATTCGTTCGTACGATCCATTCTAATTCATTCGCACGATCCATTCTAATTCATTTGTACGATCCATTTTAATTCATTCGCATGATCCATTCTAATTCATTCGTATGATACATTCGTGCGAATGAATTAGAATAGATCGTACGAATGAATTAGAATGGATCGTACGAATGAATTAAAATAGATCGTGCGAATAAATTAGAATGGATCATACGAATGAATTAGAATAGATATAATCATGCGAATGAATTAGAATGGATCGTACGAATGAATTAGAATGGATCGTGCGAATGAATTAGAATGGATCGTATGAATAAATTAGAATGGATCGTACGAATGAATTAAAATGGATATATTTGTGGGAATGAATTAGAATGGATCATACGATTGAATTTGAATGGATCGTACGAATAAATTAGAATGGATGCATTTGTGCGATGAATAAGAATGGAGCGATCCATTTTAATTCATTCGCATGATCCATTCTAATTCATTCGTATGATACATTCATACGACTGAATTAGAATGGATTGTACGAATGAATTAGAATTGATCATATGAATGAATTAGAATGGATCGTATGAATGAATTAGAATGGATCGTGTGAATGAATTAGAATGGATCATACGAATGAATTAGAATGGATATATTTGAACGAATAAATTAGAATGGATCATACAAATGAATTAAAATGGATCGTCCGAATGAATTAGAATGGATCGTGCGAATGAATTAGAATCGATCGTACGAATGAATTAGAATGGATCGTACGAATGAATTAGATCGTATGAATGAATTAGAATAGATCGTACGAATGAATTAAAATGGATACATTCATACGACTGAATTAGAATGGATCGTGCGAATTAAGTAGAATGGATCGTACGAATGAATTTGAATGGATATATTTGTGCGAATGAATCTGAATGGATTGTATGAATGAATTACAATGGATCATACGAATGAACTAGAATGGATACATTAGACCGAATGACTTAGAATGGATCGTACGAATGAATTACAATGGATCATAGGAATGAATTTGAATGGATCGTGCAAATGAATTAGAATGGATACATTCGTGCGAATGAATTAGAATGTATCATAGGAATGAATTAGAATGGATCGTACGAATGAATTAGATTGGTTACATTCGTGCGAATGAATTAGAATGGATCTTACGAATGGATTAGAATGGATCGTACAAATGAATTAGAATGGATCATACAAATAAATTAGAAAGGTTACATTTGTGAGAATGAATTAGAATAGATCATACGAATGAATTAGAATGGATCGTACGAATGGATTAGAATGGATCGTACGAATGAATTAGAATGGATCATACAAATGAATTAGAAAGGTTACATTCGTGAGAATGAATTAGAATGGATCGTACGAATGAATTAGAATGGATCGTGCGAATGAATTTGAATGGATCGTACGAATGAATTAGAATGGATCGAACGAATGAATTAGAATGGATACATTCGAGTGAATGAATTAGAATAGATCGTAGGAATGAATTAGAATGCATCGTACGAATGAATTAGAATGGATCGTTCGAACAAATTAGAATGGATCGTACGAATGAATTAGAATGGATCGTATGAACGAATTAGAATGGATCGTACGAATGAATTAGAATAGATACATTCGAGCGAATGAATTAGAATGGATCATACGAATGAATTAGAATGGATCGTACGAATGAATTACAATGGATCATAGGAATGAATTAGAATGGATCGTGCAAATGAATTAGAATGGATACATTCATGCGAATGAATTAGAATGGATCATACGAATGAATTAGAATGGATCGTACGGATGAATTAGAATGGATATATTCGTGCGAATAAATTAGAATGGATCGTACGAATGGATTAGAATGGACCATAGGAATGAATTAGAATGGATCATACGAATAAATTAGAATGGATCGTATGAATGAATAAGAATGGATCGTACGAATGAATTAGAATGGATCGTGTGAATGAATTAGAATGAATCATATGAATGCATTAGAATGGATCGTACGAATGAATTAGAATGGATACATTTGTGCGAATGAATTAGAATGGATTGTGCGAATGAATTAGAATGGATACATTCGTGCGAATGAATTAGAATGGATTATGCGAATGAATTAGAATGGATCGTACGAATGGATTAGAATAGATCGTACGAATGGATTAGAATGGATCGTACGAATGGATTAGAATGGATCGTATGAATGAATTAGAATGAATCATACAAATGAATTAGAAAGGTTACATTCGTGAGAATGAATTAGAATGGATCGTACGAATGAATTAGAATGGATCATGTGAATGAATTTGAATGGATCGTACGAATGAATTAGAATAGATCGAACGAATAAATTAGAATGGATACATTCGAGCGAATGAATTAGAATGGATACATTCGAGCGAATGAATTAGAATGGATCGTGCGAATGAATTAATATGGATCGTACAAATGAATTATAATGGTTACATTCATGAGAATGAATTAGAATGGATCGTACGAATGAATTAGAATGGTTACATTCGTGCGAACGAATTAGAATGGATCGTACGAATGAATTAGAATGGATCGTACGATTCATTCTAATTCATTTGCATAATCCATTCTAATTTATTCCTATGATCCATTCTAATTCATTCCTACGATCCATTCTAATTCATTAGCACAAATGTATCCATTCTAATTCATTCGTACGATCCATTCTAATTCATTTCACGAATGTAACCTTTCTAATTCATTTGTATGATCCATTCTAATCCATTCGTATGATCCATTCTAATCCATTCGTACGATCCATTCTAATCCATTCGTACGATCCATACTATTTCATTCTCACAAATGTAACCTTTCTAATTCATTCGTACGATCCATTCTAATTCATTCGTACGAGCCATTCTAATCCATTCGTACGATCCATTCTAATCCATTCGTACGATCCATTCTGATTCATTCGTACGATCCATTCTAATTCATTCCTACGATCTATTCTAATTTATTCGCACGAATGTATCCATTCTAATTCATTCGTACGATCCATTCAAATTCAATCGTATGATCCATTCTAATTCATTCGCACAAATGTATCCATTTTAATTCATTCGTATGATCCATTCTAATTCATTCGCACGATCCATTCTAATTCATTCGCACAAATGTATCCATTCTAATTCATTTGCACGATCTATTCTAATTCATTCCTATGATCCATTCTAATTCATTCGTACGATCCATTCTAATTCATTCGCTCCAATGTATCTATTCTAATTCATTCGTACGATCCATTCTTATTCATTCATAAGATCCATTCTAATTCATTCGTCCGATCCATTCTAATTCATTCGCACGAATGTATCCATTCTAATTCATTCGTACAATCCATTGTAATTCATTCGCACGATCCATTCTAATTCATTCGTATGATCCATTCTAATTCATTCCTACGATCTATTCTAATTCATTTGCTCGAATGTATCCATTCTAATTCATTCATACAATCCATTCTAAGTCATTCGTACGATCCATACTAATTCATTCGCACAAATCCGTTCTAATTTATTCGTACGATTCATTCTAATTCATTCGCACGATCCATTCTAATTCATTTGCACGATCCATTCTAATTCATTCCTATGATCCATTGTAATTCGTTCGTACGATCCATTCTAATTCATTCACTTGAATGTATCCATTCTAATTCATTCGTACGATCCATTCTAATTTATTCTCACGAATGTAACCTTTCTAATTCATTTGTATGATCCATTCTAATTCATTCGTACGATCCATTCTAATTCATTCGCATGAATCTGTTCTAATTCATTTGTACGATTCATTCTAATTCATTCGTACGATCCATTCTAATTTATTTGCACGATCAATTCTAATTCATTCCTATGATCCATTCTAATTCATTCGTACGATCCATTCTAATTCATTCGCTCGAATGTATCCATTCTAATTCATTCGTACGATCCATTCTTATTCATTCATACGATCCATTCTAATTCATTCGTCCGATCCATTCTAATTTATTCGCACGAATGTATCAATTCTAATTCATTCGTATAATGCATTCTAATTCATTCGCACGATCCATTCTAATTCATTCGTATGATCCATTCTAATTCATTCCTACGATCTATTCTAATTCATTTGCTTGAATGTATCTATTCTAATTCATTCGTACGATGCATTCTAATTCATTCGTACGATCTATTCTAATCCATTCGTACGATCCATTCTAATCCATTCGTACGATCCATTCTAATCCATTCGTACGATCCATTCTAAGTCATTCTCACAAATATAACCTTTCTAATTCATTTGTACGATCCATTCTAATTCATTCGTACGATCCATTCTAATCCATTCGTACGATCCATTCTAATCCATTCGTACGATCCATTCTAATTCATTCGCACGAATGTAACCATTCTAATTCATTCGTACGATCCATTCTAATTCATTCGTCCAATCCATTCTAATTCATTCGCACGAATGTATCCATTCTAATTCATTCGTACGATCCATTCTAATCCATTCGTATGATCCATTCTAATCCATTCGTACGATCCATTCTAATTCATTCGTACGACCCATTCTAATTCGTTCATACGATCCATTCTAATTCATTCTCACGAATGTAACCTTTCTAATTCATTTGTACGATCCATTCTAATTCATTCGTACGATCTATTCTAATCCATTCGTACGATCCATTCTAATTCATTTGCACGATCCATTCTAATTCATTCTTATGATCCATTCTAATTCATTCGTACGATCCATTCTAATTCATTCGCACGAATGTATCCATTCTAATTCATTCGTACGATCCATTCTAATTCATTCGCACGATCCATTCTAATTCATTCGTACGATCCATTCTAATTCATTCGTACGAACCATTCTTATTCATTTGTAAGATCTAATTCATTCGTACGATCCATTCTAATTCATTCGCACGAATGTAACCATTCTAATTCATTCCTACGATCTATTCTAATTCATTCGCTCGAATGTATCCATTCTAATTCATTCGTTCGATCCATTCTAATTCATTCGTACGATCCGTTCAAATTCATTCGCATGATCCATTCTAATTCATTCGTACGATCCATTCTAATTCATTCTCACGAATGTAACCTTTCTAATTCATTTGTATGATCCATTCTAATTCATTCGTACGATCCATTCTAATTCATTCGCACGAATCCGTTCTAATTCATTCGTACGATTCATTCTAATTCATTCGCACGATCTATTCTAATTCATTTGCACGATCCATTCTAATTCATTCCTATGATCCATTCTAATTCGTTCATACGATCCATTCTAATTCATTCGCTTGAATGTATCCATTCTAATTCATTCGTATGATCTATTCTAATTCATTCTCACGAATGTAACCTTTCTAATTCATTCGTACGATCCATTCTATTTAGAAAGGTTACATTCGACCGAATGAATTAGAATAGATCGTAGGAATGAATTAGAATGGATCATACGAATGAATTAGAATGGATCGTAAGAATGAATTAGAATGGATTGTACGAATGAATTAGAATGGATACATTCGTGCGAATGAATTAGAATGGATCCTACGAATGAATTAGAATGGATCGTACAAATGAATTAGAATGGATTGTGCGAATGAATTAGAATGGATCGTATGAATGAATAAGAATGGATCGTACGAATGGATTAGAATGGATCGTGCGAATGAATTAGAATGAATCGTACGAATGCATTAGAATAGATCGTACGAATGAATTAGAATGAATCGTATGATCCATTCTAATTCATTCGTCCGATCCATTCTAATTCATTCGCACGAATGTATCCATTCTAATTCATTCGTAGAATCCATTCTAATTCATTCGCACGATCCATTCTAATTCATTCTTATGATCCATTCTAATTCATTCCTACGATCTATTCTAATTCATTCGCTCGAATGTATCCATTCTAATTCATTCGTACGATCCATTCTTATTCATTCGTATGATCCATTCAAATTCATTCGCATGATCCATTCTAATTCATTCGTACGATCCATTCTAATTCATTCTCACGAATGTAACCTTTCTAATTCATTTGTATGATCCATTCTAATTCATTTGTACGATCCATTCTAATCCATTCGTATGATCGATTCTAATCCATTCGTACGATCCATTCTAATCCATTCGTACGATCCATTCTAATGCATTCGTATGATTCATTCTAATTCATTCGTACGATCCATTCTAATTCATTCGTACGATCTAATTCTAATCCATTCGTACGATCCATTCTAATTCGCACAAATGTATCCATTTTAATTCATTCGTACGATCCATTCTAATTTATTCATACGATCCATTCTAATTCATTCGCACGATCCATTCTAATTCATTCGTACGATCCATTCTAATTCATTCGCATGAATATATCTATTCTAATTCATTCGTATGATCCATTCTAATTTATTCGCACGATCAATTCTAATTCATTCGTACGATTCATTCTAATTCATTCGTATGATCCATTCTAATTCATTCGTGCAATCCATTCTAATTCATTCGCACGAATGTATCCATTCTAGTTGATTCGTACACTCCATTCTAATTCATTCGTACGCTCCATTCTTATTCATCGCACAAATGTATCCATTCTAATTCATTTGTATGATCCATTCTAATTCATTCGTACGATCCATTCTAATTCATTCGTACGATCCATTCTAATTCATTCGCACAATTGTATCCATTCTAATTAATTCGTACGATCCATTCTAATTCATTCGCACGATCCATTCTAATTCATTCGTACGATCCATACTAATTCATTCGCATGATCCATTCTAATTCATTCGTACGATCCATTCTAATTCATTCGCACGAATGTATCTATTTAATGCATTCGTACGATCCATTCTAATTCATTCGTACGATCCATTCTAACCCATTCGTACGATCCATTCTAGTTCATTCGTACGATCCATTCTAATTCATTCTAACAAATATAACCATTCTAATTCATTCGCACAATCCATTCTAATTCATTCTAACAAATATAACCATTCTAATTCATTCGCACGATCCATTCTAATTCATTCCTACGATCCATTCTAATTCATTCGCATGAATGTATCCATTCTAATTCATTTGCACGATCCATTCTAATTCATTCCTATGATCCATTCTAATTCATTCGTACGATCCATTCTAATTCATTCGCTCGAATGTATCCATTCTAATTCATTCGTACGATCCATTCTAATTCATTCGTACGATCCATTCTAATCCATTCGTATGATCCATTCTAATTCATTCGTACAATGCATTCTAATTCATTCGCACGAATGTATCCATTCTAATTCATTTGCACGATCCATTCTAATTCATTCCTATGATTCATTCTAATTTATTCGTACGATCCATTCTAATTCATTCGCTCGAATGTATCCATTCTAATTCATTCGTACGATCCATTCTAATTCGTTCATACGATCCATTCTAATTCGTTCGTACGATCCATTCTAATTCGTTCGTACGATCCATTCTAATTCATTCGCACGATCCATTCTAATTCATTTGTACGATCCATTTTAATTCATTCGCATGATCCATTCTAATTCATTCGTATGATACATTCGTGCGAATGAATTAGAATGGATCGTACGAATGAATTAGAATGGATCGTACGAATGAATTAAAATAGATCGTGCGAATAAATTAGAATGGATCATACGAATGAATTAGAATAGATATAATCATGCGAATGAATTAGAATGGATCGTACGAATGAATTAGAATGGATCGTGCGAATGAATTAGAATAGATCGTATGAATAAATTAGAATGGATCGTACGAATGAATTAAAATGGATATATTTGTGGGAATGAATTAGAATGGATCATACGATTGAATTTGAATGGATCGTACGAATAAATTAGAATGGATGCATTTGTGCGATGAATAAGAATGGAGCGATCCATTTTAATTCATTCGCATGATCCATTCTAATTCATTCGTATGATACATTCATACGACTGAATTAGAATGGATTGTACGAATGAATTAGAATTGATCATATGAATGAATTAGAATGGATCGTATGAATGAATTAGAATGGATCGTGTGAATGAATTAGAATGGATCATACGAATGAATTAGAATGGATATATTTGAACGAATAAATTAGAATGGATCATACAAATGAATTAAAATGGATCGTCCGAATGAATTAGAATGGATCGTGCGAATGAATTAGAATCGATCGTACGAATGAATTAGAATGGATCGTACGAATGAATTAGATCGTATGAATGAATTAGAATAGATCGTACGAATGAATTAAAATGGATACATTCATACGACTGAATTAGAATGGATCGTGCGAATTAATTAGAATGGATCGTACGAATGAATTTGAATGGATACATTTGTGCGAATGAATCTGAATGGATTGTATGAATGAATTACAATGGATCGTACGAATGAACTAGAATGGATACATTCGAGCGAATGACTTAGAATGGATCGTACGAATGAATTACAATGGATCATAGGAATGAATTTGAATGGATCGTGCAAATGAATTAGAATAGATACATTCGTGCGAATGAATTAGAATGTATCATAGGAATGAATTAGAATGGATCGTACGAATGAATTAGATTGGTTACATTCGTGCGAATGAATTAAAATGGATCTTACGAATGGATTAGAATGGATCGTACAAATGAATTAGAATGGATCATACAAATGAATTAGAAAGGTTACATTTGTGAGAATGAATTAGAATGGATCGTACGAATGAATTAGAATGGATCGTACGAATGGATTAGAATGGATCGTACGAATGAATTAGAATGGATCATACAAATGAATTAGAAAGGTTACATTCGTGAGAATGAATTAGAATGGATCGTACGAATGAATTAGAATGGATCGTGCGAATGAATTTGAATGGATCGTACGAATGAATTAGAATGGATCGAACGAATGAATTAGAATGGATACATTCGAGCGAATGAATTAGAATAGATCGTAGGAATGAATTAGAATGCATCGTACGAATGAATTAGAATGGATCGTTCGAACGAATTAGAATGGATCGTACGAATGAATTAGAATGGATCGTATGAACGAATTAGAATGGATCGTACGAATGAATTAGAATAGATACATTCGAGCGAATGAATTAGAATGGATCATACGAATGAATTAGAATGGATCGTACGAATGAATTACAATGGATCATAGGAATGAATTAGAATGGATCGTGCAAATGAATTAGAATGGATACATTCGTGCGAATGAATTTGAATGGATCATACGAATGAATTAGAATGGATCGTACGGATGAATTAGAATGGATATATTCGTGCGAATAAATTAGAATGGATCGTACGAATGGATTAGAATGGATCATAGGAATGAATTAGAATGGATCATACGAATAAATTAGAATGGATCGTATGAATGAATAAGAATGGATCGTACGAATGAATTAGAATGGATCGTGCGAATGAATTAGAATGAATCATATGAATGCATTAGAATGGATCGTACGAATGAATTAGAATGGATACATTTGTGCGAATGAATTAGAATGGATTGTGCGAATGAATTAGAATGGATACATTCGTGCGAATGAATTAGAATGGATTATGCGAATGAATTAGAATGGATCGTACGAATGGATTAGAATAGATCGTACGAATGGATTAGAATGGATCGTACGAATGGATTAGAATGGATCGTACGAATGAATTAGAATGAATCATACAAATGAATTAGAATGGTTACATTCGTGAGAATGAATTAGAATGGATCGTACGAATGAATTAGAATGGATCATGTGAATGAATTTGAATGGATCGTACGAATGAATTAGAATAGATCGAACGAATAAATTAGAATGGATACATTCGAGCGAATGAATTAGAATGGATACATTCGAGCGAATGAATTAGAATGGATTGTGCGAATGAATTAATATGGATCGTACAAATGAATTATAATGGTTACATTCATGAGAATGAATTAGAATGGATCGTACGAATGAATTAGAATGGTTACATTCGTGCGAACGAATTAGAATGGATCGTACGAATGAATTAGAATGGATCGTACGATTCATTCTAATTCATTTGCATAATCCATTCTAATTTATTCCTATGATCCATTCTAATTCATTCCTACGATCCATTCTAATTCATTAGCACAAATGTATCCATTCTAATTCATTCGTACGATCCATTCTAATTCATTTCACGAATGTAACCTTTCTAATTCATTTGTATGATCCATTCTAATCCATTCGTATGATCCATTCTAATCCATTCGTACGATCCATTCTAATCCATTCGTACGATCTATACTATTTCATTCTCACAAATGTAACCTTTCTAATTCATTCGTACGATCCATTCTAATTCATTCGTACGATCCATTCTAATCCATTCGTACGATCCATTCTAATCCATTCGTACGATCCATTCTAATTCATTCGCACAAATGTAACCATTCTAATTCATTCGTACGATCTATTCTAATTCATTCCTACGATCTATTCTAATTTATTCGCACGAATGTATCCATTCTAATTCGTTCGTACGATCCATTCAAATTCAATCGTATGATCCATTCTAATTCATTCGCACAAATGTATCCATTTTAATTCATTCGTATGATCCATTCTAATTCATTCGCACGATCCATTCTAATTCATTCGCACAAATGTATCCATTCTAATTCATTTGCACGATCTATTCTAATTAATTCCTATGATCCATTCTAATTCATTCGTACGATCCATTCTAATTCATTCGCTCCAATGTATCCATTCTAATTCATTCGTACGATCCATTCTTATTCATTCATAAGATCCATTCTAATTCATTCGTCCGATCCATTCTAATTCATTCGCACGAATGTATCCATTCTAATTCATTCGTACAATCCATTGTAATTCATTCGCACGATCCATTCTAATTCATTCGTATGATCCATTCTAATTCATTCCTACGATCTATTCTAATTCATTTGCTCGAATGTATCCATTCTAATTCATTCATACAATCCATTCTAAGTCATTCGTACGATCCATACTAATTCATTCGCACAAATCCGTTCTAATTCATTCGTACGATTCATTCTAATTCATTCGCACGATCCATTCTAATTCATTTGCACGATCCATTCTAATTCATTCCTATGATCCATTGTAATTCGTTCGTACGATCCATTCTAATTCATTCACTTGAATGTATCCATTCTAATTCATTCGTACGATCCATTCTATTTTATTCTCACGAATGTAACCTTTCTAATTCATTTGTATGATCCATTCTAATTCATTCGTACGATCCATTCTAATTCATTCGCATGAATCCGTTCTAATTCATTTGTACGATTCATTCTAATTCATTCGTACGATCCATTATAATTTATTTGCACGATCAATTCTAATTCATTCCTATGATCCATTCTAATTCATTCGTACGATCCATTCTAATTCATTCGCTCGAATGTATCCATTCTAATTCATTCGTACGATCCATTCTTATTCATTCATACGATCCATTCTAATTCATTCGTCCGATCCATTCTAATTTATTCGCACGAATGTATCAATTCTAATTCATTCGTATAATGCATTCTAATTCATTCGCACGATGCATTCTAATTCATTCGTATGATCCATTCTAATTCATTCCTACGATCTATTCTAATTCATTTGCTTGAATGTATCTATTCTAATTCATTCGTACGATGCATTCTAATTCATTCGTACGATCTATTCTAATCCATTCGTACGATCCATTCTAATCCATTCGTACGATCCATTCTAATCCATTCGTACGATCCATTCTAAGTCATTCTCACAAATGTAACCTTTCTAATTCATTTGTACGATCCATTCTAATTCATTCGTACGATCCATTCTAATCCATTCGTACGATCCATTCTAATCCATTCGTACGATCCATTCTAATTCATTCGCACGAATGTAACCATTCTAATTCATTCGTACGATCCATTCTAATTCATTCGTCCAATCCATTCTAATTCATTCGCACGAATGTATCCATTCTAATTCATTCGTACGATCCATTCTAATCCATTCGTACGATCCATTCTAATCCATTCGTACGATCCATTCTAATTCATTCGTACGACCCATTCTAATTCGTTCATACGATCCATTCTAATTCATTCTCACGAATGTAACCTTTCTAATTCATTTGTACGATCCATTCTAATTCATTTGTACGATCCATTCTAATTCATTCGTACGATCCATTCTAATCCATTCGTACGATCCATTCTAATTCATTTGCACGATCCATTCTAATTCATTCCTATGATCCATTCTAATTCATTCGTACGATCCATTCTAATTCATTCGCACGATCCATTCTAATTCATTCGTACGATCCATTCTAATTCATTCGTACGAAACCATTCTTATTCATTTGTAAGATCTAATTCATTCGTACGATCCATTCTAATTCATTCGCACGAATGTAACCATTCTAATTCATTCCTACAATCTATTCTAATTCATTCGCTCGAATGTATCCATTCTAATTCATTCGTTCGATCCATTCTAATTCATTCGTACGATCCGTTCAAATTCATTCGCATGATCCATTCTAATTCATTCGTACGATCCATTCTAATTCATTCTCACGAATGTAACCTTTCTAATTCATTTGTATGATCCATTCTAATTCATTCGTACGATCCATTCTAATTCATTCGCACGAATCCGTTCTAATTCATTCGTACGATTCATTCTAATTCATTCGCACGATCTATTCTAATTCATTTGCACGATCCATTCTAATTCATTCCTATGATCCATTCTAATTCGTTCATACGATCCATTCTAATTCATTCGCTTGAATGTATCCATTCTAATTCATTCGTACGATCTATTCTAATTCATTCTCACGAATGTAACCTTTCTAATTCATTCGTACGATCCATTCTATTTAGAAAGGTTACATTCGACTGAATGAATTAGAATAGATCGTAGGAATGAATTAGAATGGATCATACGAATGAATTAGAATGGATCGTAAGAATGAATTAGAATGGATTGTACGAATGAATTAGAATGGATACATTCGTGCGAATGAATTAGAATGGATCCTACGAATGAATTAGAATGGATCGTACAAATGAATTAGAATGGATTGTGCGAATGAATTAGAATGGATCGTATGAATGAATAAGAATGGATCGTACGAATGGATTAGAATGGATCGTGCGAATGAATTAGAATGAATCGTACGAATGCATTAGAATAGATCGTACGAATGAATTAGAATGAATCGTATGATCCATTCTAATTCATTCGTCCGATCCATTCTAATTCATTCGCACGAATGTATCCATTCTAATTCATTCGTACAATCCATTCTAATTCATTCGCACGATCCATTCTAATTCATTCTTATGATCCATTCTAATTCATTCCTACGATCTATTCTAATTCATTCGCTCGAATGTATCCATTCTAATTCATTCGTACGATCCATTCTTATTCATTCGTATGATCCATTCAAATTCATTCGCATGATCCATTCTAATTCATTCGTACGATCCATTCTAATTCATTCTCACGAATGTAACCTTTCTAATTCATTTGTATGATCCATTCTAATTCATTTGTACGATCCATTCTAATCCATTCGTATGATCGATTCTAATCCATTCGTACGATCCATTCTAATCCATTCGTACGATCCATTCTAATGCATTCGTATGATTCATTCTAATTCATTCGTACGATCCATTCTAATTCATTCGTACGATCTAATTCTAATCCATTCGTACGATCCATTCTAATTCGCACAAATGTATCCATTTTAATTCATTCGTACGATCCATTCTAATTTATTCATACGATCCATTCTAATTCATTCGCACGATCCATTCTAATTCATTCGTACGATCCATTCTAATTCATTCGCATGAATATATCTATTCTAATTCATTCGTATGATCCATTCTAATTTATTCGCACGATCAATTCTAATTCATTCGTACGATTCATTCTAATTCATTCGCATGATCCATTCTAATTCATTCGTGCAATCCATTCTAATTCATTCGCACGAATGTATCCATTCTAGTTGATTCGTACACTCCATTCTAATTCATTCGTACGCTCCATTCTTATTCATCGCACAAATGTATCCATTCTAATTCATTTGTATGATCCATTCTAATTCATTCGTACGATCCATTCTAATTCATTCGTACGATCCATTCTAATTCATTCGTACGATCCATTCTAATTCATTCGCACAATTGTATCCATTCTAATTAATTCGTACGATCCATTCTAATTCATTCGCACGATCCATTCTAATTCATTCGTACGATCTATACTAATTCATTCGCATGATCCATTCTAATTCATTCGTACGATCCATTCTAATTCATTCGCACGAATGTATCCATTCTAATGCATTCGTACGATCCATTCTAATTCATTCGTACGATCCATTCTAACCCATTCGTACGATCCATTCTAATTCATTCTAACAAATATAACCATTCTAATTCATTCGCACAATCCATACTAATTCATTCTAACAAATATAACCATTCTAATTCATTCGCACGATCCATTCTAATTCATTCCTACGATCCATTCTAATTCATTCGCATGAATGTATCCATTCTAATTCATTTGCACGATCCATTCTAATTCATTCCTATGATCCATTCTAATTCATTCGTACGATCCATTCTAATTCATTCACTCGAATGTATCCATTCTAATTCATTCGTACGATCCATTCTAATTCATTCGTACGATCCATTCTAATCCATTCGTATGATCCATTCTAATTCATTCGTACAATGCATTCTAATTCATTCGCACGAATGTATCCATTCTAATTCATTTGCACGATCCATTCTAATTCATTCCTATGATCCATTCTAATTTATTCGTACGATCCATTCTAATTCATTCGCTCGAATGTATCCATTCTAATTCATTCGTACGATCCATTCTAATTCGTTCATACGATCCATTCTAATTCGTTCGTACGATCCATTCTAATTCGTTCGTACGATCCATTCTAATTCATTCGCACGATCCTTTCTAATTCATTTGTACGATCCATTTTAATTCATTCGCATGATCCATTCTAATTCATTCGTATGATACATTCGTGCGAATGAATTAGAATGGATCGTACGAATGAATTAGAATGGATCGTACGAATGAATTAAAATAGATCGTGCGAATAAATTAGAATGGATCATACGAATGAATTAGAATAGATATAATCATGCGAATGAATTAGAATGGATCGTACGAATGAATTAGAATGGATCGTGCGAATGAATTAGAATGGATCGTATGAATAAATTAGAATGGATCGTACGAATGAATTAAAATGGATATATTTGTGGGAATGAATTAGAATGGATCATACGATTGAATTTGAATGGATCGTACGAATAAATTAGAATGGATGCATTTGTGCGATGAATAAGAATGGAGCGATCCATTTTAATTTATTCGCATGATCCATTCTAATTCATTCGTATGATACATTCATACGACTGAATTAGAATGGATTGTACGAATGAATTAGAATTGATCATATGAATGAATTAGAATGGATCGTATGAATGAATTAGAATGGATCGTGTGAATGAATTAGAATGGATCATACGAATGAATTTGAATGGATATATTTGAACGAATAAATTAGAATGGATCATACAAATGAATTAAAATGGATCGTCCGAATGAATTAGAATGGATCGTGCGAATGAATTAGAATCGATCGTACGAATGAATTAGAATGGATCGTACGAATGAATTAGATCGTATGAATGAATTAGAATAGATCGTACGAATGAATTAAAATGGATACATTCATACGACTGAATTAGAATGGATCGTGCGAATTAATTAGAATGGATCGTACGAATGAATTTGAATGGATACATTTGTGCGAATGAATCTGAATGGATTGTATGAATGAATTACAATGGATCGTACGAATGAACTAGAATGGATACATTCGAGTGAATGACTTAGAATGGATCGTACGAATGAATTACAATGGATCATAGGAATGAATTTGAATGGATCGTGCAAATGAATTAGAATGGATACATTCGTGCGAATAAATTAGAATGTATCATAGGAATGAATTAGAATGGATCGTACGAATGAATTAGATTGGTTACATTCGTGCGAATGAATTAGAATGGATCTTACGAATGGATTAGAATGGATCGTACGAATGAATTAGAATGGATCATACAAATGAATTAGAAAGGTTACATTTGTGAGAATGAATTAGAATGGATCGTACGAATGAATTAGAATGGATCGTATGAATGGATTAGAATGGATCGTACGAATGAATTAGAATGGATCATACAAATGAATTAGAAAGGTTACATTCGTGAGAATGAATTAGAATGGATCGTACGAATGAATTAGAATGGATCGTGCGAATGAATTTGAATGGATCGTACGAATGAATTAGAATGGATCGAACGAATGAATTAGAATGGATACATTCGAGCGAATGAATTAGAATAGATCGTAGGAATGAATTAGAATGCATCGTACGAACGAATTAGAATGGATCGTACGAATGAATTAGAATAGATACATTCGAGCGAATGAATTAGAATGGATCATACGAATGAATTAGAATGGATCGTACGAATGAATTACAATGGATCATAGGAATGAATTAGAATGGATCATGCAAATGAATTAGAATGGATACATTCGTGCGAATGAATTAGAATGGATCATACGAATGAATTAGAATGGATCGTACGGATGAATTAGAATGGATATATTCGTGCGAATAAATTAGAATGGATCGTACGAATGGATTAGAATGGATCATAGGAATGAATTAGAATGGATCATACGAATAAATTAGAATGGATCGTATGAATGAATAAGAATGGATCGTACGAATGAATTAGAATGGATCGTGCGAATGAATTAGAATGAATCATATGAATGCATTAGAATGGATCGTACGAATGAATTAGAATGGATACATTTGTGCGAATGAATTAGAATGGATTGTGCGAATGAATTAGAATGGATACATTCGTGCGAATGAATTAGAATGGATTATGCGAATGAATTAGAATGGATCGTACGAATGGATTAGAATAGATCGTACGAATGGATTAGAATGGATCGTACGAATGGATTAGAATGGATCGTACGAATGAATTAGAATGAATCATACAAATGAATTAGAAAGGTTACATTCGTGAGAATGAATTAGAATGGATCGTACGAATGAATTAGAATGGATCATGTGAATGAATTTGAATGGATCGTACGAATGAATTAGAATAGATCGAACGAATAAATTAGAATGGATACATTCGAGCGAATGAATTAGAATGGATACATTCGAGCGAATGAATTAGAATGGATCGTGCGAATGAATTAATATGGATCGTACAAATGAATTATAATGGTTACATTCATGAGAATGAATTAGAATGGATCGTACGAATGAATTAGAATGGTTACATTCGTGCGAACGAATTAGAATGGATCGTACGAATGAATTAGAATGGATCGTACGATTCATTCTAATTCATTTGCATAATCCATTCTAATTTATTCCTATGATCCATTCTAATTCATTCCTACGATCCATTCTAATTCATTAGCACAAATGTATCCATTCTAATTCATTCGTACGATCCATTCTAATTCATTTCACGAATGTAACCTTTCTAATTCATTTGTATGATCCATTCTAATTCATTCGTACGATCCATTCTAATCCATTCGTACGATCCATTCTAATCCATTCGTACGATCCATTCTAATCCATTCGTACGATCCATACTATTTCATTCTCACAAATGTAACCTTTCTAATTCATTCGTACGATCCATTCTAATTCATTCGTACGATCCATTCTAATCCATTCGTACGATCCATTCTAATCCATTCGTACGATCCATTCTAATTCATTCGCACGAATGTAACCATTCTAATTCATTCGTACGATCCATTCTAATTCATTCCTACGATCTATTCTAATTTATTCGCACGAATGTATCCATTCTAATTCATTCATACGATCCATTCAAATTAAATCGTATGATCTATTCTAATTCATTCGCACAAATGTATCCATTTTAATTCATTCGTATGATCCATTCTAATTCATTCGCACGATCCATTCTAATTCATTCGCACAAATGTATCCATTCTAATTCATTTGCACGATCCATTCTAATTCATTCCTATGATCCTTTCTAATTCATTCGTACGATCCATTCTAATTCATTCGCTCCAATGTATCCATTCTAATTCATTCGTACGATCCATTCTTATTCATTCATAAGATCCATTCTAATTCATTCGTCCGATCCATTCTAATTCATTCGCACGAATGTATCCATTCTAATTCATTCGTACAATCCATTGTAATTCATTCGCACGATCCATTCTAATTCATTCGTATGATCCATTCTAATTCATTCCTACGATCTATTCTAATTCATTTGCTCGAATGTATCCATTCTAATTCATTCATACAATCCATTCTAATTCATTCGTACGATCCATTCTAATCCATTCGTACGATCCATTCTAATCCATTCGTACGATCCATTCTAATCCAATCGTACGATCCATTCTAAGTCATTCTCACAAATGTAACCTTTCTAATTCATTTGTACGATCCATTCTAATTCATTCGTACGATCCATTCTAATCCATTCATACGATCCATTCTAATCCATTCGTACGATCCATTCTAATTCATTCGCACGAATGTAACCATTCTAATTCATTCGTACGATCTATTCTAATTCATTCTCACGAATGTAACCTTTCTAATTCATTTGTACGATCCATTCTAATTCATTTGTACGATCCATTCTAATTCATTCGTACGATCCATTCTAATCCATTCGTACGATCCATTCTAATTCATTTGCACGATCCATTGTAATTCATTCCTATGATCCATTCTAATTCATTCGTACGATCCATTCTAATTCATTCTCACGAATGTAACCTTTCTAATTCATTTGTACGATCCATTCTAATTCATTTGTACGATCCATTCTAATCCATTCGTATGATCCATTCTAATTCATTTGCACGATCCATTCTAATTCATTCCTATGATCCATTCTAATTCATTCGTACGATCCATTCTAATTCATTCGCACGAATGTATCCATTCTAATTCATTCGTACAATCCATTCTAATTCATTCGCACGATCCATTCTAATTCATTCGCACGATCCATTCTAATTCATTCGTATGAACCATTCTAATTCATTCGTACGATCTAATTCATTCGTACGATCCATTCTAATTCATTCGCACGAATGTAACCATTCTAATTCATTCCTACGATCTATTCTAATTCATTCGCTCGAATGTATCTATTCTAATTCATTCGTTCGATCAATTCTAATTCATTCGTACGATCCATTCAAATTCTTTCGCATGATCCATTCTAATTCATTTGTACGATCAATTCTAATTCATTCGTCCGATCCATTCTAATTCATTCGCACGAATGTATCCATTCTAATTCATTCGTACAATCCATTCTAATTCATTCGCACGATCCATCCTAATTCATTCGTATGATCCATTCTAATTCATTCCTACGATCTATTCTAATTCATTCGCTCGAATGTATCCATTCTAATTCATTCGTATGATCCATTCTTATTCATTCGTACGATCCATTCAAATTCATTCGCATGATCCATTCTAATTCATTCGTACGATCCATTCTAATTCATTCTCACGAATGTAACCTTTCTAATTCATTTGTTGATCCATTCTAATTCATTCGTACGATCCATTCTAATCCATTCGTACGATCCATTCTAATCCATTCGTACGATCCATTCTAATGCATTCGTATGATTCATTCTAATTCATTCGTACGATCCATTCTAATTCATTCGTACGATCTAATTCTAATCCATTCGTACGATCCATTCTAATTCGCACAAATGTATCCATTTTAATTCATTCGTACGATCCATTCTAATTTATTCATACGATCCATTCTAATTCATTCGCACGATCCATTCTAATTCATTCGTATGATCCATTCTAATTCATTCGCATGAATATATCTATTCTAATTCATTCGTATGATCCATTCTAATTTATTGCACGATCTATTCTAATTCATTCGTATGATTCATTCTAATTCATTCGCATGATCCATTCTAATTCATTCGTACGATCCATTCTAATTCATTCACACGAATGTATCCATTCTAATTCATTCGTGCAATCCATTCTAATTCATTCGCACGAATGTATCCATTCTAGTTGATTCGTACGCTCCATTCTAATTCGTCCGTACGCTCCATTCTTATTCATCACACAAATGTATCCATTCTAATTCATTTGTATGATCCATTCTAATTCATTCGTACGATCCATTCTAATTCATTCGCACAAATGTATCCATTCTAATTCATTTGTACGATCCATTCTAATTCATTCGCATGATCCATTCTAATTCATTCGTACGATCCATTCTAATTCATTCGCACGATCCATTCTAATTCATTCGTACGATCCATTCTAATTCATTCGCACGAATGTATCCATTCTAATGCATTCGTACGATCCATTCTAATTCATTCGTACTATCCATTCTAATCCATTCGTACGATCCATTCTAATTCATTCGTACGATCCATTCTAATTCATTCTCACAAATATAACCATTCTTATTGATTCGTACGATCCATTCTAATTCATTCCTTCGATCCATTCGAATTCATTCGCACGAATGTATCCACTCTAATTCATTTGCACGATCCATTCTAATTCATTCCTATGATCCATTCTAATTCATTTGTACGATCCATTCTAATTCATTCGCTCGAATGTATCCATTCTAATTCATTCGTACGATCCATTCTAATCCTTTCGTACGATCCATTCTAATTCATTCGTATAATGCATTCTAATTCATTCGCACGAATGTATCCATTCTAATTCATTTGCACGATCCATTCTAATTCATTCCTATGATCCATTCTAATTCATTCGTACGATCCATTCTAATTCATTCGCTCGAATGTATCCATTCTAATTCTTTCGTATGATCCATTCTAATTCGTTTATACAATCCATTCTAATTCGTTCGTACGATCCATTCTAATTCGTTCGTACGATCCATTCTAATTCATTCGCACGATCCATTCTAATTCATTTGTACGATCCATTTTAATTCATTCGCATGATCCATTCGAATTCATTCGTATGATACATTCGTGCGAATGAATTAGAATGGATCGTACGAATGAATTAGAATGGATCATACGAATGAATTAGAATAGATATATTCATACGAATGAATTAGAATGGATCGTACGAATGAATTAGAATGGATCGTGCGAATGAATTAGAATGGATCGTATGAATAATTTAGAATGGATCGTACGAATGAATTAAAATGGATATATTTGTGCGAATGAATTAGAATGGATCATACGATTGAATTTGAATGGATCATACGAATAAATTAGAATGGATGCATTTGTGCGATGAATAAGAATGGAGCGATCCATTTTAATTCATTCGCATGATCCATTCTAATTCATTCGTATGATACATTCATACGACTGAATTAGAATGGATTGTACGAATGAATTAGAATTGATCCTACGAATGAATTAGAATGGATCGTACGAATGAATTGGAATGGATCGTGCGAATGAATTAGAATGGATCGTACAAATGAATTAGAATGGATATATTTGATTGAATAAATTAGAATGGATCATACGAATGAATTAAAATAGATCGTATGAATGAATAAGAATGGATCGTGCGAATGTATTAGAATCGATCGTACGGATGAATTAGAATGGATCGTACGAATGAATTAGAATATATCGTACGAATGAATTAAAATGGATACATTCATACGACTGAATTAGAATGGATCGTGCGAATTAATTAGAATGGATCGTACGAATGAATTTGAATGGATACATTTGTGCGAATGAATCTGAAAGGATTGTATGAATGAATTACAATGGATCGTACGAATGAACTAGAATGGATACATTCGAGCGAATGAATTAGAATGGATCGTACGAATGAATTACAATGGATCATAGGAATGAATTAGAATGGATCGACCAAATGAATTAGAATGGATACATTCGTGCGAATGAATTAGAATGGATCATAGGAATGAATTAGAATGGATCGTACGAATAAATTAGAATGGTTACATTCGTGCGAATGAATTAGAATGGATCATACGAATGGATTAGAATGGATCGTACGAATGGATTACAATGGATCGTACGAATGAATTAGAATGGATCGTACAAATAAATTAGAAAGGTTACATTTGTGAGAATGAATTAGAATGGATCGTACGAATGAATTAGAATGGATCGTACGAATGGATTAGAATGGATCGTACGAATGAATTAGAATGGATCATACAAATGAATTAGAAAGGTTACATTCGTGAGAATGAATTAGAATGGATCGTACGAATGAATTAGAATGGATCATGTGAATGAATTTGAATGGATAGTACGAATGAATTAGAATGGATCGAACGAATGAATTAGAATGGATACATTCGAGCAAATGAATTAGAATAGATCGTAGGAATGAATTAGAATGGATCATACGAATGAATTAGAATGGATCGTACGAACGAATTAGAATGGATCCTACGAACGAATCAGAATGGATCGTATGAACAAATTAGAATGGATCGTATGAATAAATTAGAATAGATACATTCGTGCGAATAAATTAGAATGGATTGTACGAATGAATTAGAATGGATCATAGGAATGAATTAGAATGGATCGTGCAAATGAATTAGAATGGATACATTCGTGCGAATGAATTAGAATGGATCATACGAATGAATTAGAATGGATCGTACGAATGAATTAGAATGGATATATTCGTGCGAATGAATTAGAATGGATCGTACGAATGGATTAAAATGGATCATAGTAATGAATTAGAATGGATCATACGAATAAATTAGAATGGATCGTATGAATGAATAAGAATGGATCGTACGAATGTATTAGAATGGATCGTGCGAATGAATTAGAATGAATCGTACGAATGCATTAGAATGGATCGTACGAATGAATTAGAATGGATATATTTGTGCGAATGAATTAGAATGGATATATTTGTGCGAATGAATTAGAATGGATCGTGCGAATGAATTAGAATGGATACATTCGTACGAATGAATTAGAATGGATTGTGCGAATGAATTAGAATGGATTGTACTATTAGATTAGAATAGATCGTACGAATGGATTAGAATAGATCGTACGAAAGAATTAGAATGAATCATACAAATGAATTAGAAAGGTTACATTCGTGAGAATGAATTAGAATGTATAGTACGAATGAATTAGAATGGATCATGCGAATGAATTTGAATGGATCGTACGAATGAATTAGAATGGATCGAACGAATGAATTAGAATGGATACATTCGAGCGAATGAATTAGAATAGATCGTAGGAATGAATTAGAATGGATCATACGAATGAATTAGAATGGATCGTGCGAATGAATTAGAATGGATTGTACGAATGAATTAGAATAGATATATTCGTGCGAATGAATTAGAATGGATCATACGAATGAATTAGAATTGATCGTGCGAATGAATTAGAATGGATACATTCTTGTGAATGAATTTGAATGGATCGTACGAATGAATTAGAATGGTTACATTCGTGCAAATGAATTAGAATGGATCGTACGAATAAATTAGAATGGATACATTCGTGCGAATAAATTAGAATGGATCGTACAAATGAGTTAGAATGGATCGTACGAATGAATTAGAATGTATCATTCGAATGAATTAGAATGGATTGTACGAATGAATTAGAATGGATACATTTGTGCTAATGAATTAGAATGGATCGTCTGAATGAATTAGAATGGATCGTACGAATGAATTAGAATGGATATATTTATGCGAATAAATTATAATGGATCAAACGAATGAATTATAATGGATACATTCGTGCGAATGAATTAGAATAGATCGTATGAATGAATTAGAATGGATTGTACGAATGAATTAGAATGGATCGTGTGAATGAATTTGAATGGATCGTGCGAATGAATTAGAATGGATCGTACGAATGAATTAGAATGGATACATTCGTGCGAATGAATTAGAATGGATCGTACGAATGAATTAGACTGGATCGTACGAATAAATTAGAATGGATACATTCATACGAATGAATTAGAATGGATCGTACGAATGGATTAGAATGGATCGTACGAATGAATTAGAATGGATCATACGAATGAATTAGAATGGATACATTTGTGCGAATGAATTAGAATGGATCGTACGAATGAGTTAGAATGGATCGTACGAATGAATTAGAATGGATCGTGCGAATGAATTAGAATGGATCGTACGAACGATTTAGAATGGACCGTACGAACGAACGAACGAATGGATCGTACGAACGAATTAGAATGGATTGTACGAACGAATTAGAATGGATCGTACGAACGAATTAGAATGGATCGTATGAACGAATTAGAATGGATCATACGAACGAATTAGAATGGATCGTACGAATGAATTAGAATGGATCGTACGAACGAATTAGAATGGATTGTATGAATGAATTAGAATGGATCGTACGAATGGATTAGAATGGATCGTACGAATGGATCATGCGAATGAATTAGAATGGATCGTACGAATAAATTAGAATGGATCGTACGAATGAATTAGAATGGATCATAGGAATGAATTAGAATGGATCGTGCAAATGAATTAGAATGGATACATTCGTGCGAATGAATTAGAATGGATCGTAGGAATGAATTAGAATGGATCGTACGAATGGATTAGAATGGATCGTACGAATGGATCGTACGAATGAATTAGAATGGATCGTACAAATGAATTAGAAAGGTTACATTTGTGAGAATGAATTAGAATGGATCGTACGAATGGATTAGAATGGATCGTACGAATGGATTAGATTGGATCGTACGAATGAATTAGAATGGATCATACAAATGAATTAGAAAGGTTACATTCGTGAGAATGAATTAGAATGGATCGTGCGAATGAATTAGAATGGATCATAGGAATGAATTAGAATGGATCGTGCAAATGAATTAGAATGGATACATTCGTGCGAATGAATTAGAATGGATCATAGGAATGAATTAGAATGGATCGTACGAATGAATTAGAATGGTTACATTTGTGCGAATGAATTAGAATGGATCGTACGAATGGATTAGAATGGATCATTCGAATGGATAAGAATGGATCGTACGAATGGATTAGAATGGATCGTACAAATGAATTAGAAAGGTTACATTTGTGAGAATGAATTAGAATGGATCGTACGAATGAATTAGAAAGGATCGTACGAATGGATTAGAATGGATCGTACGAATGATTAGAATGGATCGTACGAATTGATTAGAATGGATCGTACGAATGAATTAGAATGGATTATACAAATGAATTAGATAGGTTACATTCGTGAGAATGAATTAGAATGGATCGTATGAATGAATTAGAACGGATCATGCGAACGAATTTGAATGGATCGTACAAATGAATTAGAATGGATCGAACGAATGAATTAGAATGGATATATTCGAGCGAATGAATTAGAATAGATCGTAGGAATGAATTAGAATGGATCATACGAATGAATTAGAATGGATCGTACATACGAATTAGAATGGATCGTACGAACGAATTAGAATGGATCGTATGAACGAATTAGAATGGATCGTATGAATGAATTAGAATGGATACATTTGAGCGAATAAATTAGAATGGATCGTACGAATGAATTAGAATGGATCATAGGAATGAATTAGAATGGATCATACAAATGAATTAGAATGGATACATTCATGCGAATGAATTAGAATGGATCGTGCGAATGAATTAGAATGGATCGTACGAATGAATTAGAATGGATATATTTGAACGAATAAATTAGAATGGATCATACGAATGAATTAGAATGGATCGTACGAATGAATTAGAATGGATCGTGCGATTGAATTAGAATCGATCGTACGAATGAATTAGAATGGATCGTACGAATAAATTAGATCGTACGAATGAATTAGAATGGATCGTACGAATGAATTAGAATGGATCGTACGAATGAATTAGAATAGATCATGCGAATGAATTTGAATGGATCATACGAATGAATTAGAATGGATCGAACAAATGAATTAGAATAGATACATTCGAGTGAATGAATTAGAATAGATCGTAGGAATGAATTAGAATGGATCATACGAATGAATTAGAATGGATCGTGCGAATGAATTAGAATGGATTGTACGAATAAATTAGAATGGATACATTCGTGCGAATGAATTAGAATGGATCGGACGAATGAATTTGAATGGATCGTACGAATGAATTAGAATGGATCGTGCGAATGAATTAGAATGAATCGTACGAATGCATTAGAATGGATAGATTCGTGCGAATGAATTAGAATGGATCGTACGAATGAATTAGATTGGATCGTGCGAATGAATTAGAATGGATCGTACGAATGAATTAGAATGGATACATACAAATGAATTAGAAAGGTTATATTCGTGAGAATGAATTAGAATGGATCGTACGAATGAATTAGAATGGATACATTCGAGCGAATGAATTAGAATGGATCATACGAATGAATTAGAATGGATCTTACGAATGAATTAGAATGGATCGTACGAATGAATTAGAATGGATCGTAGGAATGAATTAGAATGGATCCACCGAATGAGTTAGAATGGATCGTACGAATGAATTAGAATGGATCGTACGAATGAATTAGAATGGATACATTCGAGCGAATGAATTAGAATAGATCGTAGGAATGAATTAGAATGGATCATACTAATTAATTAGAATGGATCGTGCGAATGAATTAGAATGGATCGTACGAATGGATTAGAATGGATCGTACGAATGAATTAGAATGGATCGTACGAATGAATTAGAATAGCTCATACGAATGAATTAGAATGAATCGTACGAATGAATTAGAATGGTTACATTCGTGCGAATGAATTAGAATAGATCCATTCTAATTCATTCGTACGATCCATTCTAATTCATTTGCACGATCCATTCTAATCCATTCGTACGATCCATTCTAATCCATTCGTATGATCCATTCTAATTCATTCGTACGATCCATTCTAATTCATTTGCACGATCCATTCTAATCCATTCGTACGATCCATTCTAATTCATTCGTACGATCCATTCAAATTCATTCGCACATATGTATCCATTCTAATTCATACGATCCATTCTAATTCGTTCATACGATCCATTCTAATTCATTCGCAAGAACATATCCATTCTAATTCATTTGTAAGATCCATTCTAATTCATTCGTACGATTCATTCTATTTCATTCGTATGATCCATTCTAATTCATTCGTATGATCCATTCTAATTCATTCTCACGAATATAACCTTTCTAATTCATTTGTATGATCCATTCTAATTTATTCGTACAATCCATTCTAATTCATTCGCACGAATGTATCCATTCTAATGCATTCGTACGATTCATTCTAATTCATTCGCACGATCCATTCTAATTCATTCGTACGATCCATTCTAATTCATTCGCACGATCCATTCTAATTCATTCGTACGATCCATTCTAATTCATTCGCACGAATGTATCCATTCTAATGCATTCGTACGATCCATTCTAATTCATTCGTACGATCCATTCTAATCCATTCGTACGATCCTTTCTAATTCATTCGTACGATCCATTCTAATTCATTCTCACAAATGTAACCTTTCTAATTCATTTGTACGATCCATTCTAATTCATTCGTACGATCTATTCTAATTCATTCATACGATACAATCTAATTCATTTGTACGATCCATTCTAATTCATTCTCACGAATGTAACCTTTCTAATTCATTTGTACGATCCATTCTAATTCATTCGTACGATCCATTCTAATTCATTCGTACGATCCATTCTAATTTATTTGTACGATCCATTCTAATTCATTCGTAAAAATGTAACCATTCTAATTTATTCGTACGATCCATTCAAATTCAATCGTATGATCCATTCTAATTCATTCGCACAAATGTATCCATTCTAATTCATTCGTACGATCCATTCTAATTCATTCGTTCGATCCATTCTAATTCATTCGTATGATCCATTCTAATCCATTCGTACGATCCATTCTAATCCATTCGTACGATCCATTCTAATCCATTCGTACGATCCATTCTAATTCATTCGCTCGAATGTATCCATTCTAATTCATTCGTACGATCCATTCTAATTCATTCGTACGATCCATTCTAAATCACTTGTACGATCCTTTCTAATTTATTCGCACAAATGTATCCATTCTAATTTATTCGTACGATCCATTCAAATTCAATCGTATGATCCATTCTAATTCATTCGCACAAATGTATCCATTCTAATTCATTCGTACGATCCATTCTAATTCATTCGTTCGATCCATTCTAATCTATTCGTACGATCCATTCTAATCCATTCGTACGATCCATTCTAATTCATTCGCTCGAATGTATCCATTCTAATTCATTCGTACGATCCATTCTAATTCGTTCATACGATCCATTCTAATTCGTTCGTACGATCCATTCTAAAATGAGTTAGAATGGATCATACGAATGAATTAGAATTGATCGTACGAATGAATTAGAATGGATTGTGCGAATGAATTAGAATGGATCGTAAGAATGAATAAGAATGGATCATACGAATAAATTAGAATGGATCGTATGAATGCATTAGAATGGATCGAACGAATGAATTAGAATGAATCGTACGAATGAATTAGAATGGATACATTTGTGCGAATGAATTAGAATGAATCATACGATTGAATTTGAATGGATCGTACGAATAAATTAGAATGGATACATTTGTGCTAATGAATTAGAATGGATCATACAAATGAATTAGAATGGATCGTACGAACGAATTAGAATGGATCGTACGAATGAATTAGAATGGATATATTCGAGCGAATGAATTAGAATGGATCGTACGAATGGATTAGAATGGATCGTACGAATGGATTAGAATGGATCGTACGAATGGATTAGAATGGATCGAACGAATGAATTAGAATGGATCGTACTAATGAATTAGAATGGATACATTTGTGCGAATAAATTAGAATGGATCATACGATTGAATTTGAATGGATCGTACGAATAAATTAGAATGGATACATTTGTGCGAATGAATTAGAATGGATCGTACAAATAAATTAGAATGGATCGTATGAATGAATTAGAATGGATCATACAAATGAATTAGAAAGGTTACATTCGTGAGAATGAATTAGAATGGATCGTACGAATGAATTAGAATGGATCGTGCGAATGAATTAGAATGGATCGTACGAATGAATTAGAATGGATCGTACAAACGAATTAGAAAGGTTACATTTATGAGAATGAATTAGAATGGATCGTACGAATGAATTAGAATGGATCGTACAAATGGATTAGAATGGATGGTATGAATGAATTAGAATGGATCGTACAAATGCATTTAAATGGATACATTCGTGCGAATGAATTAGAATGGATCGTACGAATGAATTAGAATGGATCGTGCGAAGGAATTAGAATGGATCGTACGAATGAATTAGAATGGATCGTACGAATGAATTAGAATGGATCGTACGAATGAATTAGAATGGATCGTACGAATGAATTAGAATGGATCGTGCGAATGAATTAGAATGAATCGTACGGATGCATTAGATTGGATACATTCGTGCGAATGAATTAGAATGGATCGTACGAATGAATTAGAATGGATCATACAAATGAATTAGAAAGGTTACATTCGGGAGAATGAATTAAATGGATCGTACGAATGAATTAGAATGGATCATACGAATGAATTAGAATGAGTCATACGAATAAATTAGAGTGGATCGTACAAATGAATTAGAATGGATACATTCGTGTGAATGAATTAGAATGGATCGTATGAACGAATAAGAATGGATCGTATGAATTAGAATGGATACATTTGTGCGAATGAATTAGAATGGATCGTACGAATGAATTAGAATAGATCGTACGAATGGATTAGAATGGATCGTACGAATGGATTAGAATGGATCGTGCAAATGAATTAGAATGGATCGTATGAATAAATTAGAATGGATCGTACGAATGGATTAGAACGCATTGTACGAATGAATTAGACATTCGTACAATCCATTCTAATTCATTCGCACGATCAATTCTAATTCATTTGTATGATCCATTCTAATTCATTCGTACGATCCATTCTAATTCATTCGTATGATCCATTCTAACTCATTCGCACAAATATATCCATTCTAATTCATTCGTACGATCCATTCTAATTCATTCGTACGATCCATTCTAATCTATTCGTACGATCCATTATAATCCATTCGTACGATCCATTCTAATTCATTCGTATGATCCATTCTAATTCATTCGCACGATCTATTCTAATTCATTCGCATGATCCATTCTAATTCATTCGCACGATCCATTCAAATTCATTCGTACGATCCATTCTAATTCATTCATACGATCTATTCCAATTCATTCGTTCGATCCATTCTAATTCATTTGCACGATCCATTCAAATTCATTCGCATGATCCATTCTAATTCGTTCATACGATCCATTCTAATTCGTTCGTACGATCCATTCTAATCCATTCGTACGATCCATTCAAATTCATTCGAACGAATGTAACCTTTCTAATTCATTTGTACGATCCATTCTAATTCATTCGTACGATCCATTCTAATTCATTCGTACGATCCATTCTAATTCATTCGCACGAATGTAACCATTCTAATCCATTCGTACGATCCATTCGTACGATCCATTCTAATCCATTCGTACGATCCATTCTAATTCATTCTCACAAATATAACCTTTCTAATTCATTTGTACGATCCATTCTAATTCATTCGTACGATCCATTCTAATCCATTCGTTCATTCGTACGATCCATTCTAATCCATTCGTACGATCCATTCTAAGCCATTCTAATTCATTCGTACGATTCATTTGCACGATCCATTTTAATTTATTCGCACGATCCATTCTAATTCAATCGTACGATCCATTCTAATTCATTCACACGAATGTATCCATTCTAATTCATTAGTATAATCCATTCTAATTCATTCACATGATCCATTCTAATTTATTCGTATGATCCATTCTAATTCATTCCTACAATCTATTCTAATTCATTCGCTCGAATGTATCCAATCTAATTCATTCGTTCGATCTATTCTAATTCATTCGTACGATCCATTCTAATTCATTCGTACGATCGATTCTAATTCATTCGTACGATCCATTCTAATTCATTCGCACAAATGTAACCTTTCTAATTCATTTGTACGATCCATTCTAATTCATTCGTACGATCCATTCTAATTCATTCGCACGAATTTAACCATTCTAATTCGTTCGTACGATCCATTCTAATTCATTCCTACGATCCATTCTAATTCATTCGCACGAATGTATCAATTCTAATTCATTTACACGATCCATTCTAATTCATTCCTATGATCCATTCTAATTCATTCGTACGATCCATTCTAATTCATTCGCTCGAATGTATCCATTCTAATTCATTCGTACGATCCATTCTAATTCATTCGTACGATCCATTCTAATCCATTCATACGATCCATTCTAATTCATTCGTACGATCCATTCTAATTCATTCTCACAAATGTAACCTTTCTAATTCATTTGTACGATCCATTCTAATTCATTTGTACGATCCGTTCTAATCCATTCATACGATCCGTTCTAATTCATTCGTACGATCCATTCTAATCCATTCATACGATCCATAATAATTCATTCGCACGAACAATTCTAATTCATTCGCACAAATGTATCCATTCTAATTCATTCGTACAATCCATTCTAATTCATTCGCATGATCCATTCTAATTCATTCGTACGATCTATTCTAATTCATTCGTACGATCCATTCTAATTCATTCGCACAAATGTATCCATTCTAATTCATTCATACGTCCATTCTAATTCATTCGTACGAATGAATTAGAATGGATCGTACGAATGAATTAGAATGGATTGTACGAATGAAGTAGAATGGATACATTCGAGCGAATGAATTAGAATGGATCGTATGAATGAATTAGAATGGATCGTGCGAATGAATTAAAATGGATCGTACAAATGAATTAGAATGGTTACATTCGTGACAATGAATTAGAATGGATCGTACGAATGAATTAGAATGGTTACATTCGTGCGAACGAATTAGAATGGATCGTACGAATGAATTAGAATGGATCGTACGATTCATTCTAATTGATTTGCACGATCCATTCTAATTCATTCCTATGATCCATTCTAATTCATTCCTACGATCCATTCTAATTCTTTCGCACAAATGTATCCATTCTAATTCATTCGTACGATCCATTCTAATTCATTTCACGAATGTAACCTTTCTAATTCATTTGTGTGATCCATTCTAATCCATTCGTACGATCCATTCTAATCCATTCGTACGATCCATTCTAATCCATTCATACGATCCATTCTATTTCATTCTCACAAATGTAACCTTTCTAATTCATTTGTACGATCCATTCTAATTCATTCGTACGATCCATTCTAATCCATTCGTACGATCCATTCTAATCCATTCGTACGATCCATTCTAATTCATTCGCACGAATGTAACCATTCTAATTCATTCGTACGATCCATTCTAATTCATTCCTACGATACATTCTAATTCATTCGCACGAATGTATCCATTCTAATTCATTCGTATGATCCATTCAAATTCAATCGTATGATCCATTCTAATTCATTCCCACAAATGTATCCATTTTAATTCATTCGTACGATCCATTCTAATTCATTCACACGATCCATTCTAATTCATTCGCACGAATGTATCCATTCTAATTCATTTGCACGATCCATTCTAATTCATTCCTATGATCCATTCTAATTCATTCGCACGAATGTATCCAGTCTAATTCATTCATACGATCCATTCTAATTCATTCGTCCGATCCATTCTAATTCATTCGCACGAATGTATCTATTATAATTCTTTCGTACAATCCATTCTAATTCATTCGCACGATCCATTCTAATTCATTCGTATGATCCATTCTAATTCATTCCTACGATCTATTCTAATTCATTTGCTTGAATATATCCATTCTAATTCGTTCGTACGATGCATTCTAATTCATTCGTACGATCCATTCTAATCCATTCGTACGATCCATTCTAATCCATTCGTACGATCCATTCTAAATCATTCTCACAAATGTAACCTTTCTAATTCATTTGTATGATCCATTCTAATTCATTCGTACGATCCATTCTAATTCATTCGTCTGATCCATTCTAATTCATTCGCACGAATGTATCCATTCTAATTCATTCGTACGATCCATTCTAATCCATTCGTATGATCCATTCTAATTCATTCGTACGATCCATTCTAATTCATTCGTACGATCCATTCTATTCGTTCATACGATCCATTCTAATTCATTCTCACGACTGTAACCTTTCTAATTCATTTGTACGATCCATTCTAATTCATTCGTACAATCCATTCTAATTCATTCGCACAATCCAATCTAATTCATTCGTACGATCCATTCTAATTCATTCGTACGAACCATTCTAATTCATTCGTACGATCCATTCTAATTCATTCACACGAATGTAACCATTCTAATTCATTCCTACGATCTATTCTAATTCATTCGCTCGAATGTATCCATTCTAATTCATTCGTTCGATCCATTCTAATTCATTCGTACGATCCATTGAAATTCATTCGTACGAACCATTCTAATTCGCACGAATGTAACCATTCTAATTCGTTCGTACGATCCGTTCTAATTCATTCGTACGATCCATTCTAATCCATTCATACGATTCATAATAATTCATTCGCACGAACAATTCTAATTCATTCGCACAAATGTATCCATTCTAATTCATTCGTACAATCCATTCTAATTCATTCGCATGATCCATTCTAATTCATTCGTACGATCTATTCTAATTCATTCGTACGATCCATTCTAATTCATTCGCACAAATGTATCCATTCTAATTCATTCATACGTCCATTCTAATTCATTCGTACGAATGAATTAGAATGGATCGTACGAATGAATTAGAATGGATTGTACGAATGAAGTAGAATGGATACATTCGAGCGAATGAATTAGAATGGATCGTACGAATGAATTAGAATGGATCGTGCGAATGAATTAAAATGGATCGTACAAATGAATTAGAATGGTTACATTCGTGACAATGAATTAGAATGGATCGTACGAATGAATTAGAATGGTTACATTCGTGCGAACGAATTAAAATGGATCGTACGAATGAATTAGAATGGATCGTACGATTCATTCTAATTGATTTGCACGATCCATTCTAATTCATTCCTATGATCCATTCTAATTCATTCCTACGATCCATTCTAATTCTTTCGCACAAATGTATCCATTCTAATTCATTCGTACGATCCATTCTAATTCATTTCACGAATGTAACCTTTCTAATTCATTTGTGTGATCCATTCTAATCCATTCGTACGATCCATTCAAATCCATTCGTACGATCCATTCTAATCCATTCATACGATCCATTCTATTTCATTCTCACAAATGTAACCTTTCTAATTCATTTGTACGATCCATTCTAATTCATTCGTACGATCCATTCTAATCCATTCGTACGATCCATTCTAATCCATTCGTACGATCCATTCTAATTCATTCGCACGAATGTAACCATTCTAATTCATTCGTACGATCCATTCTAATTCATTCCTACGATACATTCTAATTCATTCGCACGAATGTATCCATTCTAATTCATTCGTATGATCCATTCAAATTCAATCGTATGATCCATTCTAATTCATTCCCACAAATGTATCCATTTTAATTCATTCGTACGATCCATTCTAATTCATTCACACGATCCATTCTAATTCATTCGCACGAATGTATCCATTCTAATTCATTTGCACGATCCATTCTAATTCATTCCTATGATCCATTCTAATTCATTCGCACGAATGTATCCAGTCTAATTCATTCATACGATCCATTCTAATTCATTCGTCCGATCCATTCTAATTCATTCGCACGAATGTATCTATTATAATTCTTTCGTACAATCCATTCTAATTCATTCGCACGATCCATTCTAATTCATTCGTATGATCCATTCTAATTCATTCCTACGATCTATTCTAATTCATTTGCTTGAATATATCCATTCTAATTCGTTCGTACGATGCATTCTAATTCATTCGTACGATCCATTCTAATCCATTCGTACGATCCATTCTAATCCATTCGTACGATCCATTCTAATCCATTTGTACGATCCATTCTAAATCATTCTCACAAATGTAACCTTTCTAATTCATTTGTATGATCCATTCTAATTCATTCGTACGATCCATTCTAATTCATTCGTCTGATCCATTCTAATTCATTCGCACGAATGTATCCATTCTAATTCATTCGTACGATCCATTCTAATCCATTCGTATGATCCATTCTAATTCATTCGTACGATCCATTCTAATTCATTCGTACGATCCATTCTATTCGTTCATACGATCCATTCTAATTCATTCTCACGACTGTAACCTTTCTAATTCATTTGTACGATCCATTCTAATTCATTCGTACAATCCATTCTAATTCATTCGCACAATCCAATCTAATTCATTCGTACGATCCATTCTAATTCATTCGTACGAACCATTCTAATTCATTCGTACGATCCATTCTAATTCATTCACACGAATGTAACCATTCTAATTCATTCCTACGATCTATTCTAATTCATTCGCTCGAATGTATCCATTCTAATTCATTCGTTCGATCCATTCTAATTCATTCGTACGATCCATTGAAATTCATTCGTACGAACCATTCTAATTCGCACGAATGTAACCATTCTAATTCGTTCGTACGATCCGTTCTAATTCATTCGTACGATCCATTCTAATCCATTCATACGATTCATAATAATTCATTCGCACGAACAATTCTAATTCATTCGCACAAATGTATCCATTCTAATTCATTCGTACAATCCATTCTAATTCATTCGCATGATCCATTCTAATTCATTCGTACGATCTATTCTAATTCATTCGTACGATCCATTCTAATTCATTCGCACAAATGTATCCATTCTAATTCATTCATACGTCCATTCTAATTCATTCGTACGAATGAATTAGAATGGATCGTACGAATGAATTAGAATGGATTGTACGAATGAAGTAGAATGGATACATTCGAGCGAATGAATTAGAATGGATCGTACGAATGAATTAGAATGGATCGTGCGAATGAATTAAAATGGATCGTACAAATGAATTAGAATGGTTACATTCGTGACAATGAATTAGAATGGATCGTACGAATGAATTAGAATGGTTACATTCGTGCGAACGAATTAAAATGGATCGTACGAATGAATTAGAATGGATCGTACGATTCATTCTAATTGATTTGCACGATCCATTCTAATTCATTCCTATGATCCATTCTAATTCATTCCTACGATCCATTCTAATTCTTTCGCACAAATGTATCCATTCTAATTCATTCGTACGATCCATTCTAATTCATTTCACGAATGTAACCTTTCTAATTCATTTGTGTGATCCATTCTAATCCATTCGTACGATCCATTCTAATCCATTCGTACGATCCATTCTAATCCATTCATACGATCCATTCTATTTCATTCTCACAAATGTAACCTTTCTAATTCATTTGTACGATCCATTCTAATTCATTCGTACGATCCATTCTAATCCATTCGTACGATCCATTCTAATCCATTCGTACGATCCATTCTAATTCATTCGCACGAATGTAACCATTCTAATTCATTCGTACGATCCATTCTAATTCATTCCTACGATACATTCTAATTCATTCGCACGAATATATCCATTCTAATTCATTCGTATGATCCATTCAAATTCAATCGTATGATCCATTCTAATTCATTCCCACAAATGTATCCATTTTAATTCATTCGTACGATCCATTCTAATTCATTCACACGATCCATTCTAATTCATTCGCACGAATGTATCCATTCTAATTCATTTGCACGATCCATTCTAATTCATTCCTATGATCCATTCTAATTCATTCGCACGAATGTATCCAGTCTAATTCATTCATACGATCCATTCTAATTCATTCGTCCGATCCATTCTAATTCATTCGCACGAATGTATCTATTATAATTCTTTCGTACAATCCATTCTAATTCATTCGCACGATCCATTCTAATTCATTCGTATGATCCATTCTAATTCATTCCTACGATCTATTCTAATTCATTTGCTTGAATATATCCATTCTAATTCGTTCGTACGATGCATTCTAATTCATTCGTACGATCCATTCTAATCCATTCGTACGATCCATTCTAATCCATTCGTACGATCCATTCTAATCCATTTGTACGATCCATTCTAAATCATTCTCACAAATGTAACCTTTCTAATTCATTTGTATGATCCATTCTAATTCATTCGTACGATCCATTCTAATTCATTCGTCTGATCCATTCTAATTCATTCGCACGAATGTATCCATTCTAATTCATTCGTACGATCCATTCTAATCCATTCGTATGATCCATTCTAATTCATTCGTACGATCCATTCTAATTCATTCGTACGATCCATTCTATTCGTTCATACGATCCATTCTAATTCATTCTCACGACTGTAACCTTTCTAATTCATTTGTACGATCCATTCTAATTCATTCGTACAATCCATTCTAATTCATTCGCACAATCCAATCTAATTCATTCGTACGATCCATTCTAATTCATTCGTACGAACCATTCTAATTCATTCGTACGATCCATTCTAATTCATTCACACGAATGTAACCATTCTAATTCATTCCTACGATCTATTCTAATTCATTCGCTCGAATGTATCCATTCTAATTCATTCGTTCGATCCATTCTCATTCATTCGTACGATCCATTGAAATTCATTCGTACGAACCTTTCTAATTCATTTGTATGATCCATTCTAATTCATTCGTACGATCCATTCTAATTCATTCGCACGAATCCGTTCTAATTCATTCATACGATTCATTCTAATTCATTCGCACGATCCATTCTAATTCATTTGCACAATCCATTCTAATTCATTCCTATGATCCATTGTAATTCGTTCGTACGATCCATTCTAATTCATTCACTTGAATGTATCCATTCTAATTCATTCGTACGATCCATTCTAATTCATTCGTACGATCCATTCTAATTCATTCTCACGAATGTAACCTTTCTAATTCATTCGTACGATCCATTCTAATTCATTCGCACGAATCTGTTCTAATTCATTCGTATGAATCTGTTCTAATTCATTCGTACGATTCATTCTAATTCATTCGCACGATCCATTCTAATTTATTTGCACGATCCATTCTAATTCATTTCTATGATCCATTCTAATTCATTAGTACGATCCATTCTAATTCATTCGCTCGAATGTATCCATTCTCATTCATTCGTACGATCCATTCTTATTCATTCATACGATCCATTCTAATTCATTCGTCTGATCCATTCTAATTCATTCGTACGAATGTATCCATTCTAATTCATTCGTACAATCCATTCTAATTCATTCGCACGATCCATTCTAATTCATTCGTATGATCCATTCTAATTCATTCGAATGTATCCATTCTAATTCATTTGCTCGAATGTATCCATTCTAATTCATTCGAACGATCCATTCTAATCCATTCGTACGATCCATTCTAATCCATTCATACGATCCATTCTAATCCATTCGTACGATCCATTCTAAGTCATTCTCACAAATGTAACCTTTCTAATTCATTTGTACGATCCATTCTAATTCATTCATACGATCCATTATAATCCATTCGTACTATCCATTCTAATCCATTCGTACGATCCATTCTAATTCATTCGCACGAATGTAACCATCTAATTCATTCGTACGATCCATTCTAATTCATTCGTCCGATCCATTCTAATTCATTCGCACGAATGTATCCATTCTAATTCATTCGTACGATCCATTCTAATCCATTCGTACGATCCATTCTAATCCATTCGTACGATCCATTCTAATCCATTCGTACGACCCATTCTAATTCATTCGTACGATCCATTCTAATTCATTCATACGATCCATTCTAATTCATTCTCACGAATATAACCTTTCTAATTCATTTGTACGATCCATTCTAATTCATTTGTACGATCCATTCTAATTCATTCGTACGATCCATTCTAATCCATTCGTACGATCCATTCTAATCCATTTGCACGATCCATTCTAATTCATTCCTATGATCCATTCTAATTCATTCGTACGATCCATTCTAATTCATTCGCACGAATGTATCCATTCTAATTCATTCGTACAATCCATTCTAATTCATTCGCACGATCCATTCTAATTCATTCGTACGATCCATTCTAATTCATTCGTACGAACCATTCTAATTCATTCGTACGATCTAATTCATTCGTACGATCCTTTCTAATTCATTCGCACGAATGTAAGCATTCTAATTCATTCCGACGATCTATTCTAATTCATTCGCTCGAATGTATCCATTCTAATTCATTCGTCGATCCATTCTAATTCATTCGTACGATCCATTCAAATTCATTCGCATGATCCATTCTAATTCATTCGTACGATCCATTCTAATTCATTCTCACGAATGTAACCTTTCTAATTCATTTGTATGATCCATTCTAATTCATTCGTACGATCCATTCTAATTCATTCGCACGAATCCGTTCTAATTCATTCGTACGATTCATTCTAATTCATTCGCACGACCCATTCTAATTCATTTGCACGATCCATTCTAATTCATTCCTATGATCCATTCTAATTCGTTCGTACGATCCATTCTAATTCATTCGCTTGAATGTATCCATTCCAATTCATTCGTACGATCCATTCTAATTCATTCGTACGATCCATTCTAATTCATTCTCATGAATGTAACCTTTCTAATTCATTTGTACGATCCATTCTATTTAGAAAGGTTACATTCGAGCGAATGAATTAGAATAGATCGTAGGAATGAATTCGAATGGATCGTGCGAATGAATTAGAATGGATCGTGCGAATGAATTAGAATGAATCGTACGAATGCATTAGAATGGATCATACGAATGAATTAGAATGAATCGTACGATCCATTCTAATTCTTTCGTCCGATCCATTCTAATTCATTTGCACGAATGTATCCATTCTAATCCATTCGTACAATCCATTCTAATTCATTCGAACGATCCATTCTAATTCATTCGTATGATCCATTCTAATTCATTCCTACGATCTATTCTAATTCATTCGCTCGAATGTATCCATTCTAATTCATTCGTACGATCCATTCTTATTCATTCGTACGATCCATTCAAATTCATTCGCATGATCCATTCTAATTCATTCGTACGATCCATTCTAATTCATTCCCACGAATGTAACCTTTCTAATTCGTTTGTATGATCCATTCTAATTCATTCGTACGATCCATTCTAATCCATTCGTACGATCCATTCTAATCCATTCGTACGATCCATTCTAATGCATTCGTATGATTCATTCTAATTCATTCGTACGATCCATTCTAATTCATTCGTACGATCTAATTCTAATTCATTCGTACGATCCATTCTAATTCGCACAAATGTATCCATTTTAATTCATTTGTACGATCCATTCTAATTTATTCATACGATCCATTCTAATTCATTCGCACGATCCATTCTAATTCATTCGTACGATCCATTCTAATTCATTCGCATGAATATATCTATTCTAATTCATTCGTATGATCCATTCTAATTTATTCGCACGATCAATTCTAATTCATTCGTACGATTCATTCTAATTCATTCGTATGATCCATTCTAATTCATTCGTGCAATCCATTCTAATTCATTCGCACGAATGTATCCATTCTAGTTGATTCGTACGCTCCATTCTAATTCATTCGTACGCTCCATTCTTATTCATCGCACAAATGTATCCATTCTAATTCATTTGTATGATCCATTCTAATTCATTCGTACGATCCATTCTAATTCATTCGTACGATCCATTGTAATTTATTCGTATGATCCATTCTAATTCATTCGCACAAATGTATCCATTCTAATTCATTCGTACGATCCATTCTAATTCATTCGCACGATCCATTCTAATTCATTCGCACGATCCATTCTGATTCATTCGCATGATCCATTCTAATTCATTCGTACGATCCATTCTAATTCATTCGTACGATCCTTTCTAATCCATTCGTACGATCCATTCTAATTCATTCGTACGATCCATTCTAATTCATTCTAACAAATATAACCATTCTAATTCATTCGTACGATCCATTCAAATTCAATCCTACGATCCATTCTAATTCATTTGCACGAATGGATCCATTCTAATTCATTTGCACGATCTATTCTAATTCATTCCTATGATTCATTCTAATTGATTCGTACGATCCATTCTAATTCATTCGCTCGAATGTATCCATTCTAATTCATTCGTACGATCCATTCCAATTCATTCGTACGATCCATTCTAATCCATTCGTACGATCCATTCTAATTCATTCGTACAATGCATTCTAATTCATTCGCACGAATGTATCCATTCTAATTCATTTGCATGATCCATTCTAATTCATTCCTATGATCCATTCTAATTCATTCGTACGATCCATTCTAATTTATTCGCTCGAATGTATCCATTCTAATTCATTCGTACGATCCATTCTAATTCGTTCGTACGATCCATTCTAATTCGTTCGTACGATCCATTCTAATTCATTCGCACGATCCACTCTAATTCATTTGTATGATCTATTTTAATTCATTCGCATGATCCATTCTAATTCATTCGTATGATACATTCGTGCGAATGAATTAGAATGGATCGTACGAATGAATTAGAATGGATCGTACGAATGAATTAAAATAGATCGTGCGAATAAATTAGAATGGATCATACGAATGAATTAGAATAGATATAATCATGCGAATGAATTAGAATGGATCGTACGAATGAATTACAATGGATCGTGCGAATGAATTAGAATGGATCGTATGAATAAATTAGAATGGATCGTACGAATGAATTAAAATGGATACATTTAAGCAAATGAATTAGAATGGATCATACGATTGAATTTGAATGGATTGTACGAATAAATTAGAATTGATGCATTTGTGCGATGAATAACAATGGAGCGATCCATTTTAATTCATTCGCATGATCCATTCTAATTCATTCGTATGATACATTCATACGACTGAATTAGAATGGATTGTACGAATGAATTAGAATTGATCATACGAATGAATTAGAATGGATCGTACGAATGAATTATAATGGATCGTGTGAATAAATTAGAATGGATCGTACGAATGAATTAGAATGGATATATTTGAACGAATAAATTAGAATGGATCATACGAATGAATTAAAATGGATCGTACGAATGAATTAGAATGGATCGTGCGAATGAATTAGAATCGATAGTACGAATGAATTAGAATGGATTGTACGAATGAATTAGATCGTACGAATGAATTAGAATAGATCGTACGAATGAATTAAAATGGATACATTCATACGACTGAATTAGAATGGATCGTGCGAATTAATTAGAATGGATCGTACGAATGAATTTGAATGGATATATTTGTGCGAATGAATCTGAATGGATTGTATGAATGAATTACAATGGATCGTACGAATGAACTAGAATGGATACATTCGAGCGAATGAATTAGAATGGATCGTACGAATGAATTACAATGGATCATAGGAATGAATTTGAATGGATCGTGCAAATGAATTAGAATGGATACATTCGTGCGAATGAATTAGAATGTATCATAGGAATGAATTAGAATGGATCGTACGAATGAATTAGAATAGTTACATTCATGCGAATAAATTAGAATGGATCGTACGAATGGATTAGAGTGGATCATATGAACGAATTAGAATGGATCGTACAAATGAATTAGAAATGTTACATTTGTGAGAATAAATTAGAATGGATCGTACGAATGAATTAGAATGGATCGTACAAATGGATTAGAATGGATCGTACGAATGGATAAAAATGGATCGTACGAATGAATTAGAATGGATCATACAAATGAATTAGAAAGGTTACATTCGTGAGAATGAATTAGAATGGATCGTACGAATGAATTAGAATGGATCATGCGAATGAATTTAAATGGATCGTACGAATGAATTAGAATGGATCGAACGAATGAATTAGAATGGATACATTCGAGCGAATGAATTAGAATAGATCGTAGGAATGAATTAGAATGGATCGTACGAATGAATTAGAATGGATCGTACGAACGAATTAGAATGGATCGTACGAATAAATTAGAATGGATCGTACGAATGAATTAGAATAGATACATTCGAGCGAATGAATTAGAATGGATCGTACGAATGAATTAGAATGGATCATAGGAATGAATTAGAATGGATCGTGCAAATGAATTAGAATGGATCATACGAATGAATTAGAATGGATCGTACGGATGAATTAGAATGGATATATTCGTGCGAATGAATTAGAATGGATCGTACGAATGGATTAGAATTGATCATAGGAATGAATTAGAATGGATCATACAAATAAATTAGAATGGATCGTATGAATGAATAAGAATGGATCGTACGAATGAATTAGAATGGATCGTGCGAATGAATTAGAATGAATCATACGAATGCATTAGAATGGATCGTACGAATGAATTAGAATGGATACATTTGTGCGAATGAATTAGAATGGATCGTGCGAATGAATTAGAATGGATACATTCGTGCGAATGAATTAGAAAGGATTATGCGAATGAATTAGAATGGATCGTACGAATGGATTAGAATGGATCGTACGAATGGATTAGAATGGATCGTACGAATGAATTAGAATGAATCATACAAATGAATTAGAAAGGTTACATTCGTGAGAATGAATTAGAATGGATCGTACGAATGAATTAGAATGGATCATGTGAATGAATTTGAATGGATCGTACGAATGAATTAGAATGGATCGAACGAATGAATTAGAATGAATACATTCGAGCGAATGAATTAGAATGGATCGTACGAATGAATTAGAATGGATCGTGCGAATGAATTAAAATGGATCGTACAAATGAATTATAATGGTTACATTCGTGAGAATGAATTAGAATGGATCGTACGAATGAATTAGAATGGTTACATTCGTGCGAATGAATTAGAATGGATCGTACGAATGAATTAGAATGGATCGCACGATTCATTCTAATTCATTTGCACGATCCATTCTAATTCATTCCTATGATCCATTCTAATTCATTCCTACGATCCATTCTAATTCATTAGCACAAATGTATCCATTCTAATTCATTCGTATGATCCATTCTAATTCATTTCACGAATGTAACCTTTCTAATTCATTTGTATGATCCATTCTAATTCATTCGTACGATCCATTCTAATCCATTCGTACGATCCATTCTAATCCATTCATAAGATCCATTCTAATCCATTCGTATGATCCATTCTAATCCATTTGTACGATCGATTCTATTTCATTCTCACAAATGTAACCTTTCTAATTCATTTGTACGATCCATTCTAATTCATTCGTATGATCCATTCTAATCCATTCGTATGATCCATTCTAATCCATTCGTACGATCCATTCTAATTCATTCGCTCGAATGTAACCATTCTAATTCATTCGTACGATCCATTCTAATTCATTCCTACGATCCATTCTAATTCATTCGCACGAATGTATCCATTCTAATTCATTTGTACGATCTATTCAAGTTCAATCGTATGATCCATTCTAATTCATTCGCACAAATGTATCCATTTTAATTCATTCCTACGATCCATTCTAATTCATTCGCACGATCCATTCTAATTCATTCGCACAAATGTATCCATTCTAATTCATTTGCACGATCCATTCTAATTCATTCCTATGATCCATTCTAATTCATTCGTATGATCCATTCTAATTCATTCGCTCGAATGTATCCATTCTAGTTCATTCGTACGATCCATTCTTATTCATTCATACGATCTATTCTAATTCATTCGTCCGATCCATTCTAATTCATTCGCACGAATGTATCCATTCTAATTCATGCGTACAATCCATTCTAATTCATTCGCACGATCCATTCTAATTCATTCGTATGATCCATTCTAATTCATTCCTACGATCTATTCTAATTCATTTGCTCGAATGTATCCATTCTAATTCATTCATACGATCCATTCTAATTCATTCGTACGATCCATTCTAATCCATTCGTATGATCCATTCTAGTCCATTCGTACGATCCATTCTAATCCATTCGTACGATTCATTCTAATCCATTCGTACGATCCATTCTAAGTCATTCTCACAAATGTAACCTTTCTAATTCATTTGTACGATCCATTCTAATTCATTCGTACGATCCATTCTAATCCATTCATACGATCCATTCTAATCCATTCGTACGATCCATTCTAATTCATTCCCACGAATGTAACCATTCTAATTCACTCGTACGATCCATACTAATTCATTCGTCCGATCTATTCTAATTCATTCGCACGAATGTATCCATTCTAATTCATTCGTACGATCCATTCTAATTCATTCGTATGATCCATTCTAATCCATTCGTACGATCCATTCTAATTCATTCGTACGATCCATTCTAATTCGTTCATACGATCCATTCTAATTCATTCTCACGAATGTAACCTTTCTAATTCATTTGTACGATCCATTCTAATTAATTTGTACGATCCATTCTAATTCATTCGTACGATCCATTCTAATCCATTCGTACGATCCATTCTAATTCATTTGCATGATCCATTCTAATTCATTCCTATGATCCATTCTAATTCATTCGTACGATCCATTATAATTCATTCGCACGAATGTATCCATTCTAATTCATTCGTACAATCCATTCTAATTCATTCGCACGATCCATTCTAATTCATTCGCACGATCCATTCTAATTCATTCGTACGAACCATTCTAATTCATTTGTACGATCTAATTCATTCGTACGATCCATTCTAATTCATTCGCACGAATGTAACCATTCTAATTCATTCCTACGATCTATTCTAATTCATTCGCTCGAATGTATACATTCTAATTCATTCGTTCGATCCATTTTAATTCATTCGTACGATCCATTCAAATTCATTCGCATGATCCATTCTAATTCATTCGTACGATCCATTCTAATTCATTCTCACGAATGTAACCTTTCTAATTCATTTGTATGATCCATTCTAATTCATTCATACGATCCATTCTAATTCTGTCGCTCGAATCCGTTTAAGTTCATTCATACGATTCATTTTAATTCATTCGCACGATCCATTCTAATTCATTTGCACGATCCATTCTAATTCATTCCTATGATCCATTCTAATTCGTTCGTACGATCTATTCTAATTCATTCGTATGAATATATTCATTCTAATTCATTCGTACGATCCATTCTAATTCATTCTCACGAATGTAACCTTTCTAATTCATTTGTACGATCCATTCTAATTAGAACGGTTACATTCGAGCGAATGAATTAGAATAGATCGTAGGAATGAATTAGAATGGATCATACGAATGAATTAGAATGGATCGTACGAATGAATTAGAATGGATTGTACGAATGAATTAGAATGGATACATTCGTGCGAATGAATTAGAATGGATCCTACGAATGAATTAGAATGGATCGTACGAATGAATTAGAATGGATTGTGCGAACGAATTAGAATTGATCGTATGAATGAATAAGAATGGATCGTACGAATGAATTAGAATGGATCGTGCGAATGAATTAGAATGAATCGTACGAATGCATTAGAATGGATCGTACGAATGAATTAGAATGAATCGTACGATCCATTCTAATTCATTCGTCCGATCCATTCTAATTCATTCGCACGAATGTATCCATTCTAACTCATTCGTACAATCCATTCTAATTCATCACAATCCATTCTAATTCATTCGTATGATCCATTCTAATTCATTCCTACGATCTATTCTAATTCATTCGCTTGAATGTATCCATTCTAATTCATTCGTACGATCCATTCTTATTCATTCGTACGATCCATTCAAATTCATTTACATGATCCATTCTAATTCATTCGTACGATCCATTCTAATTCATTCTCACGAATGTAACCTTTCTAATTCATTTGTATGTTCCATTCTAATTCATTCGTACGATCCATTCTAATCCATTCGTACGATCCATTCTAATGCATTCGTATGATTCATTCTAATTCATTCGTACGATCCATTCTAATTCATTCGTACGATCTAATTCTAATCCATTCGTACGATCCTTTCTAATTCGCACAAATGTATCCATTTTAATTCATTCGTACGATCCATTCTAATTTATTCATACGATCCATTCTAATTCATTCGCACGATCCATTCTAATTCATTCATACGATCCATTCTAATTCATTCGCATGAATATATCTATTCTAATTCATTCGTATGATCCATTCTAATTTATTCGAACGATCTATTCTAATTCATTCGTACGATTCATTCTAATTCATTCGCATGATCCGTTCTAATTTATTCGTACGATCCATTCTAATTCATTCGCACGAATGTATCCATTCTTATTCATTCGTGCAATCCATTCTAATTCATTCGCATGAATGTATCAATTCTAGGTGATTCGTACGCTCCATTCTAATTCATTCGTATGCTCTATTCTTATTCATCGCACAAATGTATCCATTCAAATTCATTTGTATGATCCATTCTAATTCATTCGTACGATCCATTCTAATTCATTCGTACGATCCATTCTAATTCATTCGTACGATCCATTCTAATTCATTCGCACAAATATATCCATTCTAATTCATTCGTACGATCCATTCTAATTCATTCGCACGATCCATTCTAATTCATTCGTACGATCCATTCTAATTCATTCGCACGAATGTATCCATTCTAATGCATTCGTACGATCCATTCTAATTCATTCGTACGATCCATTCTAATCCATTCGTACGATCCATTCTAATTCATTCGTACTATCCATTCTAATTCATTCTCACAAATATAACCATTCTAATTCATTCGTACGATCCATTCTAATTCATTCCTACGATCCATTCTAATTCATTCGCACGAATGTATCCATTCTAATTCATTTGCACGATCCATTCTAATTCATTCCTATGATCCATTCTAATTCATTCGTACGATCTATTCTAATTCATTCGCTCGAATGTATCCATTCTAATTTATTCGTACGATCCATTCTAATTAATTCGTACGATCTATTCTAATCCATTCGTATGATCCATTCTAATTCATTCGTACAATGCAGTCTAATTCATTCGCACGAATGTATCCATTCTAATTCATTTGCACGATCCATTCTAATTCATTCCTATGATCCATTCTAATTCATTCGTACGATCCATTCTAATTCATTCGCTTGAATGTATCCATTATAATTCATTCGTACGATCCATTCTAATTCGTTCATACGATCCATTCTAATTCGTTCGTACGATACATTCTAATTCGTTCGTACGATCCATTCTAATTCATTCGCACGATCCATTCTAATTCATTTGTACGATCCATTTTAATTCATTCGCATGATCCATTCTAATTCATTCGTATGATCCATTCGTGCGAATGAATTAGAATGGATCGTACGAATGAATTAGAATGGATCGTACGAATGAATTAGAATAGATCGTGCGAATAAATTAGAATGGATCATACGAATGAATTAGAATAGATATATTCATGCAAATGAATTAGAATGGATCGTACGAATGAATTAGAATGGATCGTGCGAATGAATTAGAATGGATCGTATGAATAAATTAGAATGGATCGTACGAATGAATTAAAATGGATATATTTGTGCGAATGAATTAGAATGGATCATACGATTGAATTTGAATGGATCGTACGAATAAATTAGAATGGATGCATTTGTGCGATGAATAAGAATGGAGCGATCCATTTTAATTCATTCGCATGATCCATTCTAATTCATTCATATGATACATTCATACGACTGAATTAGAATGGATTGTACAAATGAATTAGAATGGATCGTACGAATGAATTAGAATGGATCGTGCGAATGAATTAGAATGGATCGTACGAATGAATTAAAATGGATATATTTGAACGAATAAATTAGAATGGATCATACGAATGAATTAAAATGGATCGAATGAATGAATTAGAATGGATCGTGCGAATGAATTAGAATCGATCGTACGAATGAATTAGAATGGATCGTACGAATGAATTAGATCGTACGAATGAATTAGAATAGATCGTACGAATGAATTAAAATGGATATATTCATACGACTGAATTAGAATGGATCGTGCGAATTAATTAGAATGGATCGTACGAATGAATTTTAATAGATACATTTGTGCGAATGAATCTGAATGGATTGTATGAATGAATTACAATCGATCGTACTAATGAACTAGAATGGATACATTCGAGCGAATGAATTAGAATGGATCGTACGAATGAATTACAATGGATCATAGGAATGAATTAGAATGGATCGAGCAAATGAATTAGAATGGATACATTCGTGCGAATGAATTAGAATGGATCATAGGAATGAATTAGAATGGATCATACGAATGAATTAGAATGGTTACATTCGTGCGAATGAATTAGAATGGATCGTACGAATGGATTAGAATGGATCGTACGAATGGATTAGAATGGATCGTACGAATGAATTAGAATGGATCGTACAAATGAATTAGAAAGGTTATATTCGTGAGAATGAATTAGAATGGATCGTACGAATGAATTAGAATGGATCATGCGAATGAATTTGAATGGATAGTACGAATGAATTAGAATGGATCAAACGAATGAATTAGAATGGATACATTCGAGCGAATGAATTAGAATAGATCGTAGGAATGAATTAGAATGGATCATACGAATGAATTAGAATGGTTCGTACGAATGAATTAGAATGGATCACACGAACGAATTAGAATGGATCGTATGAACGAATTAGAATGGATCGTACGAATGAATTAGAATAGATGCATTCGAGCGAATGAATTAGAATAGATCGTACGAATGAATTAGAATGGATCATAGGAATGAATTAGAATGGATCGTGCAAATGAATTAGAATGGATACATTCGTGCGAAAGAATTAGAATGGATCGTACGAATGGATTAGAATGGATCATAGGAATGAATTAGAATGGATCATACGAATAAATTAGAATGGATCGTATGAATGAATAAGAATGGATCGTACGAATGAATTAGAATGGATCGTGTGAATGAATTAGAATGAATCGTACGAATGCATTAGAATGGATCGTACAAATGAATTAGAATGGATATATTTGTGCGAATGAATTAGAATGGATATATTTGTGCAAATGAATTAGAATGGATCGTGCGAATGAATTAGAATGGATACATTCGTGCGAATGAATTAGAATGGATTGTGCGAATGAATTAGAATGGATCGTACGAATAGATTAGAATGGATCGTACGAATGGATTAGAATGGATCGTACGAAAGAATTAGAATGAATCATACAAATGAATTAGAAAGGTTACATTCGTGAGAATGAATTAGAATGGATCGTACGAATGAATTAGAATGGATCATGTGAATGAATTAGAATGGATCGTACGAATGAATTAGAATGGATCGAACGAATGAATTAGAATGGATACATTCGAGCGAATGAATTAGAATAGATCGTAGGAATGAATTAGAATGGATCATACGAATGAATTAGAATGGATCGTGCGAATGAATTAGAATGGATTGTACGAATGAATTAGAATGGATACATTCGAGCGAATGAATTAGAATAGATCGTAGGAATGAATTAGAATGGATCATACGAATGAATTAGAATGAATTGTGCGAATGAATTAGAATGGATTGTACGAATGAATTAGAATGGATACATTCGTGCGAATGAATTAGAATGGATCATACGAATGAATTAGAATTGATCGTGCGAATGAATTAGAATGGATACATTCTTGCGAATGAATTTGAATGGATCGTACGAATGGATCGTACGAATGAATTAGAATGGTTACATTCGTGCAAATGAATTAGAATGGATTGTACGAATAAATTAGAATGGATACATTCGTGCGAATAAATTAGAATGGATCGTACAAATGAATTAGAATGGATCATACGAATGAATTAGAATGTAACATGCTAATGAATTAGAATGGATTGTACGAATGAATTAGAATGGATACATTTGTGCAAATGAATTAGAATGGCTTGTGTGAATGAATTAGAATGGATCGTACAAATGAATTAGAATGGATATATTTATGCGAATGAATTAGAATGGATCGAACGAATGAATTAGAATGGATACAATCGTACGAATGAATTAGAATTGATCGTATGAATGAATTAGAATGGATCATACGAATGAATTAGAATGGATCGTGCGAATGAATTTGAATGAATCGTGCGAATGAATTAGAATGGATCGTACGAATGAATTAGAATGGATACATTGATACGAATGAATTAGAATGGATTGTACGAATGGATTAGAATGGATCGTACGAATGGATTAGAATGGATACATTCATACGAATGAATTAGAATGGATTGTACGAATGGATTAGAATGGATCGTACGAATGAATTAGAATTGATCGTATGAATGACTTAGAATGGATCGTACGAATGAATTAGAATGGATCGTGCGAATGAATTTGAATGGATCGTGCGAATGAATTGGAATGGATCGTACGAATGAATTAGAATGGATACATTCATACGAATGAATTAGAATGGATTGTACGAATGAATTAGAATGGATCATACGAATAAATTAGAATGGATACATTCATACGAATGAATTAGAATGGATTGTACGAATGGATTAGAATGGATCGTACGAATGGATTAGAATGGATTATACGAATGAATTAGAATGGATACATTTGTGCGAATGAATTAGAATGGATCGTACGAATGAATTAGAATGAATCGTACGAATGAATTAGAATGGATCGTGCGAATGAATTAGAATGGATCGTACGAATGAATTAGAATGGATACATTTGTGCGAATGAGTTAGAATGGATCATACGAATGAATTAGAATGGATCGTACGAATGAAATAGAATGGATCGTACAAATGAATTAGAATGGATCGTGCGAATGAATTAGAATGGATCGTACGAATGAATTAGAATGGATCGTACGAACGAATTAGAATGGATAGTATGAATGAATTAGAATGGATCGTACGAATGGATTAGAATGGATCGTACGAATGGATCATGCGAATGAATTAGAATGGATCGTACGAATGAATTAGAATGGATCGTACGAATGAATTAGAATGGATCGTACGAATGAATTAGAATGGATCATAGGAATGAATTAGAATGGATCGTGCAAATGAATTAGAATAGATACATTCGTGCGAATGAATTAGAATGGATCGTAGGAATGAATTAGAATGGATCGTACGAATGGATTAGAATGGATCGTACGAATGAATTAGAATGGATCGTACAAATGAATTAGAAAGGTTACACTTGTGAGAATGAATTAGAATGGATCGTACGAATGGATTAGAATGGATTGTATGAATGGATTAGAATGGATCGTACGAATGAATTAGAATGGATCATACAAATGAATTAGAAAGGTTACATTCGTGAGAATGAATTAGAATGGATCGTACGAATGAATTAGAATGGATCATAGGAATGAATTAGATTGGATCGTCCAAATGAATTAGAATGGATACATTCGTGCGAATGAATTAGAATGGATCATAGGAATGAATTAGAATGGATCGTACGAATGAATTAGAATGGTTACATTCGTGCGAATGAATTAGAATGGATCGTACGAATGGATTAGAATGGATCATACAAATGAATTAGAAAGGTTATATTTGTGAGAATGAATTAGAATGGATCGTACGAATGAATTAGAAAGGATCGTACGAATGGATTAGAATGGATCGTACGAATGGATTAGAATGGATCGTACGAATTGATTAGAATGGATCGTACGAATGAATTAGAATGGATCATACAAATGAATTAGATAGGTTACATTCATGAGAATGAATTAGAATGGATCGTACGAAAGAATTAGAATGGATCATGCGAATGAATTTGAATGGATCGTACAAATGAATTAGAATGGATCGAACGAATGAATTAGAATGGATACATTCGAGCGAATGAATTAGAATAGATCGTAGGAATGAATTAGAATGGATCATACGAATGAATTAGAATGGATCGTACAAACGAATTAGAATGGATCGTACGAACGAATTAGAATGGATCGTATGAACGAATTAGAATGGATCGTATGAATGATTTAGAATGGACACATTCGAGCGAATGAATTAGAATGGATCGTACGAATGAATTAGAATGGATCATAGGAATGAATTAGAATGGATCGTGCAAATGAATTAGAATGGATACATTCGTGCGAACGAATTAGAATGGATCGTGCGAATGAATTAGAATAGATCGTACGAATGAATTAGAATGGATATATTTGAACGAATAAATTAGAATGGATCATACGAATGAATTAGAATGGATCGTACGAATAAATTAGAATGGATCGTGCAAATGAATTAGAATCGATCGTACGAATGAATTAGAATGGATCGTACGAATGAATTAGATCGTACGAATGAATTAGAATGGATCGTACGAATGAATTAGAATGGATCGTACGAATGAATTAGAATGGATCATGCGAATGAATTTGAATGGATCGTACGAATGAATTAGAATGGATCGAACGAATTAATTAGAATGGATACATTCGAGCGAATGAATTAGAATAGATCGTAGGAATGAATTATAATGGATCGTACGAATGAATTAGAATGGATCGTGCGAATGAATTAGAATGAATCGTACGAATGCATTAGAATGGATAGATTCGTGCGAATGAATTAGAATGGATCGTACGAATGAATTAGAATGGATCGTGCGAATGAATTAGAATGGATCGTACGAATGAATTAGAATGGATCGTGCGAATGAATTAGAATGGATCGTACGAATGAATTAGAATGGATATATACAAATGAATTAGAAGGGATATATTCGTGAGAATGAATTAGAATGGATCGTACGAATGAATTAGAATGGATCGTACGAATGAATTAGAATGGATACATTCGAGCGAATGAATTAGAATGGATCATACGAATGAATTAGAATGGATCATAGGAATGAATTTGAATGGATCGTGCAAATAAATTAGAATGGATCGTACGAATGGATAAGAATGGATCGTACGAATGAATTAGAATGGATCATACAAATGAATTAGAAAGGTTATATTCGTGAGAATGAATTAGAATGGATCGTGCGAATGAATTAGAATGGATCGTGCAAATGAATTAGAATGGATCATACGAATGAATTAGAATGGATCATATGAACGAATTAGAATGGATCGTACGAATGAATTAGAATGGATACATTCGAGCGAATGAATTAGAATGGATCATACGAATGAATTAGAATGGGTCATAGGAATGAATTAGAATGGATCATGCAAATGAATTAGAATGGATACATTCGTGCGAATGAATTAGAATAGATCGTAGGAATGAATTAGAATGGATCGTACGAATGAATTAGAATGGATCATACAAATGAATTAGAAAGGTTATATTTGTGAGAATGAATTAGAATGGATCGTACGAATGAATTAGAAAGGATCGTACGAATGGATTAGAATGGATCGTACGAATGGATTAGAATGGATCGTACGAATTGATTAGAATGGATCGTACGAATGAATTAGAATGGATCATACAAATGAATTAGATAGGTTATATTCATGAGAATGAATTAGAATGGATCGTACGAAAGAATTAGAATGGATCATGCGAATGAATTTGAATGGATCGTACAAATGAATTAGAATGGATCGAACGAATGAATTAGAATGGATACATTCGAGCGAATGAATTAGAATAGATCGTAGGAATGAATTAGAATGGATCATACGAATGAATTAGAATGGATCGTACAAACGAATTAGAATGGATCGTACGAACGAATTAGAATGGATCGTATGAACGAATTAGAATGGATCGTATGAATGATTTAGAATGGACACATTTGAGCGAATGAATTAGAATGGATCGTACGAATGAATTAGAATGGATCATAGGAATGAATTAGAATGGATCGTGCAAATGAATTAGAATGGATACATTCGTGCGAACGAATTAGAATGGATCGTGCGAATGAATTAGAATAGATCGTACGAATGAATTAGAATGGATATATTTGAACGAATAAATTAGAATGGATCATACGAATGAATTAGAATGGATCGTACGAATAAATTAGAATGGATCGTGCAAATGAATTAGAATCGATCGTACGAATGAATTAGAATGGATCGTACGAATGAATTAGATCGTACGAATGAATTAGAATGGATCGTACGAATGAATTAGAATGGATCGTACGAATGAATTAGAATGGATCATGCGAATGAATTTGAATGGATCGTACGAATGAATTAGAATGGATCGAACGAATTAATTAGAATGGATACATTCGAGCGAATGAATTAGAATAGATCGTAGGAATGAATTAGAATGGATCGTACGAATGAATTAGAATGGATCGTGCGAATGAATTAGAATGAATCGTACGAATGCATTAGAATGGATAGATTCGTGCGAATGAATTTGAATGGATCGTACGAATGAATTACAATGGATCGTGCGAATGAATTAGAATGGATCGTACGAATGAATTAGAATGGATCGTGCGAATGAATTAGAATGGATCGTACGAATGAATTAGAATGGATACATACAAATGAATTAGAAGGGATATATTCGTGAGAATGAATTAGAATGGATCGTACGAATGAATTAGAATGGATCGTACGAATGAATTAGAATGGATACATTCGAGCGAATGAATTAGAATGGATCATACGAATGAATTAGAATGGATCATAGGAATGAATTTGAATGGATCGTGCAAATAAATTAGAATGGATCGTACGAATGGATAAGAATGGATCGTACGAATGAATTAGAATGGATCATACAAATGAATTAGAAAGGTTACATTCGTGAGAATGAATTAGAATGGATCGTGCGAATGAATTAGAATGGATCGTGCAAATGAATTAGAATGGATCATACGAACGAATTAGAATGGATCATATGAACGAATTAGAATGGATCGTACGAATGAATTAGAATGGATACATTCGAGCGAATGAATTAGAATGGATCATACGAATGAATTAGAATGGGTCATAGGAATGAATTAGAATGGATCATGCAAATGAATTAGAATGGATACATTCGTGCGAATGAATTAGAATAGATCGTAGGAATGAATTAGAATGGATCGTACGAATGAATTAGGATGGTTACATTCGTGCTAATGAATAAGAATAGATCGTATGAATGGATTAGAATGAATTAGAATGGATCGTACAAATGAATTAGAAAGGTTACAGTCGTGAGAATGAATTAGAATGGATCGTACGAATGAATTAGAATGGATCGTACAAATGAATTAGAAAGGTTACAGTCGTGAGAATGAATTAGAATGGATCGTATGAACGAATAGAATGGATCATACGAATGAATTAGAATGGATCGTACGAATGGATTGGAATGGATCGTACGAATGGATTAGAATGGATCGTACGAATGAATTAGAATGGATTATATAAATAAATTTGAAAGGTTACATTCGTGAGAATGAATTAGAATGGATCGTACGAATGAATTAGAATGGATCATGCGAATGAATTTGAATGGATCGTACGAATAAATTAGAATGGATCGAACGAATGAATTAGAATGGATACATTCGAGTGAATGAATTAGAATAGATCGTAGGAATGAATTAGAATGGATCATAGGAATGAATTAGAATGGATCGTGCGAATGAATTAGAATAGATTGTACGAATGAATTAGAATGGATACATTCGTGCGAATGAATTAGAATGGATACATTCGTTCGAATGAATTAGAATGGATCGGACGAATGAATTAGAATGGATCGTACGATTCATTCTAATTAATTCGTACGATCCATTCTAATGCATTCGTACAATTCATTCTAATTCATTCGCACTAACCATTCTAATTCATTCGTATGATCCATTCTAATTTATTTGCACGAATATACGATCCATTCTAATTTATTCACAAGAATATATCCATTCTAATTCATTCGTACAATCCATTCTAATTTATTCGTACAAATATATCCATTCTAATTCATTCGTACGATCCATTCTAATTCATTCGTACGATTCATTCTAATTCATTCGTATGATCCATTCGTACGATTCATTCGTACGATCCATTCTAATTCATTCGTACGATTCATTCGTACGATTCATTCGTATGATCCATTCTAATTCATTCGCACGAATGTATCCATTCTAATTCATTTGCACGATCCATTCTAATTCATTCCTATGATCTATTCTAATTCATTCGTACGATCCATTCTAATTCATTCGCTCGAATGTATCCATTCTAATTCATTCGTACGATCCATTCTAATTTGTTTATACAATCCATTCTAATTCGTTCGTACGATCCATTCTAATTCGTTCGTACGATCCATTCTAATTCATTCGGACGATCCATTCTAATTCATTTGTACGATCCATTTTAATTCATTCGCATGATCCATTCTAATTCATTCGTATGATACATTCGTGCGAATGAATTAGAATGGATCGTACGAATGAATTAGAATGGATCATACGAATGAATTAGAATAGATATATTCATGCGAATGAATTAGAATGGATCGTACGAATGAATTAGAATGGATCGTGCGAATGAATTAGAATGGATCGTATGAATAATTTAGAATGGATCGTACGAATGAATTAAAATGGATATATTTGTGCGAATGAATTAGAATGGATCATACGATTGAATTTGAATGGATCATACGAATAAATTAGAATGGATGCATTTATGCGATGAATAAGAATGGAGCGATCCATTTTAATTCATTCGTATGATCCATTCTAATTCATTCGTATGATACATTCATACGACTGAATTAGAATGGATTGTACGAATGAATTAGAATTGATCCTACGAATGAATTAGAATGGATCGTACGAATGAATTAGAATGGATCGTGCCAATGAATTAGAATGGATCGTACAAATGAATTAGAATGGATATATTTGAACGAATAAATTAGAATGGATCATACGAATGAATTAAAATGGATCGTATGAATGAATTAGAATGGATCGTGCGAATGAATTAGAATCGATCGTACGAATGAATTAGAATGGATCGTACGAATGAATTAGATCGTACGAATGAATTAGAATATATCGTACGAATGAATTAAAATGGATACATTCATACGACTGAATTAGAATGGATCGTGCGAATTAATTAGAATGGATCGTACGAATGAATTTGAATGGATACATTTGTGCGAATGAATCTGAAAGGATTGTATGAATGAATTACAATGGATCGTACAAATGAACTAGAATGGATACATTCGAGCGAATGAATTAGAATGGATCATACGAATGAATTACAATGGATCATAGGAATGAATTAGAATGGATCGAGCAAATGAATTAGAATGGATACATTCGTGCGAATAAATTAGAATGGATCATAGGAATGAATTAGAATGGATCGTATGAATAAATTAGAATGGTTACATTCGTGCGAATGAATTAGAATGGATCATACGAATGGATTAGAATGGATCGTACGAATGGATTACAATGGATCGTACGAATGAATTAGAATGGATCGTACAAATGAATTAGAAAGGTTACCTTTGTGAGAATGAATTAGAATGGATCGTACGAATGAATTAGAATGGATCGTACAAATGGATTAGAATGGATCGTACGAATGAATTAGAATGGATCATACAAATGAATTAGAAAGGTTACATTCGTGAGAATGAATTAGAATGGATCGTACGAATGAATTAGAATGGATCATGTGAATGAATTTGAATGGATAGTATGAATGAATTAGAATGGATCGAACGAATGAATTAGAATGGATACATTCGAGCAAATGAATTAGAATAGATCGTAGGAATGAATTAGAATGGATCATACGAATGAATTAGAATGGATCGTACGAACGAATTAGATTGGATCGTACGAACGAATCAGAATGGATCGTATGAACAAATTAGAATGGATCGTACGAATAAATTAGAATAGATACATTCGAGCGAATGAATTAGAATGGATTGTACGAATGAATTAGAATGGATCATAGGAATGAATTAGAATGGATCGTGCAAATGAATTAGAATGGATACATTCGTGCGAATGAATTAGAATGGATCATACGAATGAATTAGAATGGATCGTACGAATGAATTAGAATGGATATATTCGTGCGAATGAATTAGAATGGATCGTACGAATGGATTAAAATGGATCATAGTAATGAATTAGAATGGATCATACGAATAAATTAGAATGGATCGTATGAATGAATAAGAATGGATCGTACGAATGTATTAGAATGGATCGTGCGAATGAATTAGAATGAATCGTACGAATGCATTAGAATGGATCGTACGAATGAATTAGAATGGATATATTTGTGCGAATGAATTAGAATGGATCGTGCGAATGAATTAGAATGGATACATTCGTACGAATGAATTAGAATGGATTGTGCGAATGAATTAGAATGGATCGTACTATTAGATTAGAATAGATCGTACGAATGGATTAGAATGGATCATACGAAAGAATTTGAATGAATCATACAAATGAATTAGAAAGGATATATTCGTGAGAATGAATTAGAATGGATCGTACGAATGAATTAGAATGGATCATGCGAATGAATTTGAATAGATCGTACGAATGAATTAGAATGGATCGAACGAATGAATTAGAATGGATACATTCGAGCGAATGAATTAGAATAGATTGTAGGAATGAATTAGAATGGATCATACGAATGAATTAGAATGGATCGTGCGAATGAATTAGAATGGATTGTACGAATGAATTAGAATGGATACATTCGAGCGAATGAATTAGAATAGATCGTAGGAATGAATTAGAATGGATCATACAAATGAATTAGAATGGATCGTGCGAATGAATTAGAATGGATATATTCGTGCGAATGAATTAGAATGGATCATACGAATGAATTAGAATTGATCGTGCGAATGAATTAGAATGGATACATTCTTGCGAATGAATTTGAATGGATCGTACGAATGAATTAGAATGGTTACATTCATGCAAATGAATTAGAATGGATCGTACGAATAAATTAGAATGGATACATTCGTGCAAATAAATTAGAATGGATCGTACAAATGAGTTAGAATGGATCGTACGAATGAATTAGAATGTATCATTCGAATGAATTAGAATCGATTGTACGAATGAATTAGAATGGATACATTTGTGCTAATGAATTAGAATGGATCGTCTGAATGAATTAGAATGGATCGTACGATTGAATTAGAATGGATATATTTATGCGAATGAATTAGAATGGATCAAACGAATGAATTATAATGGATACATTCGTGCGAATGAATTAGAATAGTTCGTATGAATGAATTAGAATGGATCGTACGAATGAATTAGAATGGATCGTGTGAATGAATTTGAATGGATCGTGCGAATGAATTAGAATGGATCGTACGAATGAATTAGAATGGATACATTCGTGCGAATGAATTAGAATGGATCGTACGAATGAATTAGACTGGATCGTACGAATAAATTAGAATAGATACATTCATACGAATGAATTAGAATGGATCGTACGAATGGATTAGAATGGATCGTACGAATGAATTAGAATGGATCATACGAATGAATTAGAATGGATACATTTGTGCGAATGAATTAGAATGGATCGTACGAATGAGTTAGAATGGATCGTACGAATGAATTAGAATGGATCGTGCGAATGAATTAGAATGGATCGTACGAACGAATTAGAATGGATCGTACGAACGAACGAACGAATGGATCGTACGAACGAATTAGAATGGATCGTACGAACGAATTAGAATGGATCGTACGAACGAATTAGAATGGATCGTACGAACGAATTAGAATGGATCATACGAACGAATTAGAATGGATCGTACGAACGAATTAGAATGGATCATATGAATGAATTAGAATGGATCGTACGAATGGATTAGAATGGATCGTACGAATGGATCATGCGAATGAATTAGAATGGATCGTACGAATGAATTAGAATGGATCGTACGAATGAATTAGAATGGATCGTACGAATGAATTAGAATGGATCGTGCAAATGAATTAGAATGGATACATTCGTGCGAATGAATTAGAATGGATCGTAGGACTGAATTAGAATGGATCGTACGAATGGATTAGAATGGATCGTACGAATGGATTAGAATGGATCGTACGAATGAATTAGAATGGATCGTACAAATGAATTAGAAAGGTTACATTTGTGAGAATGAATTAGAATGGATCGTACGAATGGATTAGAATGGATCGTACGAATGGATTAGAATGGATCGTACGAATGAATTAGAATGGATCATACAAATGAATTAGAAAGGTTACATTCGTGAGAATGAATTAGAATGGATCGTGCGAATGAATTAGAATGGATCATAGGAATGAATTAGAATGGATCGTGCAAATGAATTAGAATGGATACATTCGTGCGAATGAATTAGAATGGATCATAGGAATGAATTAGAATGGATCGTACGAATGAACTAGAATGGTTACATTCGTGCGAATGAATTAGAATGGATCGTACGAATGGATTAGAATGGATCGTTCGAATGGATAAGAATGGATCGTACGAATGGATTAGAATGGATCGTACAAATGAATTAGAAAGGTTACATTTGTGAGAATGAATTAGAATGGATCGTACGAATGAATTAGAAAGGATCGTACGAATGGATTAGAATGGATCGTACGAATGATTAGAATGGATCGTACGAATTGATTAGAATGGATCGTACGAATGAATTAGAATGGATCATACAAATGAATTAGATAGGTTACATTCGTGAGAATGAATTAGAATGGATCGTATGAATGAATTAGAACGGATCATGTGAACGAATTTGAATGGATCGTACAAATGAATTAGAATGGATCGAACGAATGAATTAGAATGGATACATTCAAGCGAATGAATTAGAATAGATCGTAGGAATGAATTAGAATGGATCATACGAATGAATTAGAATGGATCGTACATACGAATTAGAATGGATCGTACGAACGAATTAGAATGGATCGTATGAACGAATTAGAATGGATCGTATGAATGAATTAGAATGGATACATTTGAGCGAATGAATTAGAATGGATCGTACGAATGAATTAGAATGGATCATAGGAATGAATTAGAATGGATCGTGCAAATGAATTAGAATGGATACATTCATGCGAATGAATTAGAATGGATCGTGCGAATGAATTAGAATGGATAGTACGAATGAATTAGAATGGATATATTTGAACGAATAAATTAGAATGGATCATACGAATGAATTAGAATGGATCGTACGAATGAATTAGAATGGATCGTGCGAATGAATTAGAATCGATCGTAGGAATAAATTAGAATGGATCGTACGAATGAATTAGATCGTACGAATGAATTAGAATGGATCGTACGAATGAATTAGAATGGATCGTACGAATGAATTAGAATAGATCATGCGAATGAATTTGAATGGATCATACGAATGAATTAGAATGGATCGAACAAATGAATTAGAATGGATACATTCGAGCGAATGAATTAGAATAGATCGTAGGAATGAATTAGAATGGATCATACGAATGAATTAGAATGGATCGTGCGAATGAATTAGAATGGATTATACGAATAAATTAGAATAGATACATTCGTGCGAATGAATTAGAATGGATCGGACGAATGAATTTGAATGGATCGTACGAATGAATTAGAATGGATCGTGCGATTGAATTAGAATGAATCGTACGAATGCATTAGAATGGATAGATTCGTGCGAATGAATTAGAATCGATCGTACGAATGAATTAGAATGGATCGTGTGAATGAATGAGAATGGATCGTACGAATAAATTAGAATGGATACATACAAATGAATTAGAAAGGTTATATTCGTGAGAATGAATTAGAATGGATCGTACGAATGAATTAGAATGGATAGTACGAATGAATTAGAATGGATACATTCGAGTGAATGAATTAGAATGGATCATACGAATGAATTAGAATGGATCGTACGAATGAATTAGAATGGATCGTACGAATGAATTAGAATGGATCGTAGGAATGAATTAGAATGGATCCACCGAATGAGTTAGAATGGATCGTACGAATGAATTAGAATGGATCGTACGAATGAATTAGAATGGATACATTCGAGCGAATGAATTAGAATAGATCGTAGGAATGAATTAGAATGGATCATACTAATTAATTAGAATGGATCGTGCGAATGAATTAGAATGGATCGTACGAATGGATTAGAATGGATCGTACGAATGAATTAGAATGGATCGTACGAATGAATTAGAATAGCTCATACGAATGAATTAGAATGAATCGTACGAATGAATTAGAATGGTGACATTCGTGCGAATGAATTAGAATAGATCCATTCTAATTCATTCGTACGATCCATTCTAATTCATTTGCACGATCCATTCTAATCCATTCGTACGATCCATTCTAATCCATTCGTATGATCCATTCTAATTCATTCGTACGATCCATTCTAATTCATTTGCACGATCCATCCTAATCCATTCGTACGATCCATTCTAATTCATTCGTACGATCCATTCAAATTCATTCGCACATATGTATCCATTCTAATTCATACGATCGATTCTAATTCGTTCATACGATCCATTCTAATTCATTCGCAAGAATATATCCATTCTAATTCATTTGTACGATCCATTCTAATTCATTCGTACGATTCATTCTATTTCATTCGTATGATCCATTCTAATTCATTCGTACGATCCATTCTAATTCATTCTCATGAATGTAAACTTTCTAATTCATTTGTATGATCCATTCTAATTTATTCGTACAATCCATTCTAATTCATTCGCACGAATGTATCCATTCTAATGCATTCGTACGATTCATTCTAATTCATTCGCACGATCCATTCTAATTCATTCGTATGATCCATTCTAATTCATTCGCACGATCCATTCTAATTCATTCGTACGATCCATTCTAATTCATTCGCACGAATGTATCCATTCTAATGCATTCGTACGATCCATTCTAATTCATTCGTACGATCCATTCTAATCCATTCGTACGATCCTTTCTAATTCATTCGTACGATCCATTCTAATTCATTCTCACAAATGTAACCTTTCTAATTCATTTGTACGATCCATTCTTATTAATTCGTACGATCCATTCTAATTCATTCAAACGATCCAATCTAATTCATTCGTACGATCCATTCTAATTCATTCTCACGAATGTAACCTTTCTAAGTCATTTGTACGATCCATTCTAATTCATTCATACGATCCATTCTAATTCATTCGTACGATCCATTCTAATTTATTTGTACGATCCATTCTAATTCATTCGCAAAAATGTAACCATTCTAATTTATTCGTACGATCCATTCAAATTCAATCGTATGATCCATTCTAATTCATTCGCACAAATGTATCCATTCTAATTCATTCGTACGATCCATTCTAATTCATTTGTTCGATCCATTCTAATTCATTCGTACGATCCATTCTAATCGATTCGTACGATACATTCTAATCCATTCGTACGATCCATTCTAATTCATTCGCTCGAATGTATCCATTCTAATTCATTCGTACGATCCATTCTAATTCATTCGTACGATCCATTCTAAATCATTTGTACGATCCTTTCTAATTCATTCGGACAAATGTATCCATTCTAATTTATTCGTACGATCCATTCAAATTCAATCGTATGATCCATTCTAATTCATTCGCACAAATGTATCCATTCTAATTCATTCGTACGATCCATTCTAATTCATTCGTTCGATCCATTCTAATCCATTCGTACGATCCATTCTAATCCATTCGTACGATCCATTCTAATCGATTCGTACGATCCATTCTAATTCATTCGCTCGAATGTATCCATTCTAATTCATTCGTACGATCCATTCTAATTCGTTCATACGATCCATTCTAATTCGTTCGTACGATCCATTCTAAAATGAGTTAGAATGGATCATACGAATGAATTAGAATTGATCGTACGAATGAATTAGAATGGATTGTGCGAATGAATTAGAATGGATCGTATGAATGAATAAGAATGGATCGTACGAATGAATTAGAATGGATCGTATGAATGCATTAGAATGGATCGAACGAATGAATTAGAATGGATCGTACGAATGAATTAGAATGGATACATTTGTGCGAATGAATTAGAATGGATCATACGATTGAATTTGAATGGATCGTACGAATAAATTAGAATGGATACATTTGTGCGAATGAATTAGAATGGATCGTACAAATAAATTAGAATGGATCGTATGAATGCATTAGAATGGATCGAACGAATGAATTAGAATGGATCATACGAATGAATTAGAATGGATATTTTTGTGCGAATGAATTAGAATGGATCATACGATTGAATTTGAATGGATCGTACGAATAAATTAGAATGGATACATTTGTGCGAATGAATTAGAATGGATCATACGAATGAATTAGAATGGATCGTACAAATGGATTAGAATGGATGGTACGAATGAATTAGAATGGATCGTACAAATGCATTTAAATGGATACATTCGTGCGAATGAATTAGAATGGATCGTACGAATGAATTAGAATGGATCGTATGAATGCATTAGAATGGATCGAACGAATGAATTAGAATGGATCGTACGAATGAATTAGAATGGATACATTTGTGCGAATGAATTAGAATGGATCATACGATTGAATTTGAATGGATCGTACGAATAAATTAGAATGGATACATTTGTGCGAATGAATTAGAATGGATCATACGAATGAATTAGAATGGATCGTACAAATGGATTAGAATGGATGGTACGAATGAATTAGAATGGATCGTACAAATGCATTTAAATGGATACATTCGTGCGAATGAATTAGAATGGATCGTACGAATGAATTAGAATGGATCGTGCGAATGAATTAGAATGGATCGTACGAATGAATTAGAATGGATCGTGCGAATGAATTAGAATGGATCGTACGAATGAATTAGAATGGATCGTGCGAATGAATTAGAATGAATCGTACGGATGCATTAGATTGGATACATTCGTGCGAATGAATTAGAATGGATCATACGAATGAATTAGAATGGATCATACAAATGAATTAGAAAGGTTACATTCAGGAGAATGAATTAAATGGATCGTACGAATGAATTAGAATGGATCATACGAATGAATTAGAATGAGTCGTACGAATAAATTAGAGTGGATCGTACAAATGAATTAGAATGGATACATTCGTGTGAATGAATTAGAATGGATCATATGAACGAATAAGAATGGATCGTATGAATTAGAATGGATACATTTGTGCGAATGAATTAGAATGGATCGTACGAATGAATTAGAATAGATCGTACGAATGGATTAGAATGGATCGTACGAATGGATTAGAATGGATCGTGCAAATGAATTAGAATGGATCGTATGAATAAATTAGAATGGATCGTACGAATGAATTTGAATGGATTGTACGAATGAATTATAATGGATCATGCGAATGAATTAGAATAGATCGTGCGAATGAAGTAGAATGGATCGTGCGATTGAATTAGAATGGATCGTACGAATGGATTAGAACGCATTGTACGAATGAATTAGACATTCGTACAATCCATTCTAATTCATTCGCACGATCCATTCTAATTCATTTGTATGATCCATTATAATTCATTCGTACGATCCATTCTAATTCATTCGTATGATCCATTCTAACTCATTCACACAAATGTATCCATTCTAATTCATTCGTACGATCCATTCTAATTCATTCGTACGATCCATTCTAATCTATTCGTACGATCCATTATAATCCATTCGTACGATCCATTCTAATTCATTCGTATGATCCATTCTAATTCATTCGCACGATCTATTCTAATTCATTCGCATGATCCATTCTAATTCATTCGCACGATCCATTCTAATTCATTCGTACGATCCATTCTAATTCATTCATACGATCTATTCCAATTCATTCGTTCGATCCATTCTAATTCATTTGCATGATCCATTCAAATTCATTCGCATGATCCATTCTAATTCGTTCATACGATCCATTCTAATTCGTTCGTACGATCCATTCTAATCCATTCGTACGATCCATTCAAATTCATTCGAACGAATGTAACCTTTCTAATTCATTTGTACGATCCATTCTAATTCATTCGTACGATCCATTCTAATTCATTCGTACGATCCATTCTAATTCATTCGCACGAATGTAACCATTCTAATCCATTCGTACGATCCATTCTAATCCATTCGTACGATCCATTCTAATTCATTCTCACAAATGTAACCTTTCTAATTCATTTGTACGATCCATTCTAATTCATTCGTACGATCCATTCTAATCCATTCGTTCATTCGTACGATCCATTCTAATCCATTCGTACGATCCATTCTAAGCCATTCTAATTCATTCGTACGATTCATTTGTACGATCCATTTTAATTCATTCGCACGATCCATTCTAATTCAATCGTACGATCCATTCTAATTCATTCACACGAATGTATCCATTCTAATTCATTCGTATAATCCATTCTAATTCATTCACATGATCCATTCTAATTTATTCGTATGATCCATTCTAATTCATTCCTACAATCTATTCTAATTCATTCGCTCGAATGTATCCATTCTAATTCATTCGTTCGATCCATTCTAATTCATTCGTACGATCCATTCTAATTCATTTGTACGATCCATTCTAATTCATTCATACGATCCATTCTAATTCATTCGTACGATCCATTCTAATTCATTCGCACAAATGTAACCTTTCTAATTCATTTGTACGATCCATTCTAATTCATTCGTACGATCCATTCTAATTCATTCGCACGAATTTAACCATTCTAATTCGTTCGTACGATCCATTCTAATTCATTCCTACGATCCATTCTAATTCATTCGCACGAATGTATCAATTCTAATTCATTTGCACGATCCATTCTAATTCATTCCTATGATCCATTCTAATTCATTCGTACGATCCATTCTAATTCATTCGCTCGAATGTATCCATTCTAATTCATTCGTACAATCCATTCTAATTCATTCGTATGATCCATTCTAATCCATTCGTACGATCCATTCTAATTCATTCGTACGATCCATTCTAATTCATTCTCACAAATGTAACCTTTCTAATTCATTTGTACGATCCATTCTAATTCATTTGTACGATCCATTCTAATCCATTCATACGATCCATTCTAATCCATTCGTACGATCCATTCTAATTCATTCGCACGAATGTAACCATTCTAATTCGTTCGTACGATCCATTCTAATTCATTCGTACGATCCATTCTAATCCATTCATACGATCCATAATAATTCATTCGCACGAACAATTCTAATTCATTCGCACAAATGTATCCATTCTAATTCATTCGTACAATCCATTCTAATTCATTCGCATGATCCATTCTAATTCATTCGTACGATCTATTCTAATTCATTCGTACGATCCATTCTAATTCATTCGCACAAATGTATCCATTCTAATTCATTCGTACGTCCATTCTAATTCATTCGTACGAATGAATTAGAATGGATCGTACGAATGAATTAGAATGGATTGTACGAATGAAGTAGAATGGATCGTGCGAATGAATTAAAATGGATCGTACAAATGAATTAGAATGGTTATATTCGTGAGAATAAATTAGAATGGATCGTACGAATGAATTAGAATGGTTACATTCGTGCGAACGAATTAGAATGGATCGTACGAATGAATTAGAATGGATCGTACGATTCATTCTAATTGATTTGCACGATCCATTCTAATTCATTCCAATGATCCATTCTAATTCATTCCTACGATCCATTCTAATTCTTTCGCACAAATGTATCCATTCTAATTCATTCGTACGATCCATTCTAATTCATTTCACGAATGTAACCTTTCTAATTCATTTGTGTGATCCATTCTAATCCATTCGTACGATCCATTCTAATCCATTCGTACGATCCATTCTAATCCATTCGTACGATCCATTCTATTTCATTCTCACAAATGTAACCATTCTAATTCATTTGTACGATCCATTCTAATTCATTCGTACGATCCATTCTAATCCATTCGTACGATCCATTCTAATCCATTCGTACGATCCATTCTAGTTCATTCGCACGAATGTAACCATTCTAATTCATTCGTATGATCCATTCTAATTCATTCCTACGATACATTCTAATTCATTCGCACGAATGTGTCCATTCTAATTCATTCGTATGAACCATTCAAATTCAATCGTATGATCCATTCTAATTCATTCGCACAAATGTATCCATTTTAATTCATTCGTACGATCCATTCTAATTCATTCACACGATCCATTCTAATTCATTCGCACGAATGTATCCATTCTAATTCATTTGCACGATCCATTCTAATTCATTCCTATGATCCATTCTAATTCATTCGCACGAATGTATCCAGTCTAATTCATTCATACGATCCATTCTAATTCATTCGTCCGATCCATTCTAATTCATTCGCATGAATGTATCCATTCTAATTCTTTCGTACAATCCATTCTAATTCATTCGCACGATCCATTCTAATTCATTCGTATGATCCATTCTAATTCATTCCTACGATCTATTCTAATTCATTTGCTTGAATGTATCTATTCTAATTCGTTCGTACGATGCATTCTAATTCATTCGTACGATCCATTCTAATCCATTTGTACGATCCATTCTAATCCATTCGTACGATCCATTCTAATCCATTTGTACGATCCATTCTAAATCATTCTCACAAATGTAACCTTTCTAATTCATTTGTACGATCCATTCTAAATCATTCTCACAAATGTTACCTTTCTAATTCATTTGTACGATCAATTCTAATTCATTCGTACGATCCATTCTAATTCATTCGTCTGATCCATTCTAATTCATTCGCACGAATGTATCCATTCTAATTCATTCGTACGATCCATTCTAATCCATTCGTACGATCCATTCTAATTCATTTGTACGATCCATTCTAATTCATTCGTATGATCCATTCTATTCGTTCATACGATCCATTCTAATTCATTCTCACGACTGTAACCTCTCTAATTCATTTGTACGATCCATTCTAATTCATTTGTACGATCCATTCTAATTCATTCGTACGATCCATTCTAATCCATTCGTACGATCCATTCTAATTCATTTGCACGATCCATTCTAATTCATTCCTATGATCCATTCTAATTCATTCGTACGATCCATTCTAATTCATTTGCACGAATGTATCCATTCTAATTCATTCGTACAATCTATTCTAATTCATTCGCACGATCCATTCTAATTCATTCGTACGATCCATTCTAATTCATTTGTACGAACCATTCTAATTCATTCGTACGATCCATTCTAATTCATTCACACGAATGTAACCATTCTAATTCATTCCTATGATCTATTCTAATTCATTCGCTCGAATGTATCCATTCTAATTCATTCGTTCGATCCATTCTAATTCATTCGTACGATTCATTGAAATTCATTCGTACGAACCTTTCTAATTCATTTGTATGATCCATTCTAATTCATTCGTACGATCCATTCTAATTCATTCGCACGAATCCGTTCTAATTCATTCGTACGATTCATTCTAATTCATTCGCACGATCCATTCTTATTCATTTGCACAATCCATTCTAATTCATTCCTATGATCCATTGTAATTCGTTCATACGATCCATTCTAATTCATTCACTTGAATGTATCCATTCTAATTCATTCGTACGATCCATTCTAATTCATTCGTACGATCCATTCTAATTCATTCTCACGAATGTAACCTTTCTAATTCATTCGTACGATCCATTCTAATTCATTCGCATGAATCTGTTCTAATTCATTCGTACGAATCTGTTCTAATTCATTCGTACGATTCATTCTAATTCATTCGCACGATCCATTCTAATTTATTTGCACGATCCATTCTAATTCATTTCTATGATCCATTCTAATTCATTAGTACGATCCATTCTAATTCATTCGCTCGAATGTATCCATTCTCATTCATTCGTACGATCCATTCTTATTCATTCATACGATCCATTCTAATTCATTCGTCTGATCCATTCTAATTCATTCGTACGAATGTGTCCATTCTAATTCATTCGCACAATCCATTCTAATTCATTCGCACGATCCATTCTAATTCATTCGTATGATCCATTCTAATTCATTCGAATGTATCCATTCTAATTCATTTGCTCGAATGTATCCATTCTAATTCATTCGTACGATCCATTCTAATCTATTCGTACGATCCATTCTAATCCATTTGTACGATCCATTCTAATCCACTCGTACGATCCATTCTAAGTCATTCTCACAAATGTAACCTTTCTAATTCATTTGTACGATCCATTCTAATTCATTCATACGATCCATTCTAATCCATTCGTACTATCCATTCTAATCCATTCGTACGATCCATTCTAATTCATTCGCACGAATGTAACCATTCTAATTCATTCGTACGATCCATTCTAATTCATTCGTCCGATCCATTCTAATTCATTCGCACGAATGTATCCATTCTAATTCATTCGTACGATCCATTCTAATCCATTCGTACGATCCATTCTAATCCATTCGTACGATCCATTCTAATTCATTCATACGATCCATTCTAATTCATTCTCACGAATATAACCTTTCTAATTCATTTGTACGATCCATTCTAATTCATTTGTACGATCCATTCTAATTCATTCGTACGATCCATTCTAATCCATTCGTACGATCCATTCTAATTCATTTGCACGATCCATTCTAATTCATTCCTATGATCCATTCTAGTTCATTCGTACGATCCATTCTAATTCATTCGCACGAATGTATCCATTCTAATTCATTCGTACAATCCATTCTACTTCATTCGCACGATCC